>JAQMYJ010000023.1:23134032-23163740 GCA_030014305.1 Clarias laeviceps
TTAGAAAGACAGAACATGTGATCTGTTGGCCACACCCCCACTTGTGTGACATCAATAGAAAGCCCAATATGTACTCTCTACAGTACATTAGGAAACAAACACACTGCATGCATGGTGTTTGAAATAAAGACCACAGTATCATATCCCCCACAGAGGACAAAAATGAATTGCTGGGTCTCAGGAGGATATGATGATTATCATCATGTGTTAGGTCACGAGACTGCTCTGTTGATTTCTACTGGTTTATAGTGTGTCTTTGTTTGTGGCAGGGTCACTGCCAGGCCTCCACCTCATGCCTGTTTTCTATAATGACTCTCCCCAGTGTATATACCTCTCCCACTAAGAGAGCCGAGTCAGCATATTGCAAAATTCTTAAATGCTGAGATGCAGAGACTTTCCTGTTCTAACTCCTAATGTTGTTGCTGTGTTAAATAAATATTAGTTTGCTACTGTACAAGCCAAAGTGGTTGACAAAACAAAAGAGTAACGAAGTACAAAATTTGTCCAGATTACAAAATGTCAAGTGTAGTGAAATTCAGTGCCGTTGTTTGGTTTACTCATCTGAAGAACATTGTTCTTGTGAATGTCTTGACAATCTTAAACGAGCAGGATGGGAGAGCCACTTTGAAATGTCATGCTGAGTATGATGAAGAAAAACCGAACCATGTCATTTCCCAAGCAAGGCTGTACATCAGACAAACTACATTCAGAACAGGATGCTTACCAATATGTGGATTGCCCTTGCTTCTGTAGCTTGTCTGTATCTCAGCTTTAGCATTCCCCTGAGTAAAATAGAAACTATATGGCCTAGAAATGTACGGACAGTCACACCAAGCTGTGGGCTCAAATTGTTGCCACAAAATTGGAAGCAATTACTTGTAGGATATCTCTGAATGTTGTAGCATTTTAATCGTCTTTTACTGTAGCAAACCTAAGTGGGAATGGTGTCACAGTGGTTATTTCCAGGTTGGTGGGTTCGAGCCTTGCCTTGGGTTTGTGTGTGTGTAGTTTGGATGTTCTCCCAGTGCCTGGTGGATTTCCTCCTAAAACATGTACATTAGGCTAATTAGTGTTTCCAACCCCAATGTGCCCTGCAATTGACTGGCACATGACCTCAAACCCAGTAACCACCTTATAAATCGGAAAACTGCCTACACTCTTGGCCTCCTTACTCACCATTGGTGCCTGACCACATTAATCTAGCTGAATTAACAAAAATCCCCACAGGCACACGTTACTGCAGTGCCACCATGGATTTGTTGTTGAACCCTTTCTTCATGAATTTGACAGGGAAAAACCTCCCCTAAATAATTCAGAAACCATTAAGGCTGTGGAGGTCGGAGTGATCATGTGTGTGTGTGTGTGTGTGTGGTCAGTTCAGCTAGAGTAATTAGCAGCCACCAGCATGGAATCATCTTCACCAGGTTATTTGCAATATTTATTGCCATTAAATCATTATCTGCACGAATCATTCAACAAGGTTAGAGCAAATATATAGCCTTGTGGCAATCAACAGGACTCTAGAAACCTATCTTTTGTAGTACCAGGTAACAGCTTTCAGCTTCAGCAGCCCCGAGTTTAAAATGTTCTGCAGAATTGGTTTTATCACCAACAGCGGTCATTTTCTGTGTTCTTTTTTTTGAGTAATGCTTGGGCTTCTATCACAGATCAAAGCAGGGTGTTAAGTGTTTACCATAATTCAGCCCAGTATCACTTTAGAGAAAATTTTAAAATAGAAAAAAGAAGAATGGACGTGAAAAACTGAAATGTGATTGTGTTTTATATATATGTAACAATGGCAACCTGGTGGAGCTGGGGTTTGAAGTACTGACCTTCCAATCAGTAACTCAGTGCCTTATCCCTCTGAACTACCTTATAATAAGGTAGCCTAATAACTAGTCATATTAAGTATATGTGCATTAGTGTACAGAAAAGGAAGAAAGTCATTTTGTATGAGATATTTTTATTTGGTATTATGCACTGAGAAATTAGAGCACATAAGGAAAACCAGAAAGTAGAGACAGCGCTACCATAATCACCAAAATCACCATATTCAAGAAAACCAAGCAGATAATCTATAGAAATTTTGAATTCTTATTATGTGATATTTTTTTACATATATTTCAGAATGCATCTAAACAGTAGCATTTCCAAGCATGGGTTTGAGTATTATGAGCATTAGGCCATTCTTTTAAGAAAAAAATACCCTATAAAATTCACCCTATAATAAGGCCTTCACATAATGCAAATAATGCAGTGAAGGAAGAAGACTCCTTAGCTGAAATCCCTTCTTTATAGAGCTGAACTTAAGCTGTATCACCCTGTTCAAAATGTTAAAAGCTAGATAGTGCTAACAAACTCTGAATATATAAGTGAATATTTCACCTTTTAATGAACTGAATTAAATATGCAATTCTAAATCATTTAAAAAGGTCTGAAAATGATGTGAAATGGAGTAATCTACAACCACAACTTGAAACAGCTTCATTTGAAATGGGCCAAAAAATTAAATAATAATAATCATAAATTAATCAGGCTGTAAACATGAAACATGAAAACTTGCATCTGCTTGGCTCCTTAGTATATGACTCAATTTGTTTTCTCATCCTACAGCACTAGTCTCTCTCTCTCTCTTTTTCTTTTTGGTTGGAGACATCTTAGTCTCAATACATTTAAAGCTTTGGGGTTAAGTTTCAAAGGGCATAAAAGAAAAAGAAAGCAATCGTTAAACTACAAATTTTCTCTTATTTTGGTTCTAGCCCGCTAGCTTCTACGTTTTTTTTTTTTTTTTCATTTTTATAACCAGTGGGTCAAAAGTTGAAATAGTTGTGTTACTTAAATGTAATTTCTGCATTTTGTTTGGTAAACACAAAAATTTTAGAATTTGAATAATAAATTAACCCATTTAAACTAATTCTAATGCTTTTGAAATGTTTTTTTTTCTTTGACCCACTGTTTTTCCCACGTTCCTAGCAATCATTTTTACATGCTCTTTCCATTGCAATAAAAATACAAATGAAAAAAGGAGAAATAAAAAAAAAGCACAGTAAAAATAACAACAATAATAATTATTAGAATTTTCAAAATAAAAAAAAAAGGTTTATGATTCATTTTTCCTTGAGCTACAGGAAGTGCTGCTTTTTGTGAAAAATGGTCATAAAGAAAGCAAGTGCTTCAAAAAGAACCAACAAACACTGTATATTTAAAAAAAATAAAAAAAATCTATCAGTCTACCACTGGAGAAATCTTGCTCTACAGACAAAATTTAAACAATCTCCATTGTTAGACAAATTTTGGTATCATGTTTGCTTCTTCAGAAACATGGAAAGGAGTAAAGCGGAGTGTTTAAGCTGCAGTGATCATGAATAAACCTTGTAACAGTCATCACGGTTGTGTAGATAAACCTTCAGCACAGTAGGGCACCTTTAGGAGAGCAGATGGTCCTCTTTCAACCAGTGAAAGGGTTGGTCAGATCAAAGAGGTATCTAACCCTAATGAATGGACTACTAAGTGTTAGCCAATATGTAAAGCTTTGCAAAAAATATCAGTCATTTTCTAGATAGTTTATGATAAAAAAAGTCAAGTTCTTTGGTTCCATTTATATTGTATGCTACAGTAAAAACATAGAATTCCCCTTGAATATGTTTTGTAAAATAGTCTTATAAAATACAACCATTACTGGCCCAAGGTTTACCCGACTGTTATCCAATCACAGAGAACACATTTGTACATACACGCCACATGCATGCATGATTCTGTGCTTTGGTTAAGTTTGTGTTATAAAAGATAAAGACTATGAATGTTAAAATAAGTACAAATTATTTGGTTATGTTATTATTAGTCTACATATTTGGCAATTTCATTTCTATCATAAAATGAAGACACAACATTTCCCCCGATATCAACATAGAAAAATCTCCTTGAAAATATATCCCATTTTCATTTTGGTTATTCTTTAAAATGTATATTCAAAAATGGTGACAGTTCCGTGCCAGTCAAGGAAGTCTGAATGAGGATGTCACCGACGACTGACAGACTGTCAAGCAAGGCGTGTTCACACATCCTCATAAAGGCAAAAGTAATGGTATGAAGCTTTTGGTTTGCTTCAATTAAAGCACTTTCATGATGACTTCCTTTCCTAACAGGAACACAATGGTGTACGTGTATCTCTCAAACAAGGTTGGATGAACAAAACAAAACAAAAGCCATTTTCATTTTTTACATCTTTGGGTATCATATCATAAAGCATGTTTTTTCATATCAAAAGCTTTTTTGGAATCTGGTGCCATGCCCATTTGTCTGAAGAGGAGAGCATATGAAGGTCCTGCATCCTCTCATTGGGCTTAAAACCATGTCAGCCGTTACCTCGCCACCTCTGCAATCCCATGGCTACCGATTTGGCATCTAAAAAGTCGACCTTCTGGCTCGGTTTGGATAACAATCTATTAAGTGTCAGGTCAGCTTTGGTGTACATCCTGTAGTCTCCAGGCAGCATGTTTCAGAAGAATGGGGTTTAGATGAAATGAGCTTTTGGTTTTGTAGCTTTAAGAAGTGCTACTCCACAGGAAGATCAAAACATCATTTCCCATTAGGCGAAAGGTAATGAGCAAGGTCTTTACTTTCCATGAAGCACTCTTCAGCTGAAATCTCTTATGTTGAGTTGAAGCACTTTGAGTTGAGACTCCTGTCTGCGTTTACTTTATCTCTTTGTCTTTTTCTTTAGAGGTTAGTACAAAGAGACAGGAGTCCTTCATTCAAGTTTTGAATTTGAATCAGGCAATTCAATGTGACTTTATACACACTGTGCAGCAGCATGAAGGCAAAAGAAAATGCATGAACGTGTTTGGTCTTCTGTTCCACCACGGATATACTTTGTGCTCATTTGAAATGTGGTGAGACAATCAGTCGCTTTGGTCCACTAAGGCTAAGTTTGGGTTAAAGGCAGCAGCGATGTAGAGTCAAACCAGGGTCACACTCTTCATGGCAGTAACCAGGTGGGCACTGGAGGGTGCTGGAGCAGGCACTGGCATTGGCACACAGAGAAAATGAAATGGGGGCAGCCCATAGATCAAACTTCTTAAGAGTCAGAATGCCGACTGGATCACAGTTTCCAAATTCAAAATGCATCCTAGGTCAGCATTCTTACTCCAAGAAATTACTCCAAGCTGAGGCAGGCTTGCTCAAACAGAAGCAGGCTAACAAGAGCAACAATGGCTCAGACATTCTGAGGTAGCTATCTTTGGAGGTATTCAGCTTTTTGGTGAGTTAATAGTGGAAATAGGAAAAGGGAAAGGTATAGCAAAGGGACAGCCTTTATGGTTCCTCCAACTCAGTCTGCCTCAAGGCAGGTATGGTGTATAGCAGACAATTCTTATATAATCACAAGGCAATATTTTATTATTATTATTGGTATTACTGAATTAAGATCAAAATAGTAGGAATACTAAAAGATATAGCTAGTCATAATGTGGCTAGCCTATTTGTAGAGATAACTGCCTCTAGCATGTCTGGATCCTTTTTATGAGGCATCAGTTTGTATAGTGCAAGATAAGAATATCTTTTTACCAGAGGACACCATTGCTAGAATGAATTTTGGTTTAAGCAGAAAGTCCTCTGGTATTAAAACATAGTTTGTGTTTGGTTTGCTTCAGTGTCGCACTAACTTTGTAATGTCGTGTAAACTATTTGATAAGGCTATCACTATGGTATCCTGTTCTCTACGAACTATGAAAACAAAAATACAAGCATTAAAGCTTTGTTCCAAAAAAGGTGAATTAGCAATGTCTTGTATTAATTGAGACTAAATGTTTAGTACTATTGTAATTTTGAGGCCCATGGCAGGACCAGCCCTTATTCATTATAGCAGCAGTCTTTTTTTTTTTTTTTTTAACAATTGAGACATGTAAATTTAAAAGGGATCATTGGGGGCTCTGGTTGGCAGGCTGGATAGAGGAACCACAGGGAGGCTGAGTGAGTTTTGAGCCAGTGCTAGCCAGTGCCCGCATCTGTGCCAGGCAAAGCAGATGAGTGCTGCTCTATAAGAACTTGGCACTGCGCAGGAAAAGCTTGGCTTTGACCCTGGAACAAAGAGCAGAAAGAGAAGTCAGTGGGATTCAGCCACCTCATCATTGCCTCATCAGCAGTCCCTTAATATTGCAACCTTTAATCTGGTTTCTCTGCAATTCTCTAAAGATGCAATATATCGCCATGTCACATTACTTCACTAAATCTTGATAAACTCAAGTACAAAATGCTGAGAGCTTTTAGTAAGCAAAGTGGTAATTCATTCTGCTAATCTGATACAAATATAACATTTAAAACCAGCAGATCAAATCTTTCAAGTAAGTCTCATTACATATTTTTACAGTTATAGTTGATCTTTCTTTGGCATAATGACTACAGATGGTGGCAAATTAGACACAGAGGGAAATTTCTGAAAGTAATAATAAAATATTTCTCTACTGTCCCAAAAACAGCTGAAAAAGCACAAACCTTTTTAAGGAATAAGTCTTACCTGAGGCACAAGTTCGATGGCATGGCTACGTGGTGCCCCGTTTTTAGAAATGCCATTGCTGTGAGCGTTATGTCCTCCATCATCACCTTTGGGGACAGACCATTTGTCCTGAGTCCACTTTCTGCAGAGGAAACTAAAGACACCCAGGATTTCAATTCTTCCACTCATGAACGTAAAATATCTAAATAATATCTATTATATATATATATATATATATATATATATATATAGTTTTTAACGAAGAAATCGTACCTGCGGCGGTATCCAAACATCAGGAACAGCACACAGAAGATGATGCAGGCCATGCCAATGTGGATTCCAATAACCATTCCTGCTAGTGAGCCCTCAGTTTCCCTACAGTCGCACCTGCTCTCCTCTCCTGCAACAAAACCAAACCACAAATCGGTTTGCATTATCACATTGTCCCCAAATAGGTATTAAAAAATTAATATAGTTGGTCATATCAAAAAACGTTGAACCCTTACCTGAACTGGCTTTAGCAGTGGTTCCATCCTCTGCCAGTGACACCAATCGCTTGGAGCAATCGCTCTCTCCGTTGCCATTGTAGGCCACCAGTTTGATTTCGTACACGGCACCAGGATCTAGACCGACATCATAAAAACATTAATCACACAGGCCTCCACAAAGATGGCAAAACTCTCTGAGACATATTTACTGTGATTGTGAGGCACACAAACATCTATTGATCAGGATTGTATTTATGCAAGAGGTTTCCTTATTTCACTCAATCATTATTTCACATTCTGAAACTGTCTGCCTTCTTTTATAGGCATCATTTAATGCTGATATCCACATTCTTACCTTTGCCTTGACTTCTTGATTTGTCTTTTTTTTCTAAAAATGCACCTGAAATATATCATGCTCAGTGGCATTCTTATCAGGGTTTGTTTTTGCTACTTGTAATTTAAAACAACGACAAGTACAGATCGCTTCAATTTAAAGGCATAATAGACAAATGGAGTAGTGATGGCTGGTCTGGATTTTAGACGGGAGAATATAAACTACTGTTTTAAATATCGAATTAATGCATTATATCATGTCTCATAGTTGGCATGATAAGAATTATATGACTGTATAAGTATATGTATAAGTATTTCACACACACACACACACACACACACACACACTTAAAGGCAGGTAAGTTATTATAATTTTGTGCAATATGTTTGTTTTACAAGTAAAAGTTTAGTTAGTATAAGCATATCTACAGTGGTTGCCTAATATTTTTTGTGTATCAGTATGGTTTGGTAAGAACCCTATGAACTACTCTTACTTTTTTACGGTTGACCTAATGTATGATTGGAATTGCCCTTATAAATGAGCATTTATGGCATTTGCCAGACACCCTTATCATGAGTGACTTATAATCCACCACAAGATATTTTTTGCAATTAGCTTGGCATAAATGAAAGACACTATTTTATTACTGCTACAGCTACCCTTGCACATCATTTTAATCAAGTAGTTGGTTTGACTATAAATATTATAATTGGTTCAGCATCATTCCTCATGGTGATCTGCTTTATTGGAAGTGTCACCTCTTTGATCCTCATACAGTTTATGCTTAAAGAAATATTGCAATTACTTGCTAATTATCCACTGGAATTTGATGAATGTAAATTTGGGAGTGTATGTATAAAAGGCTGCAATCACTATGCAATTCTTGCACTGTCAGATTACATACAAAATGACATATTTGTAGCATAAAACTCCATTAACGGTGTGATTAAAATTGAAGCTCGATAACAATAAACCTCAATAATTATACAATGACGTTTTTACTTATTCACAGAAACGTCCTGCTGCACAGGCATATGATTTGAAATAATCTTACAGCATATTTACATCAATTTAAATCCATATTTCTCTATGTCGTTCACACTTACCGAGGTGTGCAATGGTGTGGACATTAGTGTGGCATGACATCTGAACTGGGCCCTGAAAATCTCCGTGAGGGACTCGGCGATAGGATAGTCTGAAACCCTCAACTTTACCCGGCTTGTTCGGCAACTCCCAAAGGACTTGCACAGATGTGGCGTTCACCACTTTAGTGAAGAATGCAGGTGGAGTAGGAACTAAAAAACAAAGAGCAATAATATAGCACATGTTCAGAATATCATCTATTTTAGAAGTGCCCTTCTCCATTTCTACTAAAACATTATGCTGGGAAAAAAAAAATCTTTGGGGCATCCATGTGGGACCATCCAACATTTGAAAGTGAGTCACAAATGCAAAAAGCTCTGAGCAGAATTGATTCATCTTTAAACCAGATGCTCAAACATTTGCCCATTTATATGGATTCATTAATGATTTGTGCAGATTTATACACTCATTAATTTAAAAGAAATAAATCTAAGAAAATTACACGTTTAAAGAGGAATAAAGGCTATAGTCTATGCAAATAAGTAAAATGTAGTCAAACATTGCAACAAGGTTGAAGGGCTTTTGGCATACATAGCAAACAGGTACATACCGCCCCCTAGTGTCGTAGCAACCACAGTGCTGGATTTCTGGCTCGCACCCACAGGAGAGTATGCCTTCAGGTAGACGGAATAGGTGGTGGCAGACTCCAGGTTGGTGAGATCATGCTGGTAGGTTGTCTTGCTCACGGCCTCCTGAAGTTCTTTATTGTCTGGTTCTGTAATCAATAAATCATCAAATAAGATGAGGGCATTTAGAGTTTTTATGGAATATGAACAAAATCATGTACACAACTGAAATAAAGAGTGAAAAACATATTTCTTACTTCAGATTTTAACATAACACACAAGTCTGAAAATGACTTTTGCTTGCTAAAATCAAAGGTCATTTAACTAAACTCAATGATGTGTGACGATTAAAATGGATTTTAATCTTTCGACAAATGAAGCAGTAAACTCACTTACAATATAGCAAAATCGCTTACCGCCCGTTTTGCGGATGTGCAGCACATATCCGATGATGCTGTCGGTCACCTCTATCGAAGGCTGAGTCCAGGAAAGTTGCAGGGTGTTCTTGGACAGAGGTGTCACCTTCAGGTCCTGAGGAGAATCAGGCAGCTCTGTGGCCAGCGACACAGCCAGTCGAGCACTTGCCTGATTTGTGCCAGCGCTGTTCTCGGCTATGCACTGGTAGATGGCTTCATCTTCAGACGTGATACGAGTCACAGCCAGGGTACTGGAGGATATGTTTTACAGAGATAAGCAAGAAGGAAAGGGTATATGTGTGTCAATATTCTAATTTATTTTATCAAAGTTCTAATTTATTTATTTTTTTATTACTTTAAGAGGGAAATGTCACCTTAAACTTCCATTTTTAGTCAATTTATGACCAATAATAATGATGACACAAACTATTAAAGAAATTAATATCAGCTCCCATTCTTGTATGAACTTAGGAACCAATGCGTTACCATCTACATTAAACAAGTAGAGACTGACATCTTGAGGTGACACACAGGAATTATTTTTAGCACATAAATTGACATATCGAGAATAATTTCAAATAAATACAAGTCTTAGGTTTATCTAATCATGAAAACATAATTTTTTTTCCCCGTATTAACAGCAAGTCAATGTTCACCTGTTGTTGTTGGTGAGTTTGACATTGTCTCCAGGTGTGAGGATCTTGCCATTCTTTAGCCAGATGAGATGAGGTTCAGGAACTCCTTGAGCCACACATGTGAAAACTGCACTGCCCCCTATTGGTTTAGACACAGACTGTGGCCACTGGATGAATTCAGGAGGAGCTGAGCAGGCAAGCATGTAAAAAAAATGAAGGAAAAAAAAAAATTTAAAACATGGATTAGAGAAAAGGGACAATATACAGGGAACAATAAAATAGTGTGATTAAAGAAAAAAAAAAAGAAATGACTGTAACTGCATTGTAGAACTTCAATGTCTGGATATGTGTTAAATTACGTACATTAGCCAAGTTCTTTGAAACTACATCATTATACTGTATGTCTACGAAAATGTACATGGACAAATAAACAAAAATTTTAATAAATAAAAAAAGAACGTAAATATGACTGGGTGAATAAGCAGCAGGCATTAGTTTGTTGCTCTTGTGTTCTGCTTTCACCCTGAGTGCTTTAACAAGGACTTTGACAATGACATCATATTTGCAGAATTCACACAGTATTAAAATCAGGTTTGTGTTGAGACAACAAAAAATCTAATTTTGCCCAGAGGGAACTACAAACATACAAGATTCATCAATATAACAGAGTTTTAAGTCAGCTTTAAATATTTGATCTTGAACTTAAATCATCTTAATCTGCTCCGTCTCCCAGAGTGACGTTCGCGGGTCGCCCGTCTGCACAGCGGGGCAGATGTGGGCTCACCGTTCCGCATGACGCCCCTTCAACGGCCTCACAATAGCCGTGCATATATAGAGTTCTACGCACCCCTGAAACTTGCATCTTATTAACCTCTTGACACAAGCTTAGGCTAAACCCCCACCAGGCCTCCAACCCCCTACAGAAGGTCCATGACTCTCCAACCCTGGGAAGAGGTTTTGTGGGTGTCCATGGAGGTATGAGAGGTCAAGGGTCAAAGAGAAGCCTATTTCAATAGAGGACCATTTATCAGTTCTTTCAGTGAAGTCTGTTTCGTAAGACTATAGACGAAAATATAGATCATCCGGATGCACAAACACCCTAAAGGCAAAAAGTATAATTGTGCGTCCGAGTTGATTGATTGCATCCACAAAATTGTGAGAAAATTTGTGATTAAATATATATTTGATCGCTTTAAACTTTATCACAATTAAAACTAATATTGAAGCAAGGCAACTCAATAATTCTCTGCGATAAGTCTTAAATTGAAAAACTTTGTCACATTTTGGACTAGTGGAAATAAAGGCTTCAGGTGATTATAATAGACATGGATCTCTCGCTTGACTCAACTCAGACAGAACCATGAAACAGGGTCATTTAAATTCTCCAAATCACGTTTCTTTTATTCATATCAATACTTAAACCAGTATTATAAGATGTTTTCAAGCTGTGAAATGACTCTTGATTTCAGGTGTTATATACTGTAATTTCTTTTGTAATTTGTAATCCATTCTAGGCCTGCATTTGAGTTACATCAGAAAGCAAATCCTGTGTATAAACAAACAAACAAAAATATTTAACCCTGTTAAAGAGCCCGTTGGGTACAGTTTCCCGTCCTTAGGCCTTATGGGGTTAGGGTTACCTAACCCTAACCCTTATCAGTTGTATCTTTAGAGCTAAGACCAAACTGACAGCTTCACTTGCCTTTCACATCAACCAATCTTTAGATGAGTATTGATCAGCTTTTTGTGTGCAAGGACTCAGTGATGACCTTCAAACTATTCCTATATAATTGTTTATGGCTTTCAGATTGATTTCATAAATCAGAATATAATTTTCTAAGACCCCTCACAAACAACAATGCATTAAAAAGAATAAAGTTTTGAAATAGAGTCATGGTATGGTATAGAAAAAAGTTAAAACTGAAGAAATTACTGTATATTTTTAGCATTGTATCTCTTTTGCATTGTATAGTCATAGGCCTCAAGCATTATCTCAAGCATTCACATGAAACCTATTGATCTGGCAGCTGTGGAATCTGCATTATAAAGCCAGTTAATGACTTTACTCCAATATTTCATATGAAAATTCACAGCGAAAATATAAAAGAACTGAATATCAAAGGATCTGTCACACAAAGCCACAGGCACCTTGAACTCCGTCTTCCTCTGCTGATTCCCAGCTGTGACAATAACGACCAACCCCACTGCTACGGTGGTGGTAAACTTGGGGGAAGGGGCATGGGATGATGGTCACCCCTTCTCATTTGGGAGTCATAAATTCTGCTGGACTCCACCCCTCATCGGCTGTCTGTCAGGCTCCACCCCACCCCTGCCTCTCTATAACTGCTACTGGGTCAGTGTCAAAGGTGAGAACTGATAGGTTAGAGGTTAGAGGTGATGGCTCTTCACACCAAACACACAAACACACGTTTCTGGTGTGACTCACCCCACAGACTATTCTTCATTATACATTTCCATGTGGGCATATGTTTGGACCAGGACTTTTGTCCAGACCAAAAAGGGTCAAGTACACAGGGAAGTGTAAGAGCGTGAGAGACCAAGCTTTGAAAGAATAGATACCTTGAATTAATGTCTAATTCTCAATCATTTATGTTTTAGAGCTAGAAATCAACCTGAACTTGGCTTGAAACATGTAATGTAATAGAACACATACAATATTAAATCTTAAACAGGAAGAGTGGATGTGAATGTGCCTAGTGTGCATTTAACATTAACAGACAATTACTATAATTTATTCCAGTACTGCTAGAAATATATATTATTATACATGAAAGACCAGGCAACATCATATATTCTGAAATACTTTTATACAGTAAGTAGTAAATCTGGAAATTCAAATGATATGTTTTATTTTGGATGAAACCAGTAAAACTCATTGTTCTGCTCTTACCAAAAATCAAATCAATAAATTAATGAATATATTAAAGATTAATCCCCATGGCTACACTGCCAGACCCTCTGTATAAGGCAGATAGTGATTGATCACATTAAGAATGGACGCTGGGTTATAGATTGAAAAATAAAACACAGCTGGTGCAAAGATTTAGCACAAGCAAAGCAGTATTAAGAGTAATTCTATTAGAAATAAACGTATATATTAATATTTTAAGCACAATGAATTTATCTCCACAAACAGAGTCACACTTTCATTAGTAAGAAGGAAGAGTTTAGATTATAGCATCTTTGTTTATTAGCACAGATCCTTTTTACAATATTTTAGTCTTACTGAACATTATTATCCCTATTCCATCCAATTTGAAAGGCAAATTATACTCTTGGTCAGTTTTATAAAATGCTGTGCTGGAGCTCCAGGACCGCAAATTCAATATTTCACGACTAATCGAATGCAGTGAGGTTTTTAATTTCAGGAAGAAAAAAAGTGTTGGTTTACAATTACATCTCACTTTTAACAAAATTGAATACAATATACAATTTATGACCATTTACGGCTTATGTTGTGTGTCCGGTTACCCTGCGGACATCCAATTAGCGAGGGTAATGTCATAGAGAAATATGAGCAGGCTAAGTATATAGACAGTGGCAGGATGATTGATGAGCCATATCAGCTCGAGGCACGGAGAGTGAGGCTACTTATGGCAGGCTTCATTACCCACACTGCACCCCTGCACCCAAAAGTCCAGCTAAACGTAGCTTCAGTGCTTAATTCCCAAAAGTGCTAGGCAGGGTATCACAGTCTACATTAAAAAGTAGGAAGACACCATTTCCTTCTCATTAGGACTAATGATTGTTGACAAAGACTGGATATTGGCTTCTCACGGCTATCCTAGCCAATCAGCTTTTAGAAAAAAAAAGCACTAAGCATGAGTCAGGTTTCATGACTGAATATTTAGATACTCAGGTGTCCATACTCTTGTTACTCATCTCACAGCCATGCTTCACTGATACTAAATTATTCTAAGAACTCTGAGTTCACAGAAAAATCACTGCCTGGCGTTCTAGGATTTAAACGTGTAACTACAGTTAAAACAGCCCAATACCTTATCAACAAGCAGCGAGTTCAATCAACAACAATAAACGTCTTTAGATTCTAATGTCCTCATATGTGGACATGGCATTTTCTCCCAACTACATCTGTATAAATAAAATAAAGGTTTTGGCTGTACATTGGTCAGAACTTGCTCTTCCAGCAACATCTTGTTATCTTTACGTTTCATACTGTTATATATTGAAGTACCAGAAACCAACCTAATGAACTCTTCCGTCTGTATGTCGGTCTCTTTGTCTGTCTCCCAAGACTGACAAAACTGGCTGGACAGAATTTAATGAAAGCAATTTAATTTGGTTGTGAAGTTATGAGCAGTTATGTGCCAGCGTACTGCGCATGCGTCAAACTGTGTCAAACTTAAATTGACCACTGGATAGAATTTAATTAAACTTTGTCAGTACTTAGATATCTGCCTGAAGTTCAACCTGCACATAAGTGAAATCTAAATGTTGAATAAAGGCCATGTTATGAACAGTTGTGTGGTGGATTTAATAATCTACTTTAAAACAATCTACTAATAAGCTACGTGCTCAGTGTAAACACACACCTGAACCAATAGATATTAATTGGTCTCTGAATATTTTTACTGGGATTAGTTTATATTTTCACGGGTGGAATAATAGTGCTAAAGTGGTATGAATGCATTTTACAGTAATGTGCTGAAGTCATTTTAAGACAAAACGTCATCTTTGCCCGATCTACTTTTTTCATTTTCGATCTGTGATTCACTCTCCGATTACCGAAATCGGGGGGTGTATTTGGCTGACGACGAAAGAAAAACAATTTAGCGCAAACATGGCAAAAGATACTCAACCTTACAGAGAGTTCTGCCGTATAGAAACGTATGTGGGCTT
Organism: Clarias laeviceps; assembly: GCA_030014305.1. Classification (NCBI taxonomy): domain Eukaryota; kingdom Metazoa; phylum Chordata; class Actinopteri; order Siluriformes; family Clariidae; genus Clarias; species Clarias laeviceps. Next base: position 23,148,989 of record JAQMYJ010000023.1, read on the forward strand.
CAACCTGAAATAATAATATCACTGATTACATTACAACTATTTCTAAAAATTACTTTCCCATCAACGATGTGTACTAAAGCTACTAAATATGAGGACTGTTAGGTATAATTCTTCCTGTTTGAAGACATTAAGATAATTAGTTAAGTTAATTATCAAGTGCTCATAAAGAGAAACAGAAAGGAGAAAATTCAATGTATACAACAGTAGAGTCCAGGCCTCAAGAGGTAATTCATATATCTTTAGTGACTGCTTTATCTTAGTGTTGAACACTTGAACCAAGGCATTCACGTCAAAGGACAAATTTGCCTGGGTAGCCAGGCCACCTCCCAGTATGGAGAAAAAAAAAATCACCTAGAGGTATCATGGACATGGAGACAGGATGTGAATCTCCACAAACAAAGTTGTCATGGTTGTGACACATTAAATGGTAGCTGTTTGGTTCTAACAATCTTACCTTGAACTACAAGCCTGCCAAGTGCTGTACGTCTCATCCTAGTACCAGGACGGTTGGCAGCACATACATATACTCCAGAGTGCTGCAGGGTCACGTCAGAGATCATCAGGTTCCCCGTGCCCAGAACCTGGATTCCTTCCACACCTATGGATCTGCCATCTAAAGATCACCCCGACGGAAACACACAGAAACATAGTAAAATTATCGTATTGTACAGCTGAAATCTAGTATGTCCCTCTAAATTAAGAGCAATACTATTTAAAAAAACATCAATATCTAAAGTGAAATGCTCTGAAATTGCTTGAGGTGCAATGCAATATAACGGTAGTGTTATTATATAAGATTACTGAAGGTTCTGACCCTGTCTGCTCCAAGACACAATCGGTCTGGGGTTTCCTGTAGCGATACATTCCAAAATGGCTGTCTGATGGACAGTGATGGTGAGGTTCTGGGGTCCAGACAGGATCACTGGTTCCTTGTAGATGCGTGGAGCTCCACCTGACAGAAAAATGGAGCATTCAGAGCAAATAAAATCAACTATGACATAGACAGGACAATAGAATGATTATTATTTTATGAAATGTCATGATATCAAATTCATGGGCTACATATTTACTATTGTATTTTTCCTAACAGTCTCTTTTTAAAAAGGATGTGCTTACTAACCAGTGACGTTGAGCAGGGCTTCGTGACTGTAGCGAATGTTAGCAATGTTTGTGGCAACACAGCGAAAAACTCCAGCGTCTGACTTCTTCACCCCAGTGATCTGCAGGATGCCCATAGGGAGAAGTGTGTATCTGGATTGGACAGACAGAGAGATAAGGAAAAAGTGAAGGAAAATAGGTCAAAGAACATATGATATTTGGTCCAAGTATATGAATCTCTATATTACCTTTCATTTGATGTGCTGATGGCCATACGATCTTTCTCCCAGGTGATGCTGGCTTCAGGAATACTGTTCACTTGGCACTGAAAACGTGCCACTCCTCCCTCATCCACGGTCATGGACTCTGGATGAGTGTGAAACTTAGGAAGAGCTGTTTGGGACAGATAGACAGGTGAGTGTTACTGGTAGAAAGACTATTAGGTTTTATATTTATAATAATCACAAATAAAGAAATCAAGTTTTCACTATCAATTTAACTTAATGTTTCCTTTCACTTTGTCATTGTATAACCAACCAAACTTTTTATCTTTCATGTAGAGTGAAACATTTGAATATTTGCTTAATTATTAAAGGGGGATTTGACAGTCTTCTTAGGAAGAAAAAACAACAACATAAGAGCATTATTATACAGTAGTTGTGTTATAATTGTTACAACATGTTATATTGCAAATATTAGCATGTATATGCAGTATAACACAATAGTGAAATAGTCTACATGACACACTTCCACCTGCCCTATATGACACATTCGCATAATTGGGTGATGGATCTTTCATTTTATAAGATGGAATGACAAGAGACGCTAAGGAAGTTATAATTAAGGTTGATCTTTTGCCTAAATACCAATACTAATATAACAATATAAACCAGTTACTGACATTTTTATTATTGCACTTAAATAAAGCATCTTTTGGTAATGTTGAATAAAATTTATAAAGCTTCAGGAATTGCTTCTTAGATAAATGCCTAGCTTACATTTGTGAAGTTTGGGTCATTTGAAGTTTGACAATCACTATGGCAAATGCCACTTCAACAGAGCCTGAGCTGCAGAACAGAACATATTCTACTGAATGAACTAAAACAGCTCTTGTAACCACAGGCCCGGAACTTAAATCAGCCCTAGTTACTTTTGGTAGAAGATTCTATTGTGGAAATTTACAGATTAGGTGTTAAGCCTCCCAAAGGGTATGAAAATTACATAACAGAGAAACATTGTCACGCACAAACAATTTCATCGACATTAAGGTGGTAACATTAAGGGAAGATCTATTGTACCTTTAAAGCTTTAAAATGTACTTTACTTGGACATTTTTAGACAAAGGGAAAAAATGTTTACACATTAGGGTACAACCCTAAAATTTTTCTGTGAGTGTATGTAAATGGCATACTTAGCTGTCCCACTTACATGCCAGCTGAACACGGGCCTTACGACTGACCAGCATGCCATAACGGTTCTGGGCAGCACAGTGGTATTCTCCAGCATCTGTAGAATCTCCATCTCTTTTCTTCTGGAAGCTTTGGATCAGCAGGGTGCCATTAGACATAACTGTGGCTCGTGTGCCAACTCCTGTAGGGACCGGTCTCCCATTCTTAAGCCACATTACAGTGATGGGTTCCTCACCCTCCACCCGGCAGTGTAGCATGAGTGGTCTCTCCCTTACAGCAATCACATCGCTGGGCTGGAGCAGAAAGGCCAGCTCTAAGCCATGACATACACCTGATAATGAGGGAAAAAGAAAGATGGTTAGATCTTGACAAAGTATAAACTCTAATGTGATCAGGTGATAAGTGTAATAGGAAAATGTAGTGCAATGAGAAAAGGTGATATACTGTATGTAACTATGTAAATAAAATAATCTACCAAACATTGAGACAATAACTTTCTCTGAGTTGTTTAACTCCCTGCTTTATTTAATTTCTCTTGTAGTTAATGAAACAATTGCCAAGTCGAAATCATTGAAAGTGAAATCTTACTTGGCCAAAAAAGTTATTTCTGATTCTGAGTTAATACATTTTTACCACAGAAAACAGATCATGGGAAAGTATTATTATTATAATTTTTTTATTTTTTATAAATCCTACTTTACTTGCTACAATGCAAAGGGGTAAAAAATGAAAATAGTATGATTCTACACCAAAACCACACTGCCTTGCCAGATTGAGGTGTTATATTCAAATACACCCCTTTAGCTCTGTATCATCTTAGCCAACTAAGCCTGGCTACAACAATAAGGCCAAATGCCATGTGGCCACTGAACCAAAAAAGGTCTGGACAAAGACAAAAACAGGCCCGAAGAGTAGCGAGGGTTACGAGGTCAAGTTAAAGCAGCCACTTTTGAGTAAGCCCACCCTGATGACAATAGCAGTGACAACTCCCTTTTTCCAACTCGCTAAAAAAGCTGCAATCAACCATCAGGAGCCATCAGTGCTTCACTCAGATTGGGCCATCTGCCCCCTACTTATGCAGACCCCCCCTCTTCTCCATACCCCCACCACAGACCCCATTTTCCTTTCAATCTGACTTGGAGGTGACTTTCCCATGCCACTTGCTAACCCAACCTTTACGCTATGGCTCTTTCCTTCATTTGCTTTCCTTTTCACAGTGTCGTCCCCAGACTCCCGTCCACACGTATGCCCCGAAGTGACCCAGGGAGATAGCCATTGCTTTAGTACCAGCTGTTGTTGAGGTCTGCTCTTGAACTTGCACTAAAAAAAATGTGAAGTAGGGATCTGAGGCTTCTGGACACAAGTAACCCCCCAACCTGGTATGCACATTATGCACATCACAGCCCCGACAACTGGTCCTCGTAAACAAGCACCTGCTTTAACGCATGGGTTGAATCATTATTATAGTTCATAAAAAACATTTACCAACAACAAAATAGTCACATAGTTCTATTCTTTATTTATCTACTCAGTAGGTCTGCATTTTACTGATGTTACGTTATGACGTCCCTTGTAAAGTGGATTATAATAATAACAATAATAATAATAGTTTCAGTTTCAAGTTTTATTGTCATATGCACAGTAAGAAACATGTCCCTCCCTGTACAATGAAATTCTTACTTTTCTATCCCCCTAATGAATGCAGCTAAAAAAAAAGTAGAAAATAAACATAAAAATAGAATATAATTTCTTTTTTATAAATATGGGTGTATAAAAGAATATGTATATGTAAAGAAAAAAAGATATATATCAACATATAATTAAGGCAGAATATGAAAAATATGCAAAAGTATGAAATGGATATCAAATATACAAACACTGTAAAAACAGACGTAGTGTGTAAATTACACAGTGTGTGTGTGCAAAGCTGCAATGGTTTGTGCAAATGATTGTTCATGATTATTATTGTAATATAGTTATTATTGTGTGATTGTGCAAAGTCTGCAATGAATGAATAATAATATTTATAATTATTATTATTTGATTGTTTTTTAAGATAGATATATCTCTGTAACTATGTTTGTTTTATGTTTTTGTAATTGTGTAACACATTGAGTTTCATTATATTTTTTCCCACAATATTATTTCATTCCTAGCATTGCTAATACTATGCTTGGTGTAGGTACAAAAGCCTATCAAATACTTATGATACTAATTTATCCTTACCATTGACACAGAATCTACCTTCTTTTCCACCGTCACATTTTTATTACCATTCTCATTCTCTCTGTAATGATACGTCACAGTCAGCAGATGCAGAAAGCCTTGCTCAGCTGTGCAGCGCTGCCTCCCGACCCCCGTCCCAACCCCACCTGCCTACTGCTGGATAATATAATTCAGCAGTGCCTTGTGGGGAAGGAAGGTTATGTCATAAGCAGTGAGTCCATATAAACAAACCACACTGTCCTCAGACTCTATAAAGTAAGAACTGCAGTACTTGTACGCATCAGCCTAGTACTCCACCAAAGGTACTTTTAATAATAAATACCTATTTTCTTACCAAAAAAAAATAAAATAAAAATTTATATATATACTGTGTGTACTTGTGTAATACTGTGTGTTGTATAATCCATGGTTTGTACAACCCTTATTCGTATATATTAGAAGAATTTTGGTATCATGTATTAAAGTGATATTTTAAGTTTCCTTCAGATACAACTGACTAGTCAGTCTATATAATTAAGTCTTTACTTCTGAGGGAGAATTTCTTTTTAAAGGCAGTAAAAGAATAGTGAAAATGAGATGCTGGTGTTATTGTTAGTGATGTCCAGCCCAGTAGGAGTCCTCCACCCATCACCACCCATCCCCACCCCTCAGATCATACCCCCATCCCCTAAAGGGTCATGAGAGAGTTGACTATAGGTGAATGGTAGAAGTGGGGGCTTGTCAGTGAACAGTCAGTGTCCAGTCCCCACAGCCATCTCTCTCTTATTTAGTTCATTGTCTCCACTTGAGATTGGCCCTGAACTTCAGTACTATTTTGGTGGCAAGACCTTGCACTAAGTTGTCCACACCCAGTTAAGGTCTTTGTCTAGGGAGATGGGACACGAATCAGAGCAAACCTAAGCAAAACTTTTTATTTATATATATATATTTTTTCTAATTCTTTAAAAAAAACATTTTTTAAATTAAAATCAGCCAGATGGGGAAAACTAACAAGGGTTCAGGTTCTGCAAATTTAATTTGAGATTCTACTTCTCCATTACTTATACTAGAATGACTACTCAATATTGTGTTAAGTTTGTAATGGCATCATATTTATTTTCCCTTAAATACACAATGCTTTTGTCTACATATAAAAGTTTTTGAAAATCTGTAGTTTTACTATGTTTAACAAAGTTTAATCAGTTTACTTATTTAAAAACTACTTTAAAAACTCAGACAGTGCAAATATTAACTGTAAAAGATAAATATGTGATGCACTACAAGATCCTTGATTAGAGTGATGATTAGAAAAGATTTTGTTTTGCCGTTTTAGATTATATTAGCTTTAGATTTTTAAAACATAAAATAAAGACAATTATAATATTTTGCAATGTAGTAACCACTTAATAGTAAACATGATTCAATTACGCATATTCCATTTGCCGAATTATAGAGTATTTAAAATTTTTTGTATTTAACACTAAAAACCATAAAAGATAGTATGTTCAATAAAGTTTATATGAAGTTCAATAAAGGATATATTATGCTATGTTTTAGAATCTCTGGGCCTGGATATGCAAAGTGCATGCTGATATTAGGAGTGTTATAATTTCAATTAATAAATTATGGTCCTCTACTATAAGAGTTAGTAGATTTGGTCTTTCAGACTTAGCCCCTACTTACAAAAAAATGTGTTACAAGCCATTGAACAAAATTCTTAATGCATATGCACGTTCACAAATTCCTTTCCCTCCCCTTCTTCATCCATTATGTCAATGACTGCAGCAGGAGCTGCAACACAAACAATGGCTGAATACAAACCTTGGGGGTGGAATTGTAAAGGAGCTGGGAGAAAAAGGAAACTCGCTGGACTCAGTGCAACGAAGTGGCCTCGAACTCCTTCTATTGTCCTAATAATGGGAGTTAAACTATCCCGAGCTATGACTGCCACAAGCTCTTTATCAGTGTGCTGCATTAGCACCCCTCTGTGAGCTAGCAGGGAGGCCAGACATATCTTTTGTTTAAGAGCTAATTGTTATTAGCTGGCATATGCCAAGTTCAAAGTGATGTAAACACCCACAATTTCCGACTGAATCCAGGAAACACATGTTGGGTTTGTCATGTCTCTTGGATGTCCCTGTATTATTGCTTCCTATTGTCTCAAAACTAAATGAGTTAAAGAATCCATTTCATTAACCCTACTTTTTCCATTGAAACTGTTAAAACAAAAATATATAAAATGAAGATGATTATATTATTGATTATGCCAATTGTTCTGAAGTATGTGTCAGCTGTGTATGCTAAAATGCTTTTGTTGATTGGATTGGACTTGATGCCTGACACTTTCTTTGCAAATGGTTTGTCAAGCCTCAAAAATTTAGATTGAATCAATAAGCAATATTCTGTAATTGGGGCGAGGACAACACATGGGTTTGGTGACCAATCTGTAATTATAGGGGGGGAGAGCCAACAGAAAGGACCTACACTTCCATTAAGCCACAATCTCATTAAATCTGAAGAGTGGACCAAAATGTTGCTTTACAATAATATGCTTGATTTGCCCCAAAATTATGCTATAATTTCACTTACTTTATGCTAGACATCATAAAGAAATTGCTTCCTGTGAGCGTAGGCCTCATGATCAATCATCTAGATAAATCAGTATGTAATTTCTCAGTGTGCACTTTTAGGGTTGTGTATTTATTTATTTTTTAATGAAAATTAGTTTCTAAAAAAAAAGTTAAGCAAAATAAAATAAATAATATTTTACTTAATCAGCTGGTTGATTAATACATTAAAGGCATCAGGATGACAAAGCTGCATCATCACTAGTTATTGAGTTAATTACATACAAGACATACATATAACAAATACATTTAACTAACATTATAATTTCAGTGTAATTTTTTATACAGCACCATTCGACTCAGAGTTCACATACATGTCTCAAACCATGCAAATCACAATCATTGTGTCCAAAGTTATAAAATAATCACAATGGATGCAAATAAGATCTCTATATTCTCTGACTAAGACTAAGTCCTGCTGACATATTGTCTTATACTCGTACAGCATACAACAGGAAGTTGTTTTAAATGTGTTTTATAAATAAATTTGATTTATATCTAAGATTCAACCCTTATAAAGAGGGTAATTCATGTCTAGGCCAATGGGTTATATATCCCATAAAACTCCCTATAGGAAAGTGTATTAGGAAGGGATTAGATGTGCAGATCCATGCTGTGATGTGACCAACACCTCAGGCTCATAATTGTACCTTCAGCAGGACAGAGCCCTGCAGGATTACCTTAAATCCACCACCGATAGAGACGTTACCCACCCACCTCTACTCCGGACCAGCTGTGGTCTAATTCACTCAAATTGTAGCATGGTGGATTAGCTAAAAGGGGGTCTTGTCTGAATTACTGGGATCTTGTATGCTTCCTGAAGTTCGAGGTGCACCCAGCGAGAGAGGAGGGGAGGCTGAACACAATCACAGGCAGCTGTGAAGGGGTTACCCTAACACTCACAGATGCACACATGCATGTGCACAAATGCTTTAATAAAGGTTTCAATCTCAGTCAGTCTCCCCAAAAGGCCTGGCCAGTGTTATGGAGATGAGGGTGTGGGGGTCAGCAGGTCAGAGGGGGTGGAGAAAACTGGCAATTATTGTCCCTTTTTTTTTTGGACCCTTCTTTAGACTGCTCCACTGACCAGACAGACCAGGGGGGGATCCCAGAGGTTAATGTCACCCAAGGTCATCATAAGCCTTTCTCTCTAAAACCACACGTCTCCCTCCTCCCTCCTGGGACTCACCCGCTCCTTCTGTTCCACTGCTTCAGTGCACAGTTTATTTATGGCCCTTGGCTAAGTATACACACCATCAGATTCATAGAAATAAACATGAACCTTAAAATAAACTTCCTAATCCCGTGTCTAGTTTAATATAATGCTGCCAGTAATATTTGCTTTTCCAAAAACGTTCCCTAAAATATTCCCGATGGCGGATCATAAACGCATGTTCATTTCAAAAGAAATTGATATTTCTTTCAAAAGAACTTTAAATACCATTTGGAGATTATTATAGCTGCAACTTGATCTTTAAAGAAGTAAAATTCTGAGTGGTGCAGGTTACCTGTAAAATTTGCTTTTACAAAACACAGCCTAAAAAAACAAGGTTCCCTTTGTAGGTCATAAAAGGTATAACATAATTCTTGAATGCCAACTTTTTAAGACCATGTCCAGGTAAATAAAAGTTGCACTTACTTTTGAAAGGAATAAACTTGGCAGTAAAATGTGGTTTACAAAAAGGCTTCCTAATATTTTTCTTGGTGGGAAAAAAAGATGAATAAAATTTTCAGGGGTTCATTTCCAAACCCCTCAAAGTATTTCATGTTTAAACATGTCTCTCTTCAAGTTCAACAAAAAAGTGAGTTTCACAAAATATTAAGAAAACTTAAGAAAGAACAAGTCTGTAATTTTGAATTTTAAATTCTGTATCACAGTATATACATACACCAACATTTTATTTTGGCAGTTAAATCCACTATGATGCAAAACTCTCTCTACATGTCTTTAATAATATTTGCATATATCATCATTTATTATCTGGTATTTACAATGTTTCCATTAAGAAAGTTAGGTGGGCAGGATATTAGCCTGGTCACACTTTGGACACCAGAAACTTTTAGAAACTTTTGGAATTTTTAACACTATGTACACATTGCCTGGAACATTTTTGTCATAATGTAAAAACTAACATTTAAAATAATATTTAAAAAGAAATTCCTTTATTGACAACTACAACACAATAACTGACAACGTACATTATTACTGGATACTACTATTGGATACTTACTGGCTAACACTAATATATTGAAACAATGTAATGTTAATTTATTCATTATTAATCTAATAATATTGAAACAGTTGAAAGAATATAATAATGCTACTAATAATACTACTAATAATATTAATATATTTATAATAATATTAACTAATAATATTAATAATAATATTCAATTCAATTCAATTATTATTATTATTATTATTATGCCTACACAAGTATGAAATTATTATTATTATTATTATACTATTAGCAAAATAGGAAAATAATAATAATAGCTTCAAAAAACCTTTAAACTACTTATTTCTAATAAATAAATAAATAAATAAATAAATAACACTAATATTGGAACAATTTAAAATAATTAATATAATTATATTGAAAAAATAATAGTGAACTTATAGATTAATATGCTCATATTGGAACACTACTATGTCTTAAAGACAATTCAGACTATTTATACTTCTAATTAAATAATAATAATAATAATATAGTTTAAGCAAGACAACAAAGTACGTTTTAGGAAGACAATAAAACCTTCTAAATAAATCTCTATACAACTGGTGATTAAAAATTTCTTTCAAAAGTGTGATAATTTTTCTAATTAAACTTTTCTGCACATATGGACTCGTGTAGGCAGGGTGAAGCATAGCATCATCATCATCATCATCATCATTATTATTAGTCAAAAATGCTATGGCAGCATAGATAGATATGTTTGGTATAACTAAAAACACTAGTGTGTAACCAGCATAACTACTGCAGAAGTAAATAAAGTCGTGATACTTACAAATAAATGTCAGCAAAAATGTCAGCAAAATCCGTGGCTTCATCTTCACCTAAATCCACCGAGAACAGGAATAAACTTCTTTGGACTTGTAAAGGGTAAAAAAAAAAAAAAACTTAATTGTTCACACGTTTTCTACGTTCGGTTAATTATTCTTTACGTATTTATTTGTTGTTTTGTTTATTAAGAGAACATTTCTACTCTGTGGTGCCGCGGGTGCCGGGCGGAGGGGCTGCTGCTGCTCAGCTTCAGAGCCACCGTCAATATACTCCTCAGCGCGCGTGTCCTGCCCTCCTGCTGTCACTCACACAGCAGCGAGCGCGCACTCTGACCGCACGCGCTGCGGACAGCCAATCACAACCAGCACCGCCATCTGGGGCGGGGCTTTAATCCTTACACACAGATGTTCATTAAAGCAGAGCTCCAGTGTTTTATGTACACAGTCGCCGTCCACTTTATTAGAGACACCCAGAACCATCTGACAGACATTTATAACGTCATCCAATTAGCCAGTAACTTGCATCTCTTGGGTTTACACAGAGGGTGGTACTGTGGCCTCACCCCACCTGGGGAAGTGTTTGATTCCCACCACCGGTCTGGGGTGGTGTGGAGTTAGCATGTTCTCCCCGTGCTTGGTGGATTTCATCAGGGTACTCCAGTTTCCTCCCATAGTAGAGTGGAGATTCGGCTAAATGCCAATTCCAAATTTTCAATAGTGTGTGAGTGTGTGTGAGTGTGTGCCCTGTAGTTGTTTTATTTCATTGTGGACCTTCATGTTACAAACTGTGACTAGCACTATGAAGAAGTAAGATTTTGAGACAATCTTCAATTATATTTAAACATTTTGTTTTTATGCACTTTATCAAACAACAGAAGGTAAATAAATAGAAAAATTAATAAATAAATAACTAATATTGCAACAATTTAAAATAATTAACATAATATTGAAAATTGTGCACTAATAGATTAATATGCTTATACTGGAACACAAATATGTCCATACAGCAAATTCAGATTATTTATACCTATTTCTAATTAAATAATAATAATACATTTAAGGAAGTAAACAAAACTTTCTAAATCCTCATAATCCCCATGCCAGTTGTGCCAACTGGCATGGGGATTATTTTCCTTTAAAATTGATTTCCTTTAAAAGTGTGATCTAGGAATATATAAGAAAACTCAACCAACCTTAAACCTTTAGCCTGTTAAATAGTCAATGCGCAGCATTCAGCTGGAAAGTTTACATTTGCACACATGGCTGGATAAACCAGAGATTTTTGCTGTGGAAGCCGTGCCAGAGTTGATGACCTTTTGGCCTTTTTCGCATTTGTTTATTGGCTTTGTTACATGATTTTTTTTTCTTACTACTCTGTTCGGTTTGCTGAAATACTTTAAGTTTAACTCCAGGCCACAGTTTGCTAGTTAACGAGCCCTACTTTGAGGGTTCCTTTAAATGGACAACTGAAAGACCCTTAGGGTTTATAGATCTAATGTATCTTTTTTTTAACAATAAGGCACAGACATGATGACCTTCCCCTAATATACTGTGAAAGAATGATGGAAAGATTAGGAGTTTTTAATCTTTGTACTGTCAAGCTGCCATTAATTGGGCCCTGGAGCAACGTCATCTCAGCTGCTTCGGAATGCTGAAATTTGTTATTTTCATCCAGAGACCTTGATACATTACAGGTCAACAACAGGTCAACTCCATGAGCTGAACATATTGTTTCTTCCCCCCACTGTACCCCATTTGTGTTTGCTCATAACATGCATCTGGCAGAACATTTGTATAGCACGGTAGCAACATTAGTGGCCTACATTGGATGGATTTGTCTTTGGTTTTGTTTGTAAATTTAAATAACCATTATTTTTTAACAAATACTGGTTTCTTACCATTGCAGAAATGTTGTTTTCACCACCTCATAATATTCATTTATTCATTCACCTTTTATGTCAGAGTCGTGGGGCCCTGGAGCCTATCCCAGGAGGCTTTGGGCATGAGATAGGGTTCACCCTGGACAGGGTGCCAGGGCAGACACACACACACATACACTACAAATACACTACACACCTAATCTGTTTGTCTGTAGGCTATGAGAGGAAACCCAGATGCAAACTTCACGCTCACAGACTTGAGCAGAAATCGAACCCTCGACACTGGAGATGTGAGGTCACAGTGCTGTGCCACCGTGCCCTTATTCATAACAAATATTAATATTTAAATGAACATTTTTATGTCATACAGTATTCAGTTTTTTAAAATGTACTGGAAAGTACCACTGAAAAGCCCACACCATGAAATGGTGTGCTCACCTTTTGTAAATCTTTTAATATTTGAAAGGCTATTATTTTAGATGTTAAAACACTGGTATATTTTTTGATTAAAGACATGGTTTGAACAAGTGACACCAGGGTCCTGCAGACGCCTTTTTGACATCATCCCCGGACAGATTCATGAATTTATTTATTTTTATTCTTTAAGAATAAAGGATTTAATTTTTTAAAATATCAGTTGTTTTTCATTGCCAAATCTGTGTATGCTTATTCATTATTTGAAATAAGCATAATTATTTCTTACCCTAAAACATTGGATCACATAGATTTTTTACAGTTGTAAAAATTCTTTAACTTCTCATGTGGACACAAAGATAGTGACCACATATCCCCCAAGCCATTGAATGAACTGCAGATGATATCCTACCAAGTAGCCAGTGGCGGTGCTCAGTTTTATCCAATGGGTTTTTTGGAATTACTGCTGGTTATTTTATAGTTCGCCTATCAAAAGACATTAGCATCACTGCTAACGTGACCCCCGACCCCCCCCCCCACCTTTCCTATTATAATTTTGCTGCAAACGCCTGCAAAGGATTTTCTTGTGTATTGCAGGAACAGTTCTTTGCAGATCTTCACAGTTCCACACACTCTGCTCAAGTAGGCAACAGGTGGTGTAAGATCATTCTGCCACCTTCTTTAGACTCGGTCCCCGTTCACAACCCGTTATTCCGTATGAGCGGAATACTACTCAACTATGAACACTGAATCAATTTTAATAATATATAATTTTTGTAATAATGAAATAATAAAGTCATACATTTTAAAACATTTGTACTGAAAAACACAGGGTGTCTAAGGCTTTTGCCTTACTTTTACTGGATTTCTGCCTTTTTTTTTTTTTTTTTAACAGATCATTTTGGGGCTTTTATCACCCTGATGTTGATTTTCACCCTGAAGTTTTTCTGAAACTGCATATTTACTATTGAATAACAGCATACTTTTTCAGTTGCTTTACTGATTTGTGTCACAAGTGTAAAACAAGCTACTTCGTGTTATCACTTTTACCATAACAGCTACAAAAATTCTTCCTCCACCAGCATATTTCTTCTCTTGTAGTTAATAAGACAGCTTGTCCTATAAAAACAAACCAATTAGTCATTTGTATTAAAATGTAATGATTTGGGGTTATACAGTACAGATCTGACATTAAGATTCCAGTTATCACTTACCGTACATTAGAAAAGCTGTAAATGATTATTTACTTCTTCTTGAAGTTAATGTGACAAAAATGCTGCTTGTTAGTGGGAAACTCAACCTGGAAGCCATTCCCATAGTGGAAAACTTAATAGAACGGCTTATGTAATTTAATGTGTCCACCAGGTCTGGGGAAATTATGTTTTTCCTTGAGAAACAACAAATACAGTTTGATGTATATTAATATAAACTCACTGTCTACTTTATCAGGAACACGCACTTTATCACTGTCTACTTTATCAGGAACACGCACACTCCTGTATGTTGAAGCGCTTATCTAACCAGACAATCACAGTGCAAAAATAAATAAATAAATCATGCCGGTACAGGTCAAAAGCTTCAGTTAATGTTTACATCAAACTTTTAAGTAAAGGAAATGTGTGATCATTGTAACTTTGAATGCTACAAGATGGGCTGGTTTGAGTATTTCAAAAACCATTGATGGTTGGAGTCTTAACGAAGCACAAGCTGCGGTTCATTGATTTTTGCCGTTTTCTGTGCTTTTTCAGAGAACGCGCGTATCATTTGAGAACAACAAGCGTTATCACCAAATAACTAAACACCGACTCAGGGTACGTTATCATGTCTACCATTCAGCTCGTTCATCGTGTAGAGTGCAGGATATTTAGACATTCTTCCGCCGTCATTAGTGGTAATTTTTCTTGTGATAGGTGTGTGTTAGTGAGCACTCTGACAGAGAAGATATTAGCGTTAGAGGAGCGCATCCAGACTTTAGAGAGGGTTAGAGAACGCGAGAGCAGCGTTATTCCTGTAGCGGACAGTCTGGGTGCCGCAGGCAGAGATAACCAGCCCCCGACTCCGGCATTAGAGCCCTCACAGCGGGGCGAGTGGGTGACGACTCGGCGGCATACTCGT
>JAQMYJ010000023.1:23189204-23201092 GCA_030014305.1 Clarias laeviceps
TGTGTGTGTGTGTGTGTGTGTGTGTGTGTGTGTGTGTGTGTGTGTGTGTGTGTGTGTGTGGAAATGCTCTTACTTTCCGTATTAAACATAGCTATGATTTTTTTTTTTATTCCAATTTTTTTTTCCCCATGCAGCTTCAACAAGTTATTTCTGTTCATGATTTTTTTTCTGACCACTTTTCTTCCACAAAATGGACGGTTCAGCATATTCCTTCCAGATCTTTATAATGTACTTTATACAGTTTTGTACTTTTTAAATTTGTATATCTTTTCTATGGCATTTTGCAACAATATGCAAGAAGTGTCCACAGATTGTATACAATTTAAAATATGCTTCTACTGTAATATTTCCTGAGGGAACCAAAGGACTAAGCAGCTGTATTGTGACTGTAGGTGAAGCTATAGAAATTCCACAGGCACAAATATGCAATAGGCATTCGGAAGCCGTTAACCAAAGCAAAAACAGAACAACATTGTTTAATATTATGTAAGTATAACCTATAATAAGATCTCTTTGGATTGCTATAGGCTTAATGTCTTTCTGTGCTCTTACTGTTTTTGTTTTTTCTTGTTTAAACTTTAATTCTTTGCTGATCGAGAGTCAAGTTGCAATAATTTGTGGCAAAAAAAAAAAAAAAAAAACTGATATGCAACGAGTGACCATTTTGCCTAGATGTAAATAATCTCAGGATTGTGGCTACACAGAAGAGGTTGGGATATTACCTTTTTTCCTGCTGTCATGATGCCCAATAATATTGTACTACCATTATGCTTAGTGTATTATTTTGGCTTACACTGGCTGAGTGAAAGAAGACAGCATTTGTTGAGCAAGCCTTGAGTTGAGTTTTGACCCTTGTGTCTTATTCCTTTATCTTAGATCTGAGTGAAAGCTTAGCTCCGGAAGTCCGGGTGCGATCATGGGGAAGACACTGTCCCACCTGTCCAAGCAGACGTGCCACGAGGAGAACCACACCACTCTGACCTCTGGCAATGAGTACAACCGCATGCCGAGTGAGGACGGCAAGACCGGTGGAGATGTCTCTCAGTTCCCGTATGTAGAGTTCACTGGCAGGGACAGTGTCACCTGCCCAACATGCCAAGGCACTGGCAGAATCCCACGAGGTAAACGTTACATAAATAAAAAAATAAATAATAAAACCGAGGAGCACATTACCTCCACAAGCTATTCACCTAATATAGAGAGAAGTTGCCCAAGAGCAAATAGTCTACATGTTGATGTGGTAACACTATTAATTCAGTATTCTCACATTTAAGCATCATCAACCCCTAAACAATACTTAATAAAAATTGCTCTCAAGGTTGTGTGTGTGTCAAGGGTCGTGGATGAAGCTAGAAATAGTCCAGAACATAAATTTGACCTTCAAATTTTCATGAACGATGACGGGAGTCAAGCAACAACCGTTATGTTAAAAAAAAAAAAACTTGCTCAATAGAATATTTTTTTTAAATATGGTCCTGCAGTCTTCTGTCTGCTTTGTTGCAGCCCTGACAAATTAAAAATTTCCATAAAAAATAATTTTTTAGCTTAAGTTTTTAGTGTTTTATTGCCACTGAGTTCTAGCTTGATGACACATTTCCCAAGCAAAATCTCATCTTCTTCCAAACATATACGACATAATGTAAAGTACGACAAATGTTTGTAAAACACTTTTTTTCTGTACAAAGTTGTGCCTGATGACTTTTCTCCTGTAATGAAACCTTCCTTCCTTATGGCAGTGCTCTTTTTCTGGGAGACGGTGTTCATACGAGGGCTGTACAGAGAAAAATGCAAACGAGGTCTTAAGGTTTACCTTACAAAGGTCATTCAAATTTCACATGTTGGTATAGGAACTCTTTTTCTATACAAAGGTACTACTCTGTACTCAGTATAGTTTCCATCACAAGTGACACACCTGCACGATTATTAAACCCAACTCTCTAATTTCTCATTTTTGTAAGTCCACTTTGTCGCTACTGATTATGATTACGGAGATGACATCATTGATAAGAGCAATGTGCTGCACAGATGAAGTTTAAAGAAGGGGAAATCAGCAGAAACAATTAGTGGGAGAAGATCAGCTGCGACAAAAGAGGATTTGAGAGTTGGTTCAAAGATGGCGCAAATGCATTGTTTCTGATGGGAGACTATGTTAAGTGGTACTTTTGTATAGAGGTACTATAGAGTTACTTAACCAAAATGTGCAATGTGCATATGTCAAATTGAAAATTCTGTTTTTAGATTCAAGATTCAAAGAACTTTATTAATCCCAGAGGGAAATTGCTTATATTATATATTGCTTTTATTTGTTACATACACAATTATACACAGTATGATATGGAGTGAAATGCTTATACAACTGTCAGTGACCTAAAATAGAAAGGTTTCCCTTAAGTGAAAATATTCTACAAGAGAATACAATTGAACTAAAAATAGAATTTGCATTGAAATTAAGGCTGGAAATTAAGTTACATAGAATTAACATAGAAATATATAAATTACATAGAATTTACAAAATAATAAAAAACAGACACTATAAACCTGGTCTTGTGATGGTGTTTTACTCTATTCAATTTGTTGTCCTATATTTGGAATAATTTATTATTACACATAGCTTTATTAATGTAGTTAGCCATTTTCTGCATATTTTAATACATGCCGTATGTCTGTTTTGAAATGCAAGTGGTGTCATTAGTCAATTCCTGCCCATGACTAATGATCAGGCCTCAACCTTCATATTCAGATTGTGAAAGTGTTGTCCTGGGCGCTGGATGAATAATTTTCACACATGTATTTGTAACCACACTGTGCATCGTCATTAAAGCTAAAGGCGGTCAATGAAATCTTGAAGTGTGCGACTTTTCACACACTCTGTGTCTTTCACACTGTTTAGTGGAAAATTGCTATAAAAGACTTGTGAAGCTGTCAAGTTAGATAAAGATTTTTTTTTTTTTTTGCAGGTCAGGAAAATCAGCTGGTGGCGTTGATTCCGTACAGTGACCAGAGGCTGAGGCCAAGACGGACGTAAGAACAGATGATAATAAGGATAATAATACTACTCTAACTGTATAAACGTTGTTATCTAGAACTATGTTGACAGAAGCATGTCTGATAAAATTGACACTGCAATAGAGAAGCCTTAGCTTGCTATTAGAATGTCAGTTAAAGGTATTAGGGCAGGGCAAAGAGGTTTAAAGATTGCTGATGATAAAAACATAATTAAGTACATTAAGTTTTATCAACTGTGACAAGGTGGCTTATTGGTTAACACTCTCACCTCACACTTCCAGCCCTGGGGGTTTGAAAGTCACGTCTGCTGTGTGTGCATGAAGTTTGCATGCTGTCTTTGTGCTTGATGTTTTTTTTTTTTTTTTTTTTCTGTGGGTTTTTTGGTGGGTTTTTGGTTGGAAATGTGATGGAGTTTCCAAGTTGTTCATGGTGTGTGATTATAGTATGCACTAGCTTATAAATGAATACCTTTATTTTCTTTTAAAAATAATTGTTTAAAAGTCATGAAAGTTTAATCACCAGCCATCATAATGTGTGCAAAGATTTCAATATCAAAGTATGCTGCTGTAAGCTATTACTTAAAGGTACATAGCGAGAGCACTAACAACACTAAATAAAAAATTCAGACTAAAATAAAAACCCATTTTCAAGGGCAGTGGATTACACCGGCTTACATAAAGTATTAAATCTAAATATTTGTAGAAACTAATAATTAGTAAGAGATTACAATACCATTTGTTGTCATTCAGTACAAACAGCAATGTGAAGCCCATAGCCAGAGAAACTGGATTGTGGGTACATACTTGGTTGTACAGTAACTATCTGGGACGTGGCCTTGTGCTCTTCTCGGTTAAAAGTTAGACACAATAAAAGGTGTAATACATGCAAACTTGCACATGACTGACAGTGTAATCTGCCCGTCAACATTTTAGTTTCAGAGTTTGAAGATAAATTTATAAAATGATAAATTGTGTAACGACAGCAAGGTGGCGTAGCGGTTAGCCTATGTTAGGGTATCCAAGGTGGCGTAGCTGTTAGCTGTGGCCCCGCACCTCCAGGGTCGGGGGTTCGATTTCCGCCTCAGGTCTGTGTACTTGGAGTTTGCATGTTCTCCCCATGCTTAATGGGTTTCCTCCCACAGTCCAAACACATGCAGATTAGACTAACTGGTATTCACATATTTGCCTGTAGTGCGTGAATGGGTGTGTGGTGTGTGTGCCCTGCGATGGAGTGGCACCCTGTCCAGGGTGTACTCTGCTTTGTGCCCGAAGTTTCCACGGATAGGCTCCAGGCTTCCTGCATCCCAGTATAGGATGATCAGTGACTGAATGAAAAAATTGTCTTAGTCTTAGTCCTGTCTTATGTGCAGCTTTTTATGTTATTTTGAATTGACATATTTTACCTGAGTGCATTACCTTCCATACGATTTTACTAGATAAAATTTGTTTATATGGAAATGTTATTTAATATGCAAAGATTAATGAGTAATATAATTCTTAATTAAAGTTTGTTTTAATTAACATTCTGCTTACTTTTGTTCTTTAAGCTTGAAGATGGCTGATTTATCAGAATGTTTGCTTTTTGTTTTACAGAAAGCTATATGTAACAGCCTCTGTCATCGTTTGTCTGCTGCTCTCAAGTTTGGCCGTGTTCTTTCTCTTCCCACGCTCCATTGATGTGACCTATGTAGGGGTGAAGTCTGTTTATGTCACCTACGACCAGGCTAAACGCAGCGTTTATCTCAATATTACTGTAAGCAGCATTTCAGCTTCGTCTTCATGTGGGGGGAAAAAAAAAAAGCATGTGAGCTTTCTAGAGCTCTCTTTATAATTGTTATCTCTAGCTAAAGTTCTATAAGATATAAGTAATAAAGATACTCACCTATTTTTGTTATTTCCTTTTATAGAACACGTTGAATATCACTAACAACAACTACTACTCTGTGGACGTGGCCAACATCACAGCTCAGGTGCAGTTCTCTAAAACGGTGATCGGAAAAACACGTGTTAGCAATATTACCACCATCGGCCCTCTCGACATGAAGCAGGTAGGTCTTTTTATTGATAAATTCTATTTAACTATCTATAAAATATATATAAATCACAACACATTAATTTCTCTCAATGTCTTATTCTGGTTTTCAGAAATTCAAGATTAAAGGGATAGTTCTGTTTTTATTAAATTGTGTCTTGAATCAAAATTGAGAAGCATATAATTACATATTATAGGTCATTATAATATTTCCTTTGCCACACAACGTTCCGTGCAAAAATGCATTCCAAAGTTCAGCTGATACTCGCATGAACTTCTACAGTCTCATTGAGCTAAATCAAGTAGGTATTTTTCAAAGACATGGTGTATTTTGTACAAATTTAACTCTTTTCTTTCCTATATGGCTACCCAGTACTTCCGTTCCTGGTGATAGAATTTACAGTCAGGATGCAGTGCAGGAAAAATTATAATGACCAAGACATATCTTTATATATATATATATCTTTATATATTTTCTTTTTGTGAAGCTGCTTTGAGACAACGACCATTGTTAAGAGCACTATATAAATAAAATTTTATTGAATTTAATATATTGTAATGTATTTATATGCAAGACTGTGTTATGTAATATTCTAAATACTTATATTCTCTCTGTGTTTCAGATTGATTACATGGTGCCTACCACTATAGCTGATGAAATGAGTTACATGTAGTAAGTATACTTTCAGCTTGTCCTCACAAACACAACAGGACTATGAACTAGAGATGGAGGGAAAGTTTTAAATGCTTCAGTTATGAATCACGATTTTTTTGTGTGGCGATTCATGTATCTGACTCGAAAATTTATGAACAAAAATATTTTTATGATTATAATAGAGATAAACTGGTGGATCGGCCAGTGACCAGAATTGTCTGGTTTTCAGTTTGATTGGCTGTAACCGGTAATAATATAAATTACTTATAATAAACGATTCTGCACCAAGTCCAGAAGCTTCCAAGTGGCGCAACAGAAATGCATTTTTATGACGTTATATTATCAAAAATCAGAAATTTTGTTAAAAGCCTCCAGTCTGCCTTTTTCTCCAAACTCTGTGAGGAAATTAGTGTCAAACCTGCTTGTTACACACATTTAAACCAGTCTCAAAACATCATGAGCGCTAATTAGTAGAAAATCGCATGTGCAAGGAGCCGCACACGCCCGTGCACCTGTAGTCACTCAAGCCGCGCGTTCACTTTTGGGTTTTGAGACTTTGGAGGCATTTTATTTATAGTCATACCGGTAAACTATTTACACATTTTTAGTGGTAGGAGTGAATTAGTTGCCAAGTTTGTTTAGAAATAATAATCATGGCAGATGACAGATACACTGTATGTGCTGCTCAGTTAAATATTAAACGCTTGTATTTAAAGTTGTTTTGTATTGTTTAAATGTCGCCCTTGTTTTTTTGAGCGAGAAAACTAATGTTCTAAGCAATGTGCTACATTTAATTAATCATTAAACTTCTTCTTTTCAGCTAACCCTAGGATATTTATAAAATTACCATACTTCTAGAATTTTAATCAAATCGGCACCTAAGAATTGGGTTAATATCGTATCAGGAGGTGATTGCTGATTCCCATCACAACTATGAACACGCTTTTTTTGCTAAATGTCTACATACATGTCACATGCATACCCATAGCGGTCTAGGTACTGTAGTACACACCACTATATAGAGTGCTACTTATTTTTGTTCCCAGTAGATATTCTAACAATATTCCTTACTCTTTCATTTGTTTTCTATTCAAACACATACAAATTTTAACAAGCAGATACTCAGTGATCAAATATGCCATTTATAAGCTTGGCCCACTCAGCAAAAGTAATCTATCCCAACTTTTTTTTATTTTTCAGTGACTACTGTACTCTGCAGACTATCAAGGTGCACAACATCGTGGTCATGATGCAGTGAGTATTGCGCCATAAATGCCTGGATATTCATTGGATGTGGATGAGAAGTACGAATGATACTTCACACTACAGACAAAAGTGGCCTATATTTGATTTAATGACCAAATCCAGTTTTCAATGTGACCTTTATTTGATATTAGACTGAGCAGATAATGTTCCTAAAGTGGGCAAAGGACCAATGCGTTGCATGATTCTTTCTCTTATGACTGCGTTCTGCGATTTTGTTTGAAATTCTCTCAAACACAGACAGGTTGCAATATACACTACCAGTCGCACCCAGACACACCTCCTAATTTTGTGGTCTTTCCTGATTTTTATTTCTTTTTACACTGTGAAACATGATGAAGGCATCCACCATATGCAATAATCTTTAATAAACTTTAAACAGTTGATATTGAGATTTATCTGCTACTTATGCTCTGTAAAGCCTGCATAACGGCTCTAATCTGAGGCCAGTAACTCTAAATGAACTTCTCCTCTGCAACAGAGATAAGTTTTGGTCTTGCTTTCCTGTGATGCTCTTCATGAGAACAGTTTTATTGTGGAGCTTGATGGGTTTTGCAAATGCACTTGACACAATACTGTTCTTGCAATAATGATTCCAGAACAGCTGACCTTCTTGTCTTGAAATAACAACTTACTTTTGTTGTTTCTAAATTACCTAGTGCCATATGGGTTCTTTCATAGTTTTGAAATCTCTCTAAATTCAAACTTTTGACTGATACTGTACATCTTCTTCTTTCTCTTGTATATCAGCACCACTCCAAATGTTTGAGATCCCATACTTCACTATCCCGCCATCATCCCTCAATTTCCCAAGAGCCTATTTCCAGTGGTTATCGAGTTGAATCGATGTTAAAGTTGCACAAATTCTTATTTGACTGTTCAGACTGAGATTGCATTGCAAAACATCTGACCTTTCTCTGATTTAGGACCACATAGAGAAGTATACCAATTTAGAATTACAAATATCAGATTGTATGTAATTTGGGCTCCCCCCCCCCCCTGCACTATGAACTTGGTTTAATTGTTTCTTTTTAATGACACAGTGGAATAACATTTCATATGTTTTAATTCTTGCTTTGCAGGGTGACAGTCACTACAGTGTATTTCGGCCATGCTGAACAGGTCTCCCAGGAGATGTACCAGTACGTGGACTGTGGTGGAAACACTACATCGATGCACGAGTACAATTTAAGAACTCCTGCCTCAGACTAATGCTAAAGCTAAATGAGTACACTGTGTTTATCTCCTTGCATTCACCATGTCCATTATATTTGTTCAGATTGCTTGGTTCCGTTACATACATTTGTTTAATAACCCGAGTATTTTGAAATCACGAGTGATGCACTTTATTTTCTAATCAACTAGGACCTTGCCGTTGTGCAAATAAGACCACTCATTATATATATTAAGACTATGTATTTAATGTCTGACAAAAGCTCTTAAGTTGCAGATACTGCTTCACTAAAACTTGAAGTCACTGCTTAATATGTAAGAGTTCAAATGCTTTTCTGCTTTAATATAGATTCACGAATGACAGACAGTGTTCTGTTACTAACAAGTTCTGCATGTTTTTTGAAATCTGTTGTAAAGTATGAGCAGCATAGTTGCTATTTACTAAGTACAGTTATTTATTAGAAGTTCAGTTCATATCCTGACATTCACATCGGCTGGATTTCGGCCTGCAGTGGATATCGATGATCTCTAGGGGGGTGAAAGTTTGCACTTTAGTCTAAAACTGAAACTTTTTTTTTTTTTTTTTTTTTAAGCTTCCTAACAGTTTTCCTGTATTTGCCTCAGTTTTTGTGTTGTCTAAGATGGAAATTGAAACAAGTTAAAACATAAATTATGAAAAAGGAACATTATGTGGAAAAAAACGGAACTGAGTAATTCCATAGTCTGAGTAATTTCACTGTCAGAGTTTGAAATTATACTCAAACATTCCAATGTTAAACCACATAATCATTAGAGAATAGACTGACTGTAATATATCTAAATCATGTTTAGAAAGCTATTTCTAAACCTAGAAGGCTGCTTTTCTTTTTGATTTTTTTTTTTAAATCCAGCATTTGAGTTGATGAATTGTCATTTTAAACATTGTACAAGAAATGTGGATAACAAACTGCTTTTAAAACTTTTAAGCAATTTTGTATAAAAGCCTCTAGCACAAACACGATTAATCAACACTAATCAACTAAATATTAAGTTGAAAATTTGTGTTATGTATCTAGCATGCAAGTTTTTTTTTTTTTTTTTTAAATCATAAAAAAAAAAAAAAAAATATTCATGTCAGTTACATTAAACTGATTCGGTAATAATCACTGAACTCACTGAACATTTGTTTCAAAGTTTATATGTTTATCTTGTGATTTGCACTTAAGTTATTTGTGCTTCTCAGCTAAGGACAATGATTTTACTGTCTAAACAATTAAAATGGCTTAAATATATACGGCAGACAAATAGCCGGAGGTGTCATACTATTTAACAGCTATATCTGATGGTGTGTAAAGTTATATCTATTACAATGCTGTTCCAGCTTAAGCTTAGTTTGCAGTTTGAGAGATAATAGTTCTAGATGCAGAAAGCTTTGTGTAATAATAAAATAAATGGCTTGTAAAAAAAAAAAAAGGTGCACTGATAGTTTTGGTACATGTTCATCTGAATCATATTTTGTTGGAATAAAGATCTAAATCCTCTTTTGACTTCCTTAAACATTTTTGCTTACAGTTATTGCAGATTCATAGACATGTGGTTTACTATAAGGCTGTGGCAGATGGCTGATGTCTACTTCTCAAGCTTGAATTACATACAAAACAAAACCAATGCTGCTGTATCGGGTGGAGAGAGAGAGTATAAATTGTATTATCATTATAGTATACATCACATGCTTTGAAAATGCAAATAATATGGTATTAGTAGTAGTAGTAGTAGTAGTGGTATAATACAATTTATGAAAATATACTGATACCTGTAAACAAAAAAAAATGTAACAGTGCTACAGGCTAAATCGGTAATGTAACCATCACTGGCTCTTTCCAATGTTTTAACATCTTTTATGAAACATGCCGTCCATTCTAGCTGCAGATCATTACAATTTACTACAAAAGACCACGCCTAGCTGGGAATATAAACGATACTGTAACCAATCAGAAACACCCAGACGGTATATTCCAGTTCCCGGTAATGCTACTGATAAGACAGTAATAGCCTTTATAAGCCATAAAAACAGTGTTCAGAGTGGCGCTTGCTCTGCCATGGCACACTGAACTTTGCTCTACAATGTTGTTAATTAAAGGTTTGCTTATAAAGAGCCTGTTCAAAGGGCTGCTTCAACAACTTTGTTATGAATATTTTTACTCATATTTAAATTCTTTTGGATAAAAAATATATTCCGTATAATATGTTAATTAAATAAGATAACGGGAAATCAGATGGATCTTTTTTAATTATTATATATAGACATTAAATGAAACAAATGTACAGGAGTAACTGATTTACAGAAATGAACTAGTATGCATAACTGGATTTGGAAATATTGGGTGCAATATTTTGCATACTGGTCTAGCACGCACATACACTACCAGTCACACTGATTTTTAATTCTTTCTACAATGCTGAAGTCATCCAAATATGCAAATATCTCATTTGAACAGATGATATTGAGATGTGTCTGCTCTGTTTTATGCTCTGTAAAGCTTCATAACGGCTCTAATCTGAGTTGTTAATTGGCGATTTCAGTTCAGTGGCTGGTAACTCTAAATGAACTTCTCCTCTGCAGCAGAGGTAAGTTTTGGACTTGTTTTCCTGGGATGGTCTTCATTACAACCAGTTTCATCCTGGTGTTTTCGCTGTTGTTACTTAATTACCTAATGTCATACTTGTTTCATAGTTTTGAAAAAATCCAGTATTGTTCTAGAATGTAGAAAATAAATACACTGATTCAGAAGGTGTGTTAAAACTTTTGTACTATAATCTGAAAAACATTTTTTAACAACTCCACAGATTTCATGTTAACAAATTATAGTTTTGCCAAGTCATTATCCACACTCGTTTACAATCAGTTTACCACAAAGTGCCAAAGTTGTGGCAAAATGGCTTATGGATAAATAATTTGACGCATTGGAGTGGACCTGGCCTCAATCCAATAGAAAATTTGAGGACAGAATTGCAAAAGTGTGTGTGGGCAAGGAGGTCTATAAACCTGACTTTGTTACACCAGTTATGTCAGGAGGAATGGGCTAAAATTCCAGTAATGTATTGTAAGAGCCTGTGGAAGGCTACCCGAAACATTTGACCAATGTTAAACAATTTAAAGGCTAAATGTATCTAAACTTCTGACCGATTGGGAATATGATGAAAGTGATAAAAAGTCTTTTTGTCTACTATTATTCTGACGTTTCACTTTCTTACAGTAGATGTGATAAACTGGGTTTAAATTTAACTGAGTTAGAACTTCAATGTTATTTCAGAAATCATCAGAATAATTTTGCAGCCCAGTCTAGGGTGTATAGAGTAAAAAGGACAGGAGCTAGGACAGTCCCCTGTGGATCACCTGCGCTGCTCAAGACCATGTCCAATACACAGTCGTTAAACTGCATAAACTGTAGTGAACCAATTGAATAGTTCATAATAGCGTGGACAATTTGCATAGAAGAGAGAGGAGCTTATCACTGTATGGTGTTACAGTTTTTCTCAAATGCTAAAACACAAAAGCCAATCCTCTAAACCAAATGACCAGTTGTCTAAACATTTACTAAATCTAGCCATCATTTTCCAATATCATAAACACATTTCACATGAAGACACAATTCATAAAACACAATCCTCCGTTCTCATAAATCTAAACACATTTTTCCTTGCTAAAACACAAGTTGCAAAAGAACTCTGCTCATATTCTCAAATGAAAGCTCATGTGATGCAAAATGCTTGCCACAGT
>JAQMYJ010000023.1:23210485-23233973 GCA_030014305.1 Clarias laeviceps
AAGGCTGACCTCTGTGTCTTAAAATAACAACTAACTGTTGTTTTTCTTGTTGTTACGTAATTACCTAATTCCATATGCGTTATTTTATAGTTTTGAAATCCCCAGTATTGTTGTAGAATGTAGAAAATAAATCACTAAACAACAAAAAAGAAATTTGCAAGTGTTCTAAAACTTTTGAATGGTAGTGTATATGAGGAAAATACAGCATGTCCCCACGTGAAGGGGTTTTCCCAGGATGTCACACAGTCACACAGTTATCTGTGTATTTTAATAACAATTAACTGTTAATTACATTTGTTAAAAAAATAATAAAAAAAAACATAAAGCATTTTCACTGAGTCATGTTCGCTTAATGTTTTTTTTTGTTGTTTTTAAAAAAAAAAGGAATAATTAAAGCCTGCGATAGATTGTCACCCTGTCCAGGGTGTACCCCGCCTCGTGCCCTAAGCCTCCTGGGATAGGCTCCAGGTCCCCTCGACCCTGAATACAAGATAGAGCGGTATAGAAGATGAGCGAGCGAGTGAGAATAATTAAAGCCTATTTTTTAAATCTCAAACACAGATCCAGGTGTTTCCAGAAGGCGGAGAGACTCCCATCTTCAAGCAGTTCTTTAAGGACTGGAAAGAGAAAGACCAGAGTGAAGGTCTGGGCCGAGTCTACGTCACGGAGCAGATTGCTAGGATAAAACAAGTGCCGTTTGATGCTTCTAAACTTCACGAATCGCAACAAATGGCGGCCCAGTACAACATGGTGGATGATGGCACTGGAGAAACCCAGGTGAGCAACATGTGGAAGAGCTGATATTAATGCGCTAATAGGACAAACAGGGTTTTTCAAAGATAAAGAAGACATCAATATTAGGGTTCATTTTTGTCATTTTCTTGACTTACAGTGAATTATATTGGATTTGCGTGCAGCAGTACTTGTGCAAAAGTTGTGAAAAATGTGGTAATTTTGACAATGTTTGGGGAAACAAGACTAGTTGTGCACATATGTAACAAACATGCCATTAAAGAAAAGTCTACTTTTACTTTTAAGATAACTTCCAGTCTCATGAGAAGATTAACCACTAATGTTGGATGAGGAGGCCTGAGGCGCGTTCCAATTTATCCCAAAGGTGTTCAGTGGGGATCAGGTCAGGGTACGATGCAGACCACTCGAGTTCTTTCACTTCTTGGCAAACCATGCAAACTATTTGGATAATACAGGACTGTCATCCAGGATTTCATACTGCTATAGCATACAAAGACATTCTAAATTCTTTACAGTGTGTGGTGACAGTTTGGGGGAGACTTGTGTATGTGTCTTTGTGTGCGTGTAGTATGTGTGATTACGGGGGTGTGATTTGGGTTGTCTGTGTTTTTGCATGCATGCATATACAGTATGCGTTAGTGCCTTATTCCTATGAAATTATTAAGACCTTATAATGCATTGCTTAATCCTTATAATGACTTTGTCAAGCTTTTGCTAAGTTTTATACCTTTGAGATGTCACTTTGTAAGAAGAAATTAACTAGTTGGGGTTGAGTGTTACAGAACAAGTGTAATTCAACAGATGCGGTCAGTGGTTTCCAGTCCGCATACTTTAAAGTATCTGACCTCACATTTTGCCATTTTGGCTCTGAGGAAACCCTGGTTGATGTGGAACCAAAAATATAAACAAAAAAAAGAGAAGAAATGTTGACGACTAATAAGCAGCCCTGTTCAGCTGTCAGTCAGTCAGAATTCAGAATCTGCTTAGTTTTGTACAGCACTGAAGAGATGATTTTTTTTTTTTATTCTTTTGGAAAAATTTTAAACACACTGCTGTGTTTTACCTGCTCCATCACACATATGAATCTGGCACATGCTTTTTCAGTACATGAAGACACATAGATTTTATATCACAGTGTATTTCACATTCGTAAATAGTTGTTATTTTTTAATATTACACTTTTCAGATTTGGAGGGTGGAGACTGGTAATAAACAAGAGACCAAAGTCCCTATTGATACAGAGACATATGGCCAGTTCTATGGCGGAGACTGTTATATCATTTTATACACCTACGCAAAAGGACAAATCATCTACACCTGGTAAGAGTTACACGTGATCAGATTGTTTATGACTCAGGTCAATGATGTGGCAGCCTATCTTTAGTTTATTTATCAGCTCTGAAAGTATAGATCTTAATATTCTTTCTCTTTCTTTCTTTCTTTATAGGCAAGGTTCCAGCAGTACAATAGATGAGTTGACTGCTTCAGCCTTTCTCACTGTGGAATTGGACAAGTCACTAGGAGGAAATGCAGTCCAGGTGACTAGTTGAGGACACACTTTATTAGGGGGGAGGGGGGGGGGTTTATATTGAGCTCACATGACTTGATAACTGCACAAATGTGGACTCCAGTCCAGTTAATCTAGGTGCTTCACAGCAATGGGGGTGAATACTTTTACACAATCACAACTTTTACACTATTTTATGTAGATCAGTGACATTTAATCCGAACTATGTATAATTCGGCTCAGGTTACTTGTAAAACTATAAAATGTAGAAAAGCTTAGGGGGGTGAATACTTATGCAAATCACTGTATATGTTAAAAATACAAGGTTTAATAAAGAAACTACCCATTAAACAGAATGTATTAATGGATTAGAGGGGTGTACTTACTTTAGTGAGTGGGTGTAACCTGTGAATTAGTCAAAGAAAAGAAAAAAAAAAAAACACTGCAAACTTGTAGTCATAGGTAAAGCTGTGCGTATACATCAATCTCTCACAATGTTTAGGTCCGGGTGACCCAGGGGAAGGAGCCAGCACATTTGCAGAGCTTGTTCAAAGCCAAGCCTCTGGTTGTGTATAAAAACGGGACATCCAGGAAAGGAGGGCAGGAACCTCCACCGCCGACCCGGCTATTTCAAGTGCGCAGAAACCTGGGGACCATCACACGCATATCTGAGGTGAGGTCCAGCACACATGTGCACAGGTGATTAAATATGAAACATGTGGTTCCACTTTATTAGTCAATGTATTACCTGGAGATGCACTTTACGTATATATGTTTTCTGACAGGTTGATGCCGTAGCAGCTAGTTTGAACTCCAATGATGCCTACCTATTGAAGGTGCCTCAGGGAAATGGGTATCTGTGGGTAGGGAAGGGAGCAAGTCAAGAAGAGGAACATGGAGCTGAATACATGAGTAAGCTTCTGCAATGCCGACCTCAACGCATTACAGAAGGAAAGGAGCCAGGTAAGAGCACACCAGTTGATTATGAGATACTCATACAACAGAATTGTTGAGTACTTGACACATACTTAAATGATGTTGATTAATTACCTATAACAGCACAGCTGTGGGCATAGTGGTGAGCACTGTCGCCTCGCACCTTCAGGGTCAAGGGTCTGAAACTCATCTTCTTGGGCTGTGTGCATGGAGTTTGCATGTTTTCTCTGTGCTTGGTGGGTTTCCTTCGCACACTCCAAAGACTGGCCAAATGGTGTTTCCAAATTGGAATAGGAAGAGGCTCCAGGTTTCCTGTAACTCTTATAGGATACAGTACAGTATCTCCAGTGATTCTGATAGTACTTTTGGCTGCAAAGTTTGTTTTAATGTGGTCATTAACAGTATGTTATTATGTTATTATATGGTATTCATTTAGAAACACTAATTTAAATAGGGACTTTGTATGGCTATTGTACACTATTGTTTTCTATGGGGATGGGTTTCCTTTTGAGTCTGGTTCCTCTCAAGGTTTCTTTCACTTGTCTTTTCAGGGAGTTTTTCCTTGCCCTCGTCTTGCTTATCTGGGACATACTGATAGTTATAGTCTATTCTAATTTATGTCCATACATTTTTTATTAGAACGCCCCGGGGTCTGTGTGCATGGAGTTTGCATGTTCTTCCCGTGCTTGGTGGGTTACCTCCAGGTGCTCCGGTTTCCTCCCACATTCCAAAGACATGCAGATTAGGCTAATTGGCATTCCCAAATTGCAAGTAGTGTGCGAATGAGCATGTGTATGTGCCCTTTGATGGATTGGCACCCCATCCAGGGTAAAGCCTATCCCCAGATAGACTTCAGTCCCTGTACAGGATAAGTGGTATAGAAAATGAATGAATGAATAATGGTCACAATTCTGGTTTGCAGAATTTTGCATTCTCTGTTCTGTTTTTATATTATTACTATTACTATTACTAATTACTATTAATTTATTATTATTATTATTATTATTATTATTATTATTATTATTAAAAGACAAGGCAGATGAATAGCCTATTTATAGCTTTTATCTCCAAGATATTCTACAAGACTAAAAGTAATAATAAGTGGTTTAAATTATTTAAAAATTATAATAATTGGCTAAATCACAAAATGTAATAATTAAATTCTGATTTCTAGACTATTTTTTATTTATTGACAATACTGTCAATATACCTAATACCTAATATTTTTAGGATATCCACTGTTTATAAGAAAATGTTTCTAATGCATTGACAGCTATTGTTGATTGACGGGCATCTTAACATGCAAGTGAAGAATGCAACACCTAATGAACCATTAGTGTCTGAACAATTTGCTCTACAACTACAGCCTTTAATTTTTATCCATGCTATCTCTTGGCCTGGTCTCTTTTGTAAATGAGAATCCTGTATGGTATTCTATATTGGTTGAAAATATAGCATGCCTAATTTATTTTTTACAGGAGGATTCTGGGAAGCTTTGGGTGGACAAACCTCGTACCAAACATCTGAGAGGCTCGAGAGCAAAAGCACTGTACGGCCTCCTCGTCTGTTTGCCTGCTCCAACAAAACAGGAAGATTTATTGTGAGTATTCAGCTTAAACGGAATGAAGGTATTCCAGTAAAGTTGTACAGTTTGTTCAAAAAACTGGTTGGAATGTAAAATGTTTGCTATTTTTGCTCTATAATAATTAAGGCCTTGATATATAAATGATTTATTTTAATGGTTTATTTTGTGTATTTTGGGTTCCACATTTGATGAGACAAACGACAAACATCTTCAGTAAGCACATGTAATTTATGGCTGTATTCGGTCATGCCAGTAATTCAAACTTTTTTTTGTTGTTTTTTATTCCTGTATTTTAGAACTTTTTTTTTTTTTAAGTTTAGAACAAAATAAGTATCATATCTCAACCTGGGAACTTTGGAATCACATTATGTAGGTTATTTATTTGTCTGGTTTTATACAGACTTGTTCAGGGTAGCTGTAGCTCAGTGATTAAAATACTGATCAAAGAGAGCGAGAGGGAGAGAAATACATTTTTAACAACCCTGACAAAGTACACACTTTTGAAACACCACATACGAATAATCACACATAACAAACAATAAGACTCATTTTGTAATAACCCCCCATTTTTTTTCTCCATTACAACTCATACTGATAATACTGGTAATAAATCATCCACTTATGTTTCATACTCAGATTGAAGAAGTACCAGGTGAGTTCACCCAGGATGACCTGGCAGAGGATGATGTCATGCTACTGGATGTCTGGGATCAGGTAAAGTAGACAAACTCTACTTTTTAATTCTTACATTTTTACAAGTGAATATGACATGTTTAAAAAATATATATACTTTTCCATTCTCCATATACAAATTTTCATCTGTGATCAGGTGTTTATCTGGATTGGAGCTGATGCCAATGAAGTGGAAAGAACAGAGTCAGTAAAATCAGGTGAGTGGTTCTTGCATATGTTTATTTCCCTGCAATAAAATTCACCACATTAAGTTTGATAATAACATGTCAGTATCATTTAATATAATTACGCGTGTCAAAATGGAGCACTAATAGCACTCAAGTGCACACATAATGACATTAAAATGCATTACAGATGAAAGCACTGACGGGATCACTTTGGACTGTTGTAAAAGTGTATTGGGTTTCATGTTCAGTGTGATGAGAAAATTATGAGATGCTGTGCTATATTCTTGACTTGGTTTTGAACATTGAGCCATACTAAGTGGAATACAAGTATAGCCTACAATAAAATATTGAATGTCCCAATCATATTTACATAACAGATGTAATAGGTCTGTATTTTAAACAGAGCAACTTAATTTTTAGTCCAGTTACTGTCATTATACTAATTCTAGAGTTTATTTCAGTCAATACTAAACCAAAAGACACATAAACACTACATTATTGTGCTAAACGCAGTTTAAAGACTTATACTTTTTAGGACTGTGTGAAAGAAATGTATTTGTGAGAAATGTGTTTTCTCTTTATATAAAACAAGAATGTGCATAAACTGCCTAAATAATTCTGATAACCATGCATAAATACATTTCATAATTAAAAATGTCAGTATTGTTAACATATGTATGCATATTGGATAGTATTATATAGACCTACTGACTAAACTCAGACACAGGTAGGTAGTATATTATTTTTAACATTTAATGTGCTCATAATGTAAAAGAGCCAGGAGAATAACCATGCAAGTATGCGAAAGTTTAAACAATAAATACTATATATTAGAATAACAACAGTACATTAGTGCTTTACAGGTTTAAATAGAAATTTACATATCTGAAAACAATGCAATACACAGAACATACAGAGTCAAGGCCGGCGTCTGTAACTCAATGTGCAAACAGCGTTGAACAATCAAGGAGGAACAAACCTCCAGAGGTGAAATGGTGAAAAATCTCTCACTAATTGCTGATTTAACATTACTTCACAGCCAAGGCGTATATTGACACAGACCCATCAGCAAGGGATAAGGGGACGCCCATAGTCATAGTGAAACAAGGCCATGAGCCCCCTACATTCACCGGCTGGTTCCTGGCATGGGACTTCTCCAAGTGGCAGGCTGGGAGCACACAATGAAGACACTGTAATGTCATTTTATGAAATTTTATTAATGCTCAGGGGGACTGTAACGGCTGTGGCTAAATCTAAGTGAAGGCATGCTTTGCTTTAAAAAAAAAACACAGCAAACTTGCCTGTATGTCATAAAGCACCTCATCATGGGTTACCCACTGGAGTGCTGTACATGTTTTATACCTTTACTCTCTTATTATTTTATAGACAGATATTTATCTATCATGCATTTTTTTCTAATTAGAAATGTAATGTCACATACGCAGCCATACACAGTATGCTATGCAGTGAAATGCTTATTCGAGATTCAAGATTCAAAGAACTTTATTAATCCCAGATGGAAACTGCTTTGTCTTGGTTATAGTTATTTTAACTATTTTATTACTTTACCTGCAAAGGTGCATGAAGTAAATTATAACTCTCAACCAGGTTTTAAAAATTAAAGGCAATACACCGGTTCTTGGGATGGAACTTTGTATTGTAAATCATTGTCAAGGTAAAAAAAAATGTTACCAAATTAAAAACACATACTAAAGGTGAACATGATGTACTCCATGTCATTTTTTTTATGATCGTGTCCTTCAGCCATTTTATTGTACTTGCATGCACAGCCTTCTCTGTATTGCCTAATGTGTCTGAACTCTGCTCTTTTTTTGTAATGCTATTTTTTGCTATAAAAACAATAAAAATGATCATGTCACAGACTGTTTGAGTCACATCCGCCTCAGTGATGAATTATCGTCTCAGTGATTAAACTTAGGCGTGGCTATCAGGCAATATAGAAATGTAATCAAGATCAATATCAGCTGTAAAACTAGCTATCTCATCTATCACTCCAGGGAAATTAAAGTGATATGGACACCAATGACCGCTAGATGGCAATCACGAGCCAGACAGCGCTTGTCCTGTATTTCTTATTAAAAAAAAAATAATAATAATAATAATATATATATATATATATATATTCTGTGAAGAAAGATATTCTGATTGATATTAACACTATTTCCGTCCCGGAGACGACAGAAAACGGTTGTGTATTTGTAGGAAAGACAATATAGCCTGTCTGGACTCATGCTAGTTGCCCCTTTTGAGTTCAAACACGTGTTAATGGCTGGGTGATCCTCAGCTCGTCTCAGCACACTGGCCGATAGGTGGAGTTCTTGATGGATCAGGAGACACCGCCTCTTTTCACCAACTCTCACCTTCAGCAACGTCTAATTCTCTTCAAGGTACATTTAGTTTTTATAAAAATATTATTTTTTAATTATATGCATAAACACACTAAGAAACATATATCTTGAATGTACAAGATGATCCAGCCATAAGAATGATTTCAATATTTTTTTCTTCTATTAACTGTATTCTTAAAGGATAACTGAAATATATATGAAAACGTTAGAAAGACATTTAGCTAAAAAGTGTTAATATCTCCTACGCATATGGACTTTTGGTAAACCCTGTGTATAAATACTGCCTTCGGTGCTTTTTTTTATTTAAGTGACTTCCTAATAATATTATCTTCTTATGTATTGTATTACACTACTACTACTACTACTACTACTAATATTTAAATGATACCTAATAACATTATCCCTATTGTATTACAATAGTACTACTACTATTTCTACTTCTATTATTACTGCTAATAATAATAATTGTATAAAATGGGGGCAGTGGTAGCTCAGAGGGTTAAGGCCCCGAATATTTGATCAGAAGGTCTGTGGTTTAAGCCCCAGCTTCACAAGGTTAGCTTTGTTGGACCCCTAAGCAAGGCCCTTACTCTATCTGCTCATGGCTGACCCTGCACTCTGATCTCAGAGATAATCAGGGCTTAACTTAATAATAATAATAATAATATTTAAGTGCCATCCTAATAATATTATCTCTACTGTATTAAAATACTACTATGGCTATTATTATTATTATTATTATTATTATTATTATTATTATTAAAGTGACATCCTAATAATATTATCATATTATCTCTACTACTAATTTTGGGACCTTGAGAAAAGGCCTTAACCTTCAACTGCTCATATGTATAATCAGATAAATAATAAAAAAGTAAGTCGCCCTGGATAAGGATGTCTGCCAAATGCTGAAATGTAAATGTACTTCTGCTACTACTACTACTAATAATAATAATAATACGCAATAATAACGGATTTAATTTACACAAAACCAAGCTGAAACATTAAAATAAATTCAAAGTCATGTGTTTACATTTAAAAGTAAATTTAAAAAATGCAGTGCTTTTATCAGTAAACCATGCTTTAGTCTTGATCCATTTATTTTTTGGTCTTTATAATATAATCATCGTTAGTTGAATGTATTCAGCACTAGTTTAAAACTCAGATTGATAAGAACAACCCCCGCCCTCACCAACACCCCCCCCCCACCCCACCCCCCCCCCCCCCCCCCCGCAACTGAACGCGCCATGGAGTTCCCTATGAAACTCCGCACGAGCGCGCGGTAGGGCGGTAGGTGTGTCTCACATAAAAAGATGAACGTGACTTCTGACCAATCATCGTTCAGCAAAGCCGCGCGCTACCCGCAGACGGACCAATCAGAGAGTCCTGCAGGTTGTCAGTCGACGCAGTAGTGCTCGAATGAGCTGGTATCAGTCAGGGAGTCAGTGAGCCGCGGTGCTGCGGAGAGACACACAGGGTGGTGGAGGTCGCTCATCTCGGACGGTCTTTATGAGAAGCTACATCACCGTGGATTTAACAATTATCGTTTTGTTTAAAAAAATAATAATAATAAAAGAGCGGATAAAGCGAGCAAGGTGAGTGTCAATGTTATACCTGTCTGGTGTTTTATTTCGGATGAATGTGTGTGTGTGTGTTTTATGATGTTGTGATACACACGATTCCGACTCACTTGTTGGCAGCAATTACAAATAGATTCGCTTTCATGTTACAGCAGCGTTTCCCTTAGCAACCGCATTCACAGATGGCCGGCGACACTGTGTCAGTTGTAAAGCAGATTATTTGTTACATTGTATCCATTACATTTTGTTAAACACTGACCAAACGAATTATTATTTTTTTGCTGGAACCACCTGCACTACATTTACCCTGGAAAAAAGTGACATGAATAGCAGGCAGTGGGCGGAAAGAAAAGAAGCGCCTTTTTTGTCATTCATTGTCGATTTTTTATGGCAGTTGAATAGGATTAGACATTAGAAAGAGAGTGAGAGAGAGAGAGAGAGAGAGAATTAGCCTATGAAACCTCTGCTCTCTCCAATGCGGCTACATGTGCAAATGGGCTTTCGGGCTCCTGCTGGTTTTATTCCACATCTATCCTTCCTGCCAGCTAAAATAAAGCTTTAGAATGACAAAGGGGAAGTCGGGCCCACTTAAGATCTAGTTTCTTAAGCGGAAAAACCAATGAACTGTGTGTTTGTTAGGGACTCGCACTGCTGGCCTCATTGCATCAGCTCTCTTTTCATTTGGTTTCAGGTTCTCCAGGGACTGAGAGAAGCCCTGTGACTGCTTGGTGGCTTCTGGTCTCCCGTTTCATCCTCCTCGCCAAAATGGGGAACAGATTATCAGAGCCCCATACCATCTTCCCGGGACTACCGTCGTTCCAGTCCCTCCACATTGTCATTCTCGGACTGGACTGTGCTGGCAAGACGACGGTGTTGTACAGACTGCGCTTTAACGAGTTCGTGAACACGGTCCCGACTAAAGGTTTCAACACTGAGAAGATCAAACTGGTGCTGGGAACGAAAAGCCGGACGGCAGCCTTCCACTTTTGGGACGTAGGCGGTCAGGAGAAGCTGCGGCCTCTGTGGCGGTCGTACACGCGCTGCGCCGACGGCCTCGTGTTCGTGGTGGACTCCGTCGACGCCGAGCGCATGGAGGAGGCCAAAACGGAGCTGCACAAGATCACGAGGCTGCAGGAGAACCAAGGTGTTCCCGTGCTTGTGCTGGCGAACAAGCAGGACCTGCGTAGCGCTCTGCCGCTGGGAGAACTGGAACGGCTGTTGGCGCTCAATGAACTCGGTTCCCATACGCCCTGGCATCTCCAGCCAGCTTGTGCCATCATTGGAGAGGGCCTACAGGAGGGTGTGGAGCGTCTGCACGGCATGATTAGCAAGAGGAGGAAGATGATGAGACAGCAGAAGAAGAAGAGATGAGTGAGAGGGGTTTGTCAGGTTCACTCATCTTGTGATTACATGCCTCCTGTCACTGTGCACAAGTGGATTCATTGATTTTGCTGGTTGAGTTTTATCAGCCTGATTGATGCAGCTGGAGGGATACAGTTGAAAGAACTGTTGCTTAACCACTGTACACTATTGATTAGTCACCCTGTTCATGAACGGGTGCGTCAGATGACATCACAGGACCTTTTTATACTACTTCAGTGGACATGACATTCATTGGTTTGTTATGAAGATGAACACTGGAGAAAACTCATGGATCTTCTAGGCTGTTTGATGTTCCTTGACCTCCAGTGTTAAATATCCTGTGAGCCACATGCGAACTAATGAAGTGAAAAGATAGATTACCAAAGCCCCCGTGAAGTGTTATAAAATATCAAATGTGCACGTTAGTGGTGATCTTTCACTCTTGTTCATGTGATAAACACAAGCCTTTTTTTTTATCGGACCATTGTTGCACATGAGAGGTGGGGTTGTAGGGAGAACCAGGATAAGCTTTATGCGTCACTACTTGGGAAACACACAGATGTTATCGTAGAGTATAACGTCAGAGAACTGGGTACTTCATCAGCCAAAATACAAAGTCCTGTGCGATCAGGTGTGTTGTTTAAAGCTTCAGCATTGATAGCAGGATGTCTCCCAGGGTTCCTGATGTTTCCCTGTCTTTACGATCGAGGTGGAATGATGGTGTTATTTGTAGTACTAAACACCATGTGTGCTTCCCTCTACATTTCAATGCACTTTAGCAAACCCTTTTTGTAGGCTATGGACATCAGATTTTGTATTAAAAACCTATGATGTTGCTTCAATTGAAGCATTTTATAAGTCCTAAGTTGTTCCATGTTCAGGTGTGTCATTTTGTCACTCAGTGTGTATGTGTTTGATTGAGGGCTTTGTATGTGTCAAAAGTTATATGCCTTGAATAAAACAACAAATTCAATCAAGAAACTTTAATACTTTGAGTCCTGGTAGTGTATTGCATGCTTTTCTGTCTTACGTTTTATTGTATTTCTTACTGTAATGTAAATTATTGATATTTATGGATTTTTTTATCTACTGTTTCCTAAGCTGATAAAGATATCGGAACAACTGAAATCAGCAGAGGTTGACCTTTTATCTATGGGGTGGAGAAATGGTACCATGCTTGAGAACCTTGTGAACACTTTTTTTCTCATTATCTTCCAGCACACCTATATACCGTATCAGTTCATCCTCACAAACACACACAGATGTCCGTTCCTCTTTTGGGATGCTCTGTCAGGGTTAAAACTGTTTGACTTTTACTGGAAGCAGGCTATTTAAAAACCCAACAATATAGCGGGTTGATGAGATCTCTGCCCAAATCAATTGAATCACGGTGCTTTAGAGATATCTGATAACATAAATACGGCTTACGGTGACGGAGAGGCTCAGAGGGTTGTATCGACACTTCACAGGGTTCCATTGTGAGCTCAGGTTTCTGTCTGTTCTGAGTTACCGAGTTTCACTTATTTTCCATGTGGGTTTCTTCTAGGGTTTTTTCGCTTTCGTCCCACCTCGCGAAAACATTCAGATAGGGAAATCGTCTGTGCTGAATTGCCAGTGTGAACGAGTGTATTCTTCCATTGTGCTCAATGTTCACAGTGCTTTCACAGCAACCCGGACCAGAATGAAGTGGTTAGAAAAAACATCCCATATACATGCTGCAAAGGCAAACTAATTAATAACACTCG
The DNA here is from genome assembly GCA_030014305.1 of Clarias laeviceps. NCBI lineage: Eukaryota > Metazoa > Chordata > Actinopteri > Siluriformes > Clariidae > Clarias > Clarias laeviceps. The sequence continues at coordinate 23,223,183 of JAQMYJ010000023.1, forward strand.
AATATTTGCTAAAAGTTCTCATTACATCATCGGTAGACATGGAGCTGTAAATTGTGGATATCTGAACATCATCTGAAACTTGTCAAGCTCTCAGTGTGGCTGAAGTCCCCACAGAGGTGTGTGTTGACTTTGGCAAGGACCTGGAATGACTGTGTTTGGGAAATGCTCACTAAACAATGAGGTGCTAACATGGGCACTGAGGCCTGTTGGATAGCTGACGCATCAAAACAAGACATTTGCTGGACTTATTTGCGCTCTGTAGTTTTCCAGTTGAAGGGAAGTGTTACAGACGAGAGAGAAGAGCACCTGTAGGGTGGCTATATTTCCAGGCTAGAGAGATATACTGTAGTGAATGGAATAAGCATGCTTCCAATTGTGGTCTGGTTAAGGAAATATGCAAAACATGCAAAATTTCATCTATGGAGCATGCTGCACCTTTGGTATGGAAAAACAAAAGTTCAGTTTGGCACAGCTATCTGGAGACCTTAGAATCACTTCAGAAGGAATTCTTAATACTGTTGCATTTTGTATAAATATAGCACCAAGACTCATTAATGGAGCACTGATTGCTGGAGGGGCTGAGAGAGCAGTGTTTTGCTCACTGGTTTGGCTGTGTTTTGACTGGTTTTGAAAAATAGATGGGAAAATCACACCTGACAGCCTCTGCTTCACATTATGTGGATGTGCTGAGGATGCTGAGGAATTTTAAAGATAGCAGGTTTTTCTTGTAAAATAAAGTAGTGCCGTCTTTGCGGGAAGCTGGCGGTGCGCCAAGCACCCGGTGATTTGTTCCATTAGTGTTGAAGCAGAGCCTAGTGGTTCCCATGATGGTGAGAGGAAGTAGACCTGCCTTATCAGGCCCTGCCTAAAGCTAATGGGTCAGCTGTACCCATACACTCACATCACGCCTCTAGGTCTTCCTGTACCACTGTGTCTCTAGCCTGAACAAATTTCCTTTTGTTCATGTGATGTCATTAACAGAGGATTAAACGGCTTTGAGTGGCACAGCAGAGTTTATTCTGCCTAGCACATTTCCTGTCCCTCTTGTCCCAGAGCTAGAACATACCGCCTCAGGGTCCGGTTTATTCCACCTTCACAGTACCCAGCCTTTGCACGACACCACACTACTACACGCAATAATAAAAAGCCAACTCCAAGACTTGAAAAGGTTATGAGCTAATGGTTATGAGATTTTATCTATTCCGTCTTTTAATTGGAATGTTTTGCAGATCTGCTATGTTTCTATTATAGCAGAGACAAACTGTGATTTACATGATGAATGATAAATATTGCAGCTAAGACATGAAGACAGATTTGACGTGTATAATTCCATCCAATTATATGATATACATCGATCAGCCAGCCGAATAATTAGTAGGTCCCCTCTTTTGCCACCATACTAGTAATGCACTGTTTTCTGACACCTTTTTATTGGAACCAGCATTAAACTTTTCAGCAATTTGTTCTACATTAGCTCTTCTATTGTATCCGACTACGGGGGCCAGCCTTCGCTACACACATGCATTAATGAGCCTAGACTGCCCATGACCATGTCTCCTGTTCACCGTTTTTTCTTCCTTGGATCACTTTTGGCAGGTCCTGACCGCTGGATGCTGGGAACATCTCACAACAAGAGCTGCAGTTTTGGAGTTGTCGGCTAGCCATCACAATTTGGCCCCAGTCAAAATTATTGAAATCCTTACGCTTGCCTTTTCTGCTTTCAGCACATTAAAAAAGGTTTACTTCCTGACTAATATATTGTACACACTTCCTGGTGCCATTGTTAATGAGATATTTTAACTGTAGCTACTGTGGAAAAAAGGCCAAATTGGTCATGAGCGGCTAAAGCTAATTAATGCACATGGATAGCGAAGGCTGAAGCTCTGTAGACTGGTCCAATAGAAGAGCTACTGAATCTCAAATTGGAGAAAATGGTAACGCTGTTATCATTACTATTGATAGGGGGAATAGGGGCTACATACTCAATATTAGGCAGCTGGTCAAATACTATACTGAGGTCTAGCAATGGCAGATGAGCTCTATACTTTATGATCAGCCTTGAAACAGTTCCTGCTTTGCATAAAATAAGTTCAACAGAATCTACTGGTAATAAAATCACTCTGAAACAGCATCTGATAAATGTTGAAATTATGGCACTCAACTGAAATCCATGAAATCAATTAATGTACTGGTGTCTCTCTGGTGTCATTCATTCATTCAGTCTGGCTCCTTTCTAAAAAGACAAACCTGCTTAAATTTAGATTACCGAGCGTTAAAGCAGGATAGCCTATCACAGATGTCGTGCTGTATGGGTGAGGGACGAGTATGTGTGTGCGACGTGAACAAGCAGGGTGGGGTGGGTGGCTTCTAAGCAGAAGGGAAAGCAGACAAAGATAAGTCGGTCTACCACCACTCCCTGAGAATATCTCTGACTCCCGCCCTCTATTCTCAGAATCTCTGGACTGTCATCTCATCCCTTCTGTGTGCCCAATGCTTCTGACTGTTGCATTAATGTCGTAAAGTCTGCTTTGCACATAATTAGATAGTCAGTTTATTTCAGTCTCAGAAATAATTAAGAAGCACATAGAATATCTTGGAAACCTTGATAGGGAGGCATTCTTTGCTGCAAAATTACTGCACAGTCATTTCATCTATTGTTGCAGCTTATAATAATGAGGGTATAGTCATTACACGAATAGGCAATTATTCCAAGAGCTTCCAGGGCTTTCTATTTTAGTCATGAATCCTTAATTTGTAAAAGGCAAGATCTGCTTCTTGCGCTTACCAACTTATAATACAGTGGCAACTTTCACTTTGTACTGCGTATTTTATACCTAAGTGGTAATTTAATTATTATATACCGAGCTAAAGAATGTAGCCTTTCAGTTTGAAGTACTCTCATTATTTTTTTTTCCTTTAGAGGATCATATACGGCCAAAACATGGTATTGGTGCTAAAAAGTGTCATAAATAAAATTGAATACCCTTTTATGTAGTGTATTAATTTTTTTTTTTTCAAATCTTTCAATGATCTTAATTGTCATTCAGATGACATTTGGCCAATTTAGATTTTGTAGGAAAAGACATAAACCTGAAAAAGTATAATATTCTAAAATGCAACTTGAATTTGACATGGTTACAGACACTATAGATTTTTTGCTTTTTAACCTTTTACGAAAAAAAGAGGAATGTTTTAATTTAAGCAACAATTTTTACAGGTCATATGCTTCTAGAAGCTTACACCAATTTTAGTATCAGTACTCATAAGGAAATATGAATAATTTGCAAAAATGTCCATTTTTGGGACACATATAAAATAATCTCTCCAGAACTGCTGTTTTAGCAACTAGAAATTTTTATAGAAGTAAGATCCTTCAATGTTGCATAAACTTCAGAAGTAGCTTCTTTGGCACACACATTTTTTTGTATTATTTTGTATTATTGAGCCATGCCCCGAGGGACCAAAGCCTCCATGATGGGCCAAGGGGAACCTAAAACCAACAGGTGATTTTAATATTTAAAAATGTTCCAGCTTGTTTACTGCTAATAAACTAGCTTACATTTGTCATATATATATATATATATATATATATATATATATATATTTTTTTTTTATTATTTTTTTATTATTATTTTATACTATGTTTTGGCCGATTCTGTTTATCATCTGATTGAACACATCTGTGCATTTTGAACAGCCGCACGCATGTGCAGCGTGATTGCTAAATCTACCACAGTTTACATGAAGCTCTCATGGCTTGTCTGGGTTTATTTGGATTAACACTGCTTTGGTTTGGTTTGGTGGCTGTGTGCTTTAAGCTTGCACGAAAGCCATATGTCTTAAAATGCCAGCTTCCTTTGTAAAAGTAACAAATACAGGAAAGTAATGAATTTAATTTATTAATAATATTGCTTGTAGACTGAAGTATACAGTATAGAAAGTAGAAAGTATGATGTCACACAAGAAGACTCTGTAGGTTTATTTTGTGTTGACTTATCTTGGACAGGAAGCAAGGGTCTACACCACCTTGTCCATTTCCTCTGCTTCTCTGATTAGAGGTCAGTGGTCATGAAGATGGATTCCTGAAATGTGCGTCTAAGAAAAATAGTTTACCAAACACAGTAATTTAGAGCAATTTCATTTTCCAAATAAATGCCTCATTTTACGTTTTTTTCAAAAGCTTTTTAATTTAAACAGATATACTGTATTTCTGGGTTTAATGCAATGCATTCCTCTGCGATGGGTAAATCTGCGATGGAGTGAACATGAAGTTGTTTTTACACTCACTAGTTATGTGAGAAAAGGAAAAATAAAAAACAGGACAAAAATCATAAAATTATTCAATTTGATTGTGGTTTGTGGCTGTCCATCAAACAAATGAGCTGCAATACCTAACAAATGCCAGGTTTAATTCAGCCAGAGCTTGTTAAAAAAAACTTCACTTTCATCAAACCACTTTCATCTGAACCAGATTTTAATATTTATGAATTATGCACAAGCATGACATAGCAGCTGCAGCCGCCTTATTTAACTTGTAGTAAAGTGAATGGCTGTGGGGGATAAACTGGCATAATTTTTAGCAGGATAGTCATTTGTGGATAATATGCAAAGATTCTGAAAAAGAAAAAATAAATTATGGGATAGTGTTGCAAATGTGCCAGGGTCTTATACTGTAATTGTAGTTACTTGGCATTCAAGGTCATAATATGCATTTGAGAATAAACTTAAGTGTTTCTTAAGAATTAGTATATCCTTTTCTTGGATTAAAAATGTCAGATGGGTTGAGGCTTGAGCCTGGGGTGTGGAGCTTAACACCGGATGAGGAAGTATGGATAGGAAGTGTTCTGTTTTGTCAATTAGTTACCAGGGTGAGGATGTCCTGGGCTTTCTGTAACATGAATGATGTGCTTGAAATATGAATTTAAATAATGTATATAATAATAATAATAATAATAATAATAATAATACAATGCTTATTTTGTAAACTAACAAAATGTCTCTATACACCAGTTAGATGTAACATGAACACCACTGCCAGAACTAAACAAAACAACATTAAACACCAACTACAAATCAACAAACTAATGACAGGTTCATGGGCACCCAAGCCTCACCATGCCCATGGGGACCAAATCCCAGCCCGTCCAGTCCGATCCCACAGAAAATCCAATGCAGCACAAATCACACAAAAAAAAATAAATAAATAGATTTATATATTTAATAAAAAGGCTCCAGTACACCCAATACACCACCTCCTGCCATGCATGTGGCCCAGCAGGCAAAGAGCCCAAGGCTGACCCGGCCTCCCTGATCCCAATCTGATCGAGCACCTATGGGATGTGCTGGACAAACTCGTCCACAGAGGCCTCATCCCACACCCAACAGCAGCCAAAGGATCATTGTCCTGGTGTAAGACACAACAGCGCACCCTCAGGGGTCCTGTGGAGCCATGCCCTGAGGGACCAAAGCCTCCACGATGGGACAAGGGGAACCTAAAACCAACAGGTGGTGTTAATATTTTAATGATTAGAATATGTTATCCTCAAAAATGAAATGCAATAATTTATGAATATAAATAAAGTATAATGATTTTAAAAATGTTCCCTTGATCCCTGCTAATAAACTAGCTTACATTTGTCATGAGAAGACCTGAGTGGGATTTTGGTATCCGAGGTTATTTTTCATATTCTGAGATAAGTTAGCTTTATGATTTTCTTTTAAACCACAGTTGTGTGGAATTACCAAGTCTGACACTTATTCTATGTAGGGTCATGGGGGGTCCTGGAGCCCATCCCAGGGACCCCAAGGTACACACACACCACACACACACACACACACACACGCACACACACGCACACACACACACACACACACACACACACACAATAATATTCTAGGGACAATTTGGGATACCTAAAAGCTGTCCTCTCTATAATTTCTAATCCATTTACATCTATTCTAATATGCTATTTTTTTTTCTACAGTAACCATTATTCTATAGGGACCTCAGTTAACCAAAAAGTTAAATATATTTTGGAATGGTGAGGCATGCTGTAATGTGGCATTTATTTAGGATTTATTGAAGTATAGGTTCAACAGGTTCAACATTTTGCAAAGGTCAATACGTTTTTTTCATTCTGAGGATTTTGTGCTTTCTCAGTTACTGACATTTTTGTCTTATCAGTTACAAGAATGAAAAAAAAAGTAGAGGCTGGAAAGGGCACAACTTTTTATAGCTGCTGTAAGATAAGGGATAACTAATTTGTCCAGGGTTGTTTCAACATAATGTAACTATAAACTATTAAAGAATGATGTCATGTCATTCATTCATGTTTTCATGCTGAAGTCATACATATTGCACTTGAATTCATAATAGAAGAGAATTAGTTTTTTTTTTTTTTTGTATTAAATAACCCTAGAATAAATTTTTCATCCAGAACCTCTGTAGTCCATCTAGGAACCTTGGATGCCAATGGTGACCACTTTATTTATTCCCATTTTTACGACTGTGGAAGGACCTGTGTGGTGGAAGGACTTTGCGTAATCTGCAGGTCTCTGGACTGTAGGTGGAAACCGGAGAACCCGGAGGAAACCCACCAAGCATGGGGGAAGAACATGCAAACTGCATGCACACAGACCCCAAGGCAAGAATCGAACCCAGACCCTGGAGGTGCAAATGGACAGTGCTAACCACTAAGCCACCGTGTAGGCAGGATTTAATCTTACATAGCGTATTTACCTGTTAGGAAATCTCTTTCCTGTCATTTCCTTAAATAAACATTTACAAGATACACAAAGTAAAAACAAATGTGCCTTAAAGGCCTTAAATGACTGCAATCTCTTTGTGCTTACCTACTGATATGACAAATTACATATGGAAATGATTACTGCTCATGCACTTTGCGCCCTCACTTGGAAGACATAGACCTTGCAGTAATTCAGACATCTGTGTTATATAACTCCTCTGGCACAGTGGGAGAGAGGCGCTGTGAGTGCCACTAGAAGCACAAAGGGTTGTCACCATCTTGGCTCCCCACACCTGCTGTTAGGCTGGAGAGCTCAGGTGAGGACTGATTGAATAACCATGTGTGAAGAGCTGTGTTTGTGTGTGTCGGTTGGTGTTACGTGGCAGATGTTTACCAGAGTAAACCAACAGGATTTATCCTCTCAGCAGGACAGCACCACTAGGTCTGGACTCATTATCACTTTGGATTGGCATGAGGATATGAGGCTGAGTAATCTCTCACTGCAAAGCTCCATTTACCCAGAAAAAGCCTGTAATGGCTCTGAGTCACACAGCGCAACTGAACACAACATTTAAACTGTTCCAGGAAGTTAAGCTCTTTTTATTAAATTTGGGAACAAAAATAAAACGGAGGGAAAAAAGTACATTGCTCGTGTTCGCTATATGACTCAAGGGGTTTGTAGAGATTTATTTGAATAAGAATAAGGTTAAGAGATACTGTAGAATACTTCTGTGATAAAGTGCATGCAGCGTGTCTATTGTTATGAAGCATGCAGTCAGTTCCTGTTTTCAACGGAGCAGCTAATAACAAAATGTAAAATGAGATCATAATAAAAATCCAACAACATAGACTTTTGGAGGAAGGAAGTGCTAAGTTGCTTAAAAGTCTTTGCTTAACATAAAATCCTTTCGGCATTTCCTTATGTGTGTGTGTGTGTCTGCAGCTGTCTGTCCCATGCAGTGACGTGAAGGCTTGACTGGGGTCCAGCAGGAGCCACCTGTGTTTATGTAAAAGACCAAACACCAATTTGTTCTTGTTTTGCTAGAACAGAGAGAGAGAGAGAGAGAGAGAGAGAGCAGCCTTTGAGCCTGGGGCACTGTCTTCACCCACAATAATGTTTGGGTTAGAGTTGAGTAATGGGTTTGCTTCATGCTGTGGAACAGTTGCTTGGGATCGGGACAAGCAAGAAATGAACTTTTAGTGTAATCTCAAAAGACTTGTAGTTGTGAGTGAAAAATAATTTCAATTCAATTTTATTTTATTTTATTTTATTTATATAGCGCTTTTAACAATGGTCATTGTCTCGAAGCAGCTTCACATAAATGAAAAGAAAATTTATGGAAGTGTGTATGAGTGAGAAAAACTATTTTGTCTTTTTTCCCCCAATGCAATAAAACATAATATATGCACTTTTAATCAGGTGTCTTAATATTTTCTGCCATAGTTTAACTCATGAACAGTGTTGAAATTTGGTTATGTAAAAAAAATATATATATACAGTCACACAGTCTATGAGTCTGCATGTAGTCCTTGCTCTAACCTTTTTCCTCTTTCCTATTCGGTCACTGACACATCTCTTATCAGTTCGTTTTCCTGTTCTTTCATATTCCATCAGTGTACCTTTTCCTCTTTCCCTCGATTTTCATATGCCCTGTACTTTTCCACACACTATCTCCCTCCCTTTCCTTTCCTTTTCCTTTCCTTTCCTTTCCTGTCTGTCTTTTTCTGATAACTTTTTGACCCTCTTCTTCTTCTTCTCCAAACGTATACCCTCAACCCATCTCTCTCTTAGCCCTCTAGCTTTTCAATCCCATTTCTACTGTAGCTCTGCACTACCTCTCCATCTTTCTGCTGTCTGTTAAGGTTGGCTGATATGAAGATAACTGGCCCAGTGGTGTGAGAACAATAGCAGGAGAGGAGTTGTTTTCCCTTATCCTGGGGTCACAGCAGGGGGAGGATGCAGCCAGGGGCCTTCAGTGGTGCCAGAGCGGTGGTGTAGAGTTTAACTCTGTAACTGATCACCAGCAAGCAGGCTCCGTCTCTGTTCTCCGGCCAAATCACATTTGCTGAGAAGCTGTCCTCGACGCTGTAAACAAAGTGTTATTGCACAAGGGTAAATCCGGTCAAAATACAGTACAAAGGGCAAAACAAGACAAAATGCTCATTCATCTGATTCGAAGTGGGCCGCATGAGGGACTGATAAGATCTTGTCTCAGCCGCTGAAACTGAAATAGTGCTATGTTTTGTCTAGATTTCAGCTCATGGTGTCTCCGAGCGTGGTTTCAAAGGCAGTTCTCGAACATTTTTCAATACAATCTCTATCAGCACCCAAAATAGGCATGTTGCCGAGCAAAATAAGAAGGGAGAACATGTTTACTTAAAATCGTCTACCTGAAATCGTCTTATTTATACTTCATCAATATTTACAGTCTATGGTATTCGAAAATTAAACTCTTCATCTAGGTAATTAATCTTTTTAAGAGCGGGAAATATTTTAAAGGGAACGATTTGTGGTTTGTCTAGACCTGTAAGCTTTTTTTTTCCCTTAATACAAATAAACACAGGTTAATGTCTTGTGATTCTTGGCCATGCGTAATCTAATAAACTCAACAGAGGCGGTCAATTGAGATTTAGTTTGAAAAAGGCTGAAAAAAAAAAAGCCGAACGTTCTGTCCGATATCCTTTGTTGCTAGGTGCATGACCTCGTGCTCACACCACAACCGTGTTAGTTATGTAATGAGACATGCTGTAAATCTAGCAACATCTCACGGGTTGTGTTAGTACATCTGACCTGGATAAAAAAAAAAATCATAAATAAAAAAGAACCGCTCCTCTAACGTGTGATTTCTCTTTCCTCTTCCCCCACTTAGGGTATACTGTATAACCGAGTTTCCTCACATCGGTTTCCCAGCATGCTTGTGGTGGGACTGGCTTACCTGTCAACACTTGCAGAAACACAAGGAAGATAGGAAACATCTGTTCTTAGCAAAGTGTTCAGCCTAAACTTTACCAAAGATTAGCATCTCATACAGAAAAAGCTGGGAGGATTTCTGGTGCCATTTCATGAGAAAACAAGACAATATCAGTCACTTTAACATTCTTGCCAACAAATGTTCTTTCTAAATGTCATACTTAATAGGGGTCAAACTGCCATATGGCATTTTCTTTCTTTCTTTCTTTCTTTATTTATTTATTTAGCACACCTGATGTTGGTGCTGTATAATTCATGCAAAAATATTTTCTTATGCATTGAAGTTGAATAGAGACATTAGAGAATGGACATATGCCCATCCTTTTTAATCCCTATCACATAGGACACATCGTTATCAATAGTCTAATTCCATTCATGTTGTAAAGATTCGATCATGCTATGTATAACACAATACAACAGCTGTATTGTCTTGTAAGTTCTTTCTTAGCTAGTGAAACCATATTTCATTTGTTAGTTCTCTGTGGACTCCCAATGAAACCCAGCGTGGTTCTTCTCTAAACTATTGCAACAAAGCTTGAAGTCCCCACTTTTGTCTCCCTTCACTATTAAATAAAATTCAATTCAATTCTATTTGTATAGCGCACAACTGTATAAAATGTCATTTTCCTTTCACTATTCAATTTAATTCAATTAAATTTTATTTGTATAGCGCTTTTAACAATTGTCATTGTCGTAAAGCAGCTTTACACAGTCAAAAGAATTATTTAATTTGTATGAGATGTGAACGTGTATAAATCAAAATGATAAGATTGTCCCTGATGAGCAAGCCGAGGACGACGGCGACAGTGGCAAGGAAAAACTCCCTGTGATGGTAATAGGAAGAAACCTTGAGAGGTACCGGACTCAACAGGGAACCCGTCCTCATTTGGGTGAAACGGATAGCAGGGATTGATTTGCATCATACTGTGTAAGACTGGAAGTTCAGTGTAACAGGAGATGTGTTTAAGTTAAAATGGAGTCTAGTTCGTTATTGGATGCTCAGGTAGACTGTAGGAAACTCCAGTCCTGAACTATCGAGCGACTGAAGTCACAAGTCCTCAGAGAACAGCTGTC
>JAQMYJ010000023.1:23241672-23264771 GCA_030014305.1 Clarias laeviceps
TATATACTGTATATGTATACAGGGTTGCACTGGCCTGGATCCTATTCCAGAAGACTTAGGGCACACACATACAGTACTCATTCACACACTATGGGCAATTTGGCAACACCTAATCTGCATGTCTTTGGACTATGGGAAGAAACATGCATAGATGCACATGAACAGAAAGTTTTCATGTTCATAGAGTGAACATGCAAACTCTATGCACACAGACCCGAGGCAGGAATCGAACCCAGAGGTGCAAGGCGACAGTGATAACCCTTAAGCCACCAGTCCGCCAGACATACAATAAGCATAAACAACACCACAAAGTCTGAGGCTCTGTTATGCTTGGAAGGCATTTTGCTCATGTTATTTCCACATGACCCCTCAGAGGAAAAAAGTCACTAAAAAAATCAATACGGAATTCCTTTATCTGATCTCCTTTATCCTACGATGAAACATTTTGATCCTGAGAAGATGACATTTTGTCCAGGATGACCGTGTCCTGATCCACAGGGCATGGGGGCTCACTGAATGGATTGATGAGGATGAAAAATCATTTAAATCATATGCTACGTGCTTTGCACACTCTAGATCACATCCCAGTTGAGCTCCTGTTGGATATTTTGGACTGACATGTTAGACAATGCTTTACAGCAGCATCATCTCTACAAAACCAATTCAGTGAATATATTTAGGAAGAAGGCTGTTTATCACTTCAGTACAATTCCAGAGACTTGGATCGATACCAAGACATATTAAAGCTGTTCTGGTGACAGATGGTGGCTTGACATTTTACTGAGTCATTTTATAGTTTTTTTTTTCTTTAATCTGTCACTCATGTCGATTACATCATCATAGGGAAAACCATCAAGCCTGGGCCACACTGAGTGTATTTTAAAGAACCAAACTAATTGTATTGTTTTAGGGAAAGCGCAGAGAGGTTGCAGTTCGTTTGAAGACATTTTGGATTGAGACTAATTTAATGACAGATTTTCACCAGAAGTGAACATTTGTAGAGAGACAGAAAAAAAAAAACGTTGTCAGATAATCACTACACTGCACATGAAGGCTGCTATGCTGTATTTTGCCTGAGACATACTGGTGATTGCATTCGATCAGAGAATGATCTGCATCCCCATATGATTTAAGTTTGTACACTTGGCACCCACGAATTGTCCCGAAATTCAGTAATGGTACTGGTAATCAAAACAATATTGTCAAGTGGAAAAAAACGTCTATTGTTTCCAGGTGGCCATGGAAACAACAGCAAGGCAGTAAATCCATGCAGCTTTTACAATAAAAGGTTCACCTGTTAAAAAAGTTATTTCAGGGTAAATATTCATAAATAGTATGATTCAATCTCAGGTTGTTAACATTTAAAATGATATAACTGTTCAGAGTTTCTATCCCTTCTAAAGTATGTAAGGACTGAGCTGAAGACGTTACCTCATTCTGATTCTTCAAGTGTCAAGGTCAATCTATAAAAATGGTTTCCCAGCTGTCTATGTCTATTAATATAATTTGTAGCCAAACAAGGTTCGGTTGGTCATGGTTCCTGGGTCGACCCCAGAAAAAAAAACTAACTAACTAACTAACTGACAAAAACATACTAATATTAAGATTAATGATTAAAGATTAATGTTTTCTTTTTAATATGAACTGCCTTTCTTTGCCAGCCTGTCATTGAATAAAAAACTATCTTTGTGCTGTAACGAGCCTGGACTAGCAAAAATGACCAGACATTAAAATAGATGCTTGTACATGGGTCTTGAGGTCATTTAACAAAACACGACCACGTTTCACAAAACACGACCACATTTCACAAAACACAAAAACATTTATCAGACACAACTGCATTTTTAAAACACTATCACATTTTAAAATGACAGGAAAGGCATGGACAACATTCATACATTCATGTGTTTTGTGATATTTTTTTCATGTTTTGTGAAACGTTTTTTGTGTTTTGGGAAATTTGATTGTGTTTTGTGAAATGTTTTTGTTTTTCAGAAATGTGTTTTTTACTTCAAGGCCACTCTTGTGATAAAGGGTAGAAAATTGGAGTGACATTGTCGGAATCAATATGAGTTCTAGGAATAAAATTCGCCTCTCCTTAATCTCCTTAAATATTTCAGGGTCTTTTAGCTTGTTATTTAGTTTGCAGCATCAATGCAAAACGTTTGATTAGAAAGAAAAAAACCCCGAAAAAACAAATAATGTGCAATAATTAACCACTGTTGATTGTGCAATTTCTGAATATGCTCTGTGTGTGTTTGTGTGCATGGCAGTGGCGGCTGGTGCAAAAAAATTTTGGGGGGCGCAAACAAAATTAAAATTAAACTTTTAATAATCGCCTGTAAATAGCCAATTATCAGGTGATTAAGCATCATTACTACTAGTACAAAATAAAGGCATGACCCCCATCTCATCCAGTCAGCCAGTTCCGCCTGCCATAAGAATTGCTGGAAAAGCACAGAGTGTAAGCTTGGCCACAATCACTTGACTGCTGCTTAATTAGAAGATCAGGTCGATCTGGTCCAAGCACTTTAACTTTTTTTCTTTCTTCGCCCGATAGCCTTGCGAAGAGGTATTTTAGCAAAGAAATTACAGAATTTTCTCTCATATTAAGCTGGCTTCCACGTCAATCACTATTCAATACATTAACTAAGACTCATTGAGAATGGTCCAATCACATGAGCCCAAATATTTAAAAACAATACTGATTCACTAAGAACAAAAGTGGGAGGGTTCGGGGCGCACAGTGTTGTGCCCCAAGGATGATTAAAAAAATTCCAATTAGAGCTCAGCCTCAAATCACATGCTTTTCAAAAATGTCTGGCGCCCCGCGTACATGAACACAAATGAACGTAATACAGTTTAGATTTTTTTTTTATTGTAAATAAATTATATTACGAAATACAGTGAAATATTGTGACTAAATGACTCTATTTTATTATTAAAAGAAATAATTATTATGTTAAATAATTACATGTTAAAGTAGCATTCTTCTCTGCCTAACTTTAAAGGGGCGGCACCCCTGCGCCCCTTATTGATCGGCTGCCACTGGTGTGTGGATGGGTGGAGGGTGTTTGTGTGTATTTTTTTTTTTTGTAAAGGTTGACCGTTATTTGTTATTTTGCACAGAAGGATGGCACTTAAATTTTGTTGTACTTGTTGCAATGAACATAAAGACTATTCTATTCTATTCTATTCTATTCTATTCTATTAGACTAAAGCTGTGGTGGACTAAATGTAAAAAAAAAACTAATTAATTCTGACTTTACAATAATATTTACACCATAGAATTGTTCAATCTACTTGGTTAGAATGTGTTGATTTTTTGCTATAACAGCAGCTAGCTCATGGTTAAAGTGTTGGTCTACTGATCAAAAGGTCCCGGCTTCAAACTTCACCCCCACCAATTTGCCATTGTTGAGCTTGAGCAACCCTTAACCCTCAAATGCTTGCATGTATAATGAGATAAAATGTAAGTCGCTCTTGATAAGGGCGTAAAATGTAGATGTGTAGTTTCATGATGACATTGTGATGTCAACTTCAAGAGAGAGAAGAAGAAATGTTGGAGAGAGTTTTACTGCATATAACTGAAAATAAGAAAGATAATACTAGTTTAACTGTACATGAAAACAAAGTGTCATTCTTTACTAACTTACTAACTGCTCCATCACATTCCAATTAAAATTATTTTATTTGATATTTTTTGCAAATGGAAGTTAAAATATGACAATTACAGAAATGGATTTTTAAAATAATGTGATTTATAATAATGGGTAGCGTTGTCACATTGCACCTCTAAGGGTTCAGGGTTCTAAAGTTGCCTCTTGTCTATGTGCTTTTAGTTTGCCTGTGCTTGGTGGGTTTCTTCTGGGCACTCTGGGTTTCCTCCTAGAGTAAAAATGCATGAATTCTGGTGTTTCCATATTGCCCATAGTGTATGATTAGTAATGCAAGTGTGCGAGTTGGCAGCCCGTTCAGAATGTGCCATGCCTTGTCCCCCCGTGACCCCCACATAGGATAAGCGACAAGGAGTCGATGCATGGGAGTAAATGTTCGTAAATGTAGCTCTTGTTATGATGTGGCATCATTACCTTCAACAAACTAAACTACCAAAGACACAGAAAAGAAGAGTCCCATATCAAAAAATAAGTCCCTTAAATCCCCTCTCCTGTTTCACTGGCAATATACCTAAAGTGGATTTTCCGTTGGGGTTTTTAGTCTAATATCATATCTCACGCTAACAGAGTTGTCTGAAGCTTTGTGTGTGTGATAAAAGCTCCCAGAAAATTGCTTTACATCTACTGAGCGAAGATTAGCAGCTGCAGAGGCTTAAGGGAACACACTTCACTTAAATCCAAATGAGAGTCATGTCTCTGGCACCCTGCAGGTCTGTGTGGGACCAACACCTCGGTGAAAAGAGGCAAAACGCAGTGGGGGGTAGATCCCTTCCGAACTAATCAGTCTACACGTATCCTTAAACAATTAATGGCGAAATCCCACATCAACATGTGTTCACAGATGCAAAACCACAGTTACATTCAGAGTCATCGTACGATTTCACAATTAACCTCCAATTGTGTGTGTTCAAGCTGAGGGATATGTTGTGACCTAAAAGAGTTTTAATTAAATTATTTGTCACATGTAACTTTTTTTTTTTTCCGCATATTCCAAATAGGAAGCTGGGGTTAGTCAGGATACAGTGGCCCCGGAAAAGATAGGGTTAAGAGCATCAACAGGGGAAGCCTTGCGGTGCTGGGGCTTGAACCCCCAACCTCACAACTTAAGGTGTTTTTGGTTTGCATCTGTTCAGTCTCCACATGTAAAAGAAGGATCTGCAGTAAATTATTCAGATCTCTCTCTTTCTCTCTCTCTCTCTCTCTTTCTCTCTCTCTCTTTCTCTCTCTCTCTTGCTTATTCTGAGACTACTATCCCTACAATTATGGGCTAGATTCAAAAGCAAGAGCACTGTCAGGATTCAAACCCAGAATCACGTGTGCATTCGTTATGTACAATGACAGACTAAGCCAATATAAGCTTTCGAACCTATACCAATCCCACCGATAGCAGAGGGTGGGGCAAAGACATCCATCCTCTGAGACAGTCAAACCAACCTTGGTATCTTTTAAACTTCTGTTCATGCTGAGTCACAGAGTAACACACACAGAGCAAAGGACTATCTACCCTCTTCCACATACTTAAACTCAGATATGCCTCCACCCAGCAATGAAGGCCAATTTTGCTCTCTTGCCTGAGAAATGCTGTGGCATCACTTGGATTCAAACTCCAGACAATATCTCTTAACAACTGGGCAAAAGCTTTCCTGCTGCACCACTCAGAATCATGTAACTGCATTTTTAACCCACTGCAATTTTTTTTTTTTCCAATAATTGATTCATATGACTACAGATAAGTATCGACCTGCAGTGTTCCAAAAATAAATATTCATCTAACCATGTGGCAGCTCAAGTGTTAAGCAAGTCGATTTATTTCCTCAAGATTAGTACATTTATGATGTAATTAAGTCTAGAATCCCAATACAACTCATCACTTCCAAATTACTATCCAGGCTTGGTATTTAAAAAAAAAAAAAGAAGCCTATGTCAAGGTGATAACCACCCAATAACACCCCCCCCGCCCCCCCCACCACACACACACACACACACACACACACTCATACATATTAGTGTAGAGACAAGATTTAATAAAAGCTGGAACCAGAGCTGGGCACAGATATGCCCCTCCATAAATAACTCATATAAAAACGAAGCCTTCTACTGCTGACTATTAATGGCAGGCCTGCTGCAGTGAGTTCCTGTTTCGGCCCATTCCAAATCACCATCTCGTTAATCTTTTGATGAATACATCACCCTCGTTCTGTCAAGAACCCAAAGCCTGCATTGCTTTAAAGGGCTTTTTAAGGAACAATACTTCATCACCTTGTTCAACTATAATCATTTTGACTACTGCTTTAGCTGCTTGGTCACAGTTTATTCAGAAGAATGTATTTCTCAGGAAAGAGTTACTGGACAGAAATAGATTGGTTTGGTTTCTGGCATGAGGCCAGTTTCTGTTGTCGTATTTATTGTGTCTAAAAAAACGACAACATTCCATAGCATTTCCTTTTACTCTCAGTGTGATGTCCCATTATTTCTAAGGCTTGAGCCAGTCTGAAGTTTCTCTCTCTCTCTCTCTCTCTCATGTATTCTGGTACTCTATTATTCTCACTCACTCACTCATGGTCTATACCACTTTATCCTGTATACAGGGTCGAGGGGGCCTGGATCCAATCCCAGGAGACTTAAAGCACGAGGCGTGGTACACCCTGGATGGGGCGCCAATTCATTGCAGGGCATAGACACGTGTATATATATATATATACACACACACACAATACAGGGCCTAAACTGCATGTCTTGGACTGTGGGAGGAAACCGGAGAACCCAGATAAAACCCAGCAAGCACGGGGAGAACATGCAAACTCCACGCGCACAGACCTAAGGCGAGAATCAAACACGGATCCTGGAGGTGCAAAGCGAATGTGTTAATCACTAAACCACCATGCTACCTAATATATTTCTGTTATTAGAAAAAATTAATCATACTTTAATGTCAGATGATAGTTCCAGACTGATGTGTTAACATTTACTTTAAAGCTGATCTAGTGAATTATTTCCTCAACTGCATTCGTTTTTTTTTTATTATCTCTCTTAAATTAAATACTGCACACCAACAACAAATAAGAAACTTTTGACTTTTGCATGGCAGAAAACATATTACCTATTACAAAGTACTGGCATTTGAGATTTAGCCTTGTATTCTATGGTGTATTTGCCACAAGTCCCTTTGAATGAGCAGTTACTATAGAAACAGTAACATATGACAATGAGTACATTAAAATAAACTGTGCCTTGCAGCTGGAACTCCTGCCCAAGTGCTCTTATAAAATTTAATCACATTGTTTGACCAATCAGATTTAAGAACAATAATAAAAATCTAATTACGTTTAAATATCATAGAACATTATTACATGGCCATAATGGTGTCATTCAGAATGAATTTTACCTTCTCTTAAAAGTAGATGTAATGAAGAGAAGACTGAAGTGGATTCAAATGTGTTAAATCTTTTAATAAGAGATCAGTGAAAGGTGAGACTAATGAGACTAATTTGAGACTAATTTGAGACTAATGAGACTAATTCTGCAGGAAGATTAAATCAAAGAAAAAGAGCAAAATATTTTTTGTCTTGTAGATATTTGGTAAATTCTTACAGATAATTGCTATCTAAAATAGCAAACATTTTGAACTGCTAAAACCTTTCTGCATAAAATTTCTGAGATGGAAACCAGCCAACTAACAATATGGTTTTGTCCCTGTCTTGACCGGTGATGAGATGTTTCCCTTAAAATGCAGAAGGCCATTACTGGATTCTACACTGGGGAGCAAGAAGGAAATTGTGTGCAGAGATGACGCAAGCACCAAACCTTTTTTTTTCACAAAACCTGCTTGTTTACCCCTTCCTGACGACATTTCAAACCGTACATTTCTGGGCAGGGTAGAGGTGTTTGTCAAGCAAATGCATAGCACACAATTTGACAAGTACAACCAGGGTGCATTCCCAATGTCTAGCCCACGTTGGAGACAGTTTGCATCATAGATCCTTCTGTGGATTAAATTACAGTAATGTCTCTGAGTTTCATCTCTGAGTTTCACTCAAAGTAATGTCTCTGAGGTTCCGATACTGTTGCTCTTTATTCATAAATAACTTTTACAACTTTAACCTTTCAGATACATTATAAAATACAAGCTGGTCTAAAATATTAAATTAGTTAATGTGCCAGCAGGTTTTTTTTTTTTTTTGGAGGGACTTTCCAAAAAAGAACATGTGGCCATGTATATATGCTTTAAAAATTGCTAAAGTACTTTAGCTGCTGTTAAGACACAATGATAAGACACATGGGGAAGACAAAACTCAATAAACGGAAGGAAGGAGAGCAGCGCGGAGACAGGAAGCCTGTCTGTCTCGAAAAATAGACCTGTTTGAGAACAATTCAGTGCCATAATACAGGGGCTGTGTTATTATTTGAGATAAATTCATACACATACACAGATAGATAGATAGATAGATAGATAGATTTTATTATTATTATCATGATACTTAACATATCATATAAAAACAATATATAACATATTAACATAGGTTACATTTACCTTAAGAAAGGCAAACATTGTTACACACAGTTACATATAGATCATGAGACAGGTTACACCCTGAATGGAGTGCCAATCCATCACAGGGCACACACACTCATTCATACACTACGGGCAATTTGGGAACGCCAATTAGCCTAATCTGCATGTATTTGGACTGTGAGAGGAAACCAGAGTACCCGGAGGAAACCCATAAAGCACGGGGAGAACATGAAAACTCCATGCACACAGACCCGAGGCGATAATCGAACCAAGACCCCCGAAGCTGCAAGACGCCAATGCTAACCACTAAGCCATCGTGCCACCTTGGTGTGATGCAACCTGACACAAATACGTTTTTACCACTCACTCACTCCTCTGTTTCACCCAAATGAGGATGGGTTCCCTGTTGAGTCTGGTTCCTCTCAAGGTTTCTTCCTATTACCATGTCAGGGAGTTTTTCCTTGCCACAGTCGCCATCGTCCTTGGCTTGCTCATCAGGGACAATCTTATCGTTTTGATTCATACACGTTCACATTTCATACAAACTTAAATAATTCTTTTGATTGTGTAAAGCTGCTTTGCGATGATGTCAATTGTTAAAAGCGCTATACAAATAAAATTTAATTGAATTGAATATCCTGTATACAGAGTCACAGGGGGCCTGGAGCCAGATCCAGGAGACTTAGAGCATGAGGTGAGATACACCCTGGTTGGGGTGCCAATCCATCACAGAGATCAGCACCCTGAGGAAACCCACCAAGCATGGGGAGAACATGAAAACTCCATGCACACTGACCTGAGGCAGGAATCGAACCCAGACCCTGGAGGTGCAAGGCGACAGTAATAATCACGAACCCGCCGTGCCACCCAGGTATCATTACCACCTGCAGTTAATTATTATCCAAGTGTTTTATTCCACTTATACCCCACATTTGGCTGTCTATACTTAGACATAATGTTTGTAAAACAAGTTAGTTCTTGTTTTCACCCTTCATGACAGCAGTTATACTGTAAGTAGCTGCTTCCTAACATATCAAATTTCATAAGACAAAACATTAATAAGACAAAAATGCAGCCAGTCATGTTACTAAAAAAAGCAAAGGAGACCTGAAGACTTAATGACGGTTACAAAATATATATATAGCTAAGAAGTATGTGTATGGAAGAATGTATGTGTATACACACACACGCACACACACACACACACATTCTTCCGTACACATACTTCTTGGCTACCTTCATCAGCTTGTGGTGAGAAAAAGAGAAATGTTCAGTGTGTGTGTGTGTGTGTGTGTGTGTGTGTGTGTGTGTGTTTGTTCAGCTATGTGTGAGTTGATACGTCACACAATGGCTGCAGGTGTGTTTGTGTTGCTCAACCTTCCAGTGTCAACATCTCCCAATGCCGACTAACCACTGAATCAGCAAATCTGTCTGTGTGTGTGTGTGTGTATGTGTGTGTGTGTGTGTGTGTGTGTGTGTGTGTGTGTTTGTGTGTGTTTGATCGAGCGAAATCTGGGAATCCAAAAAGCTGAATCAAACTATGTTTGAAATGAATGTGTTTTTAACCATGATGTTACAAATGAGGAGATAAAAGAATTAGAATATGATCAGAATTGTGGTTGCAATTAAAAGATCATTTTTAAATAACATGCATATTTTGTCTACACTATTTGTATGTGTGTGACGGTGCAAAGAAAGCTGTCCTCGTCTCAAGGCCTATTATAAAGCAATCCAAGTCCCGTGTTAACAGATGGAGTGTGTGCTTCTCTGTATCAGCAGGCTGCACTGATGCAATAGAGAGAGAGAGAGAGAGAGAGAGAGAGAGAGAGAGAGAGAGCGAGCATATCTTTGGAGAGTGTGCACAAAGAAGAGAGGACGCATCAAGGCAATGTACAGCAGCACACACACAGGCAGGAATCTTACTGACAGCATGCAGCATTTATTGAAGGTCACATGGTAACAACACAAGCAGAGTACAAATTAGGTCAGAGTCTGTAGACAGAAGTCACCAGACCACACATACACGAGAACAGAAATAACAAAAAGATACACGGCTGTATATTATATTATTTTAATTATGACACTTTCATTGTAAAACTGCAGAGTCCCTATGGTGTCCCCATGGTGACATGGGGGCTATTTTTTAACTCAACATAAGGTGTTAAGTTAATGCATTCAGGTCACAAGCTAACAGTATAGCTTACATATACTGTACAGTACATTAAGATTACAACTTTAGCATAAGTATCTACAGTATATAATATGTTCATGTTCAACTTGGGGCAGTGCTCAAAAAAGGTTTTAAATATTGACATTATCTCTATTCTAGTACAATAAATAAAATTTGTAAAAATATGAATTTTTATTTAATTACTTTACCATAAACATATCATTCTTTATCATTCTTTATTTTTGCTCAACTTGCATATTTTACTTGAGTGTAAATTCTGCTTTTACTTTAATTTTATTTCTACATTAATCTTTATTACCCCAGTGCATGATTTAATATTGTCTGGACCATAATTAAAATTTTTTTCTACATGGCCTTCGGATAACAAGAGTCCTTTGAGGAAACAGATGAAAAAGTCTATGCAGTTTGATCATTTGCTTATGGTGACACACTTAATGTCACAACACTAGTGACACCAGTATGTCTTTATGCATCATTCCAAGAAGGGAGTGTCTCATCATCTCACCGTCTACATATCGCTTTATCCTGTATACAGGGTCGTGGGGGGACAGGAGCCTATCCTGGGGACGATGCAGTGTAATACCCTGGATGGTGTGCCAATCTATCGCAGGTCATTTATACACTTTGGGCAATTTGGGTTGCCTAATCGGCATATCTTTGGACTGTCGGAGGAAACCAGAGAACCTGGAGGAAACCCATCAAGCACGGGGAGAACATGAAAACTCCATGCACACAGACCCGAGGTGAGAATCGAACCTGGACCATCGAAGTGCAGAAATGCACCAAAAATGTTTATATTTTTTGTTTAAATTATAATTTTACCCTCATGTACATCACTATCATCCTATCAGCCTATCAGCAAGCTCACCTTGATCATTTTACCTTCAGACAAGTGAGGATGTTGAGAATGTAAGCTGAAAGTACAGTATATGAATGAACTTAGTTAACCACATTGTCATGTCCACTAAAAAAAATGAAATCAAAATACTTTAATGGCAAATGAATAAAATTTTCTTGCTAAACAAATGCTGATCAATGTGCCAATGCTACTACTGGCACATTAGAGAGTTATGCTGTTTACTTACATCATTTTATAGCTTTACATGTTGGATGCTTGCAGTTTACAAGCCTTTTACCTACCTGTAAGATTTTCTGTATTCCCTTGACAGAATTTCTAATTTACACTTTTGAAATTGGTTTAGTTAATGGCTATATGTAGACAATTTTTTTAATCCAAAGTCTTTTTTTAATTTTTTTATTTCAGCTGATTTTCATCATCTGCAAGTCCATTTTGAGGCGCCGTATCATATGAGGTGACCTTGATGATGTAAAATCATCTTCAGATTACTTTTAAAGCACATTTAAATACTGAAGCTGGCCCCACAGCATTAGGCACAACACAGCATGATGTTCATCTTTATAGTACAAGACAGTGTGAGATAAATCAAAAACACTCCAAAAGGTGATACGATGCATAAAATCCCTTATTAAATAATTGAGTCGATGCATGACATATAAACCAAGAGATTGGCAACACTCATATGTCGAGGAAGAACATGGGCAATATTTTAATTTATTAGTAGTTGAAGATAATCTTACTTTTAAAAGGTAACTTATTCCAC
Source organism: Clarias laeviceps (assembly GCA_030014305.1). Taxonomy (NCBI): domain Eukaryota; kingdom Metazoa; phylum Chordata; class Actinopteri; order Siluriformes; family Clariidae; genus Clarias; species Clarias laeviceps. Next base: position 23,253,676 of record JAQMYJ010000023.1, read on the forward strand.
AGTCTAGGGGCGGCTACTAAAAATGCACAGAAACCTTGTGCTTCAATCATGACTGTGGGACGATAGAAGTAATTTATCAGTAGCATGAAGAGCCCTGCCTGAGATATAAAGATTAATCATGTCACTGATGTACAGTGGGACCAGACAATGTAGTGGCCTAAAAACTCATCATTAAAATGTTAAAATTGATTGCATTTTGTGCAGGTATAGTATATGCAATTTTATTCTGAGCTATAGTTAATCATAGAGCGATAACAAGCAATCAACCCAAAAAAACAATAAATAAATAAATAAATCTTGCATTAACTTTATAAGGCTGACCACAGCACCCACACTGAGACATACAGGATATGTATTTTCTGTCAAATATAACTTGCATTTTATTAAATGACCATTTGTAGATTAGTTGTGAAACATATAATATGTAATATGTAACTGTGGATTATACCTGTATATGCTGGTAACAGTCAGTTATTGCCTGGATGGGGGTGGGAGAGCAGCTGCAGCATCCCAAGAAATTTATAAAAAAGCAGCAGGACATTTACATCAGGAACATCTTGTAGCGCAAAAAATGATTGGTGTGCTTTAAACCAGTTCACTAGCATAAGGTAAAAGTAGGGTATCGGTTATAGATGATCTTTAGTAGCAGCACATTTATGTATGAAGTCAGGAGCCTACTGTGGTGCAAAAACAAGTTCAGCTCAAAAACGTTCAACAAACCATTAAAATAAATAACTACGTAATGAAGTGATTTGGGTGGCACAGTGGTGTAATGGTTAGCACTGTGGGCTCACACTTCCACGGTTAAGGATTCGATTCTTGGGTCGTTGTGCATGGAGCTTGCATGTTCTCCTTGTGCTTGGTACAGTAGGTTTCCGCTGGTCAAAACTGTCCATAGTGTGTGAGTGACTGTGTGAGTGTACGTATGTGCTTGTCCAGGGCATGCCCCGTCTCGTGCTCCAGGCCTCACGTGACCCTGTACAGGATAAGCGGGTATAGAGAATGAGTGAAGTAAGTTGGACAACACAAACAGCTGACCTATTTCTACTGTAAATATCAATCCTGATGTGAACAGTTATCCTCATTACTATAGATAGGCTGTTGAGCCGATATTTAAATCCAGACTTTTCTAATATGGTAATTATACATATGTGTCATGACTTATGCCCTTGTATCTGTGTATCACTTTCATCAGCAGCGTGCCACACATTCCATTGACACACTCCTCACTCAAGAGTCCTTACAAACATGTCGCACAGTCAGTGCTATAAGTAGCATCGAGTGGACTGTGAACCATGTGACAAAGCACAGCTCCTGATACGGGAAAGCTCAATCAGAACAACAGCCGATGGTCAGGATGTGGTTACAGTATGTACAGAAACAGCTGAGTAGATGACTAAATAAAGCCTTGGGCTATCAAAACACACATTCCAGTGAACGCTTAGACTACCAATCTGCCTATCGGTTTGTCTATGAAGCCTCTTTAATTACATAAATATTTGAACTGAGGAATTTTTGCATCAATTTAAAAATGTAAAAATTCAAAATCATTTTCATTTCTTATGCCATAAATCAGTGTTAGCTTGTTAAGTTTTTGATGCACCCTTAGTGAGCTTCAGAAGGCTTGATAAACAGATATTAGAAAAAACTTGATATATATATATATATATATAGAGAGAGAGAGAGAGAGAGAGAGACTATGAACCTCATGGCCTGAATATGGTGGTTTAAAGCATTAGCTTGAACCTTGTGCCAGATATGACTCAGGCACTCTTGACTGATAGTCACTTATGCATGTGATAGGCAGAATTTAGACCATGAACACAACAACTCTCTGGTATGCTTGCAGAAATGTGAGTAGTACTATAATAGCTATGATTTCAGCACATGTGTATCATAAACACCTGTATACATGTCCCCTGGCAAAAATTACATTGTATTCACTGCCTGGCCCAAAAATAATCATACACTCTAAGATTTTATTCGAACCACGTGTTGTTTTGATTGTAGTGCAATGTGGTGGCCAATACATGTGTACAAATCAATTCTAATGCCCCTAGAATCACTCTTTCACTGTTTTTTAAATCTGTTTAAAAATAGTGCTTTCAGATCTTTTGGTCAGATGTTATTATGGTATACTGAAGTATAATTACAAGCATTTCATAAGTGTCAAAGGCTTTTATTGACAATTACATTAAGTTTATGCAAAGAGTCAATATTTGCAGCATTGACCCTTCTTTTTCACAACCTCTGCATTTCACCCTGGGATGCTGTCAATCAACTTCTGGGCCACATCCTGACTGATGGCAGCGCATTCTTGCATAATCAACAGTCAGTCCCTGATGTTTTTTCCTGGGCTTCTTTCCTGCCCTGATGCAAATATTGAGTTTTTGCACAAACTTAATGTAATTGTCAATAAAAACCTTTGACATCTATGAATTGCTTGTTATTATACTTCAGTATACTATAGTAACATCTGGCAAAATGATCCTTAAGCACTGAAGCAGCAGACTTTGTGTAAATTAATATTTGTGTCATTCTCAAAACTTTTGGCCATGACTGTACATTCAGTGAGATGACTTTATTTTACAGAAGCAACCCCAGATCATAACACTGCCTCCAAAAGGCTTGTACAGTGGCCACTATGCATGATGGTCAATCGCTTCATGTGCTTCCCTTCTTACCTTGACGCACCCATCGCTCCGGAGTAGAGTCAATCTGGACTCGTCAGATCTCATGATCCATTTCTATTGCTCCAAAACCCAATCTTTATGCTCTCTAGCAAATTAAAGCGTTTTTCTTCCAATTTGACTCCGTAAAAAGTGGTTTTCTTATGCTGACACAGTCCCAATCCTGTGTGCTTTCACTATTACACATAGTTGGTGGTGAGGTTGTTCTGGAGATGCCTTTTCCTTATTAAAGGTCTGTGCACAGGCCTGTGAACAACTTGGGATGGATTTCATTTACACTTTATTATGCAGTTCAAAAAGAAGATATAAATCGCATGTGTTATTCATCTGATCTGAAATAGAATGAACAATGCGATCTATTGTCTTGGAATTTGACAAATACGATGCCAAGGGCTTGGAGCATTATCTGATATTCGATCCAAAGCCGATACTGACATACTCGCAGTAACTGATCTGGCTCTCTGTAAGCTTTAGTTGGCAAGATGTACAAAATGTCATTTTTTTTATTCTAGTAAGCTTCATTCTCCTATGTTAAATGTTAAATCACATCATTAGATTGTCATAATAAAAAAGCAATATCTGATTCAACACAGCATACTGCATCAACTCCAGCTATAAGCTACCAATTCCAGCTATCTTAAAGATCAGTGCATAGAAAAGTGCTACTCATACCACAAATCTTAATAATATATAAGATCCGCACAACAAGTCTTCTAATCTAGAACTTCTGCTGGGAGATTGCTAAGGGCTAGAAAAATAAACCCTCTTTCCATCTTTCTCACTCTTTATCTCTCACTATGAGATGAGTGGGCAGGAAATTTGGAAGTAGGTCAATCCCGTGTGGGGAAAACAATTTTCCCAGTAGACAAGCGAGTGACGTTTTTGCTTTGATAACATAACAAATATCGATGAAGATATTATAGTCGAAATGTGTCAATATATCATATCCTTATAGTCTCCATACTGTACATATGCACAACACACAGACACTCATGTACAGTACAGTATACTGCACTCAACATGATAGAGGTCTCCTCATCTGCTCATACACCCATTCAATTAGCACATGATCTCTTTATCGGTTTTCTTATCCAAAGAGATGTGGATGAGATAAAGAAGCAGTTCTCACTGCTGTGTTGTGTGCAGCATTGAGCTCATGTCTGTCCCCCCTCTCTCTCTGCTTTGTACAGCCTGCTGCTTTAAAGAGGAAGATAATCAGTACACAGCCATGCTTCCGCTGATTGTGCCTCTCTCCTCCCTCCTTCCACTCCTCTTTGCTGTACTGCCCTGATAAGCTTCTGCGAGCAGGGCAGCGGCCCATTACCGACTCGCATGTGTATTTTGTGTGTGTCTATGCGAGCATGTAAGCATGCATGATACAATAAGAACAGATGTCCAGTAAAAGAACTGGCTCATCTCTGCATCCATGGTCCTCCCTAGTTGTCATGGAAACACTGCAGCCTGTGTGTAGTAGAGCCATGCAACCCTTCTGTTTGTACTCCTTTGCTACTATCACCAGCTTCATAGTACGGAAACATCTTCGGTTAGAATCCGAAGCAGTTTTATTCACCAGTGCTTATACTTTATATAAGGCTACTACAAATCACAATATAGCAATATGACACACGGAGAAGATACATAACGAACATCACAAAGTGCAGTGTATGGGTTATTTATTGATTCTTTCATTCATGTTTAGTAGCATGTTTCATCCAGAACAGTGTGTGAGGTAGGTATGATACATAAAACCGCAAAGTACTATTGTGGTGTGGTTAGCACTGTCGCCTTGCACCTCCAGGGGCCTGGATTCAGTTCCCGCCTCGATTCTTTGTGCATAGAGTTTGCATGTTCTCTGTGTGCTTGGTGGGTTTCCTCCGGGTCCCCTGGTTTCGTCCCACTGTCCAAAGACATGCAGATTAGGCTAACTGGCGTTCCCAAATTGCCCGTAGTGTGTGTGAATGTTGACTGTAAGTCCTATTATCATCATAAAATGAGAATAAATACAATGGTAACCATTGGCCTACAGGGTCCCTGATTAGACTTCTTTGACCCTTTACAGATTTTTAAGTAAATATGACATTTCCCCATACTAAAAATAATGCTGTCAACATCAAAGGACATTCTAAAGTGTGTATTCATATTGCAATTTTACTACTCAATACTGCATTATTCTTACATGTATCTCAAAAGATACAGTATTTTTTAGATACAGAAACAACAGGTGTTGTAATAAAGGCATTTTGAGTTTGGGTTCACTTGACCACTGAACTCCACCCACTGAGAACACTTGAGATATTTTATCCTAATGTAGTTGTCCGCATTCTCCACCACTATTATCAAAAGGTTAATTAAAGGACCCTCTTTTGAAATAATAAATGTGGCATAATTACTATGGCAAGGTACAGTGAAGCTGTTCTGGTGGCTCATGGTGGCTCAAAACTTACACCTTATGTTGTAGTTTAGGTTATTTTTTAATGTGGTGCTTTCTTAACAGGGTGAAGAAAGCACCGCATTAATGAACCTAACAGATTTTACAATTTTAATAGATTCAGAGAGGTTTCAGTGCAGCCCTGTGTGATCATTGGACTTGGATTAACTTGGTGATATACACTATATAGACAAAAGTATTTGTCAAACCTGCAATGACATTATACCCAAATACATACGCTTCAATATGAAGTCGTCCCCCTTATGCAGCTATAACAACTTCCACTATTCTTGTAAAGGTGTCCACAAGATTTTGGAGTGTTTATGTGGAAATTCGTGTCCCTTCATTCTGCAGAGCATTTATGAGGTCAGGCATTGGACGAGAATGCTCACAATTTACAGTTCCAGTTCATCCCAAAGGTGCTTGATGGGGTTGAGGTCAGGGCTCTGTGTTAGGGCCAGTCAAGTTCTTCCACACCGAACTCATCACTCATCAACGAACTCATCAACACCTGAATTCAATAATTAATATGTTTGGTCATATACTTTTGTCCATATAGTCCATTTTATGTGAATTAAAGATAGTGATTCATCTTTGACCAAAAAGCATTATTATAGGTGGTGGCACAGTGGCTTAGTGGTTAACACTGTCGCCTTGCAACTACAGGTCCTGAGTTCAATTCCCATGTTAGGTCTGTGTGCATTCTCCCAATGCTTAGTGGGGATCCTCCCACAGTGCAAAGACATGCAGATTAGGCTAATTGGTGTTCCCAAATTGCCCATAGTCTATGCGTGCAAATGTTGACCGGAGGTCCTACCGCGGTCATACAAAAAGGGAACGAATACAATGGTCACCATTGGCCTCAACGGTCTCTGGTTGGACTACAAAGGTTTCTAGATGGATGGATTACTATAGGTAAATAAATTAAACATAAAAAAAAAAAATTTCAAGATATCATAAAACTGTAATATTGTCTGTCGTTCCAGTACTATTACGTAGACCTTTCCTACTATTAATTTTTTAAATCACAACAGGTTTGCATTTGTTTATCATAATGTTTTGTATAGTAGTACAGCAACAATGCTACACTAACCATGTAAAATGTACCGTAACATGCAGGTTGGATCAAGGGATCTAAAAACAAAGCTTTACACAGAGCTTTAACCTAGCATGTGAAGGAAGCCACTCGGGTGGTTCTGTAGTCTTTATTGGAATTAAAGTATTTTCCAAAATGAATATTTTGCAAATGTTACCTGGATTAATGTGTTTGTTAGCAATCGTGTTAAAATATTGAGCTTGGGGGCACTAATGGCTTTCCTGGCAGACTTGACACCACCTTGTAATGTGTGTCCTTGAAGTGAGAGGTAACAGAGCCAAATGAGGTGGAGGAGAAACATGAGATGATGCTTTTTCTAGAAAGGGTGGAGTTACAGTAACCTACACTCAGCCAAAACCTGAGTGGAAATTCCTCTTTCCTCTCAAGCTACATGTTTTCGTGTAACTACTCTTAAGTGTCACATCAGCGGTCATGTAGGATTTTTCCCGTGAGATGAGGAGCAAGTAGGAGTAACACAGTGGGTTCTCAGGCTGTGACCTGAATCTGTCGTATCCAGACACTTCTCTTATAACCTTTGGTAATTGCTTCCACATACAGTATTCTGTTTCTATTCTGATGGTCAATTAAGATATATAGTTAAACTGCCATAAATAACATTTTAACTTTTATTAACTTAGAAACTAAGTATAGAAGAGGTAAAGCTTTTTTATTTTTAGCTTTATTTCAATTTAACTGAGCATTTATATTTAACTGAGCATTTATATTGCAACGCTGAATATAAATCTGACACATCAGCAGTTAATCGAGCATCACATTTCCTGTACGGTGAGAAGAAATTACTATTCAGACACTTTTGTTTTTGGTGCAGCTATTTGTGAACAGGAACAGGACAAACAACAACAACAACAATGTAGGGGAAAAAGTAAATTACTTCCTACTGTTGATGTCTTGAAACTGCAATCACCAAAAATAGCTTTACAACAAAGTGGAAATTTTTGGTGCCTGAATACTTTTTTCTTATGAGGTTTTATAAACATATCTTTGTTTATGGTTATGAATACAATACATATTATTATATGTGTATAGATTTATATTAATTCATGCCGCAAGGAAACCGCAAGTATTGAGTGCTGTACATGTTCATACTTTTCAATATCCAACATTTTTGTTTTAAAAATCTTTTTTTTTTATTGGTCTTAAGTAATATTAAAATTTTCTGAGATACAGAATTTTGGGTTTTCATTAGCTGTAAGCCATAATAACCTAAATTAAAAGAAGTAAACACTTGAAATATATCAGTCTGTGTGTAATGAATCTACTGTATATAATATATATGTTTCACTTTTTGAATTGAATTACTGAACTAAATCAACTTTTTCGATGAGTTTCTAATTTATTGAGAAGCACCTGTAAATATATTGTGTGCAAATTTGAAGTGAACACATGCATCAAACATACAATAAATTATAAATAAAAGTATACAAGTATTCAGCTCCCTTTCCTTTATCAATTCATGTATCTATTCACATGAACATATTGCACGCATTACAATGACCCAAAAAATAAATTCAAGGCAACAAAGGAGTGCATCAAGAAGAAGCAGTCTCCAGACCTTAATCCTATAGAAAATTTATGGAGGGACCTGAAGCTTCGAGTTGCCAAGAGACAGGCAAGAACCCTTAAGGATTTATAGAAGATGTGTAAAAATAGTGGACCAAAATCCGTCCTGAGGTGTGTGCAGACCTGGTAACCAAGTACAAGAAATGTCTTACCTCTGTGCTTGCCAACAAGGGTTTTTCTACCAAGGACTAAGTCATATTTTGCTTGGGGATCAAATATTTATTTTAATTCAACTCAATTTATAACCTTTGTATCATGTGCTTTTTCTGGACCTTTGGTTGGTATTTTGTCCTTATCCTTTACAATAAACCTATAATAAAACATTATAGACCCTTCATTTCTCTGTAAGTGGGCTTAAAAAAATTCTTTTCCCCATTATTTTTTTTCATTTATTCATACATTTTTATAATAAAAATACAAATATAAAAAAGTATTGCTTTACTTATTCACTGTCCACATCATGCATGGTGTGCTATTGCATCATAATGGATCAAAGTTTGCTGAAAAAATAGAAAGTGAAGTTGTTGTATGTTAGGGCCTCTTTGGTGCCGAAAGTACTTTCCTGAAGCCATCCAATACTTAGTTACTCTAAGATCATTGGCTACAGGATGTCCTTGTTTAAGTATTATTTCAACCGCATAGAATGGGTGTATTTTCGTCTTTTGGTTATCATGTGACCATTTACAGAACCATCCTACTGCCCCTGTGTGCCCAGTAGGCAATAATACAGAAATATTTGGTTAAATAAGCCTTTGTGTATTTCAGTCTGGGAGCACTGGTTAATCCCAGTCTGGAGGGCTTCATTTCCTGTTCAGGGGTCATTAAATTTGAGCTATATAATTCACATTTAACATTTATATTGAAGTTTTTAGTCATAGTGTGGTATGAGTCAATATTTCACAAGTGTTATTGTGTTAACCTTGAGAAACGTTCAACATAAAAACATAAAAAAAAAAAACATTGGCTGACTTATGTGGCATAAAGGCAGGGTTATAAGAGATTACACCTTGTTCTAAAGAAGATTAGAGCAGGATAGCAATACCAGGCGACAAACTCCTGCTGAGTCCATGTGCCTAAGGGTCAAAAGTTATGGTAATGAGCGTATAGGGGGTTCACTGGAGGCTGTCTGGAGTCTTAAACAGTGGTCATAGGACTGGCCTGAGGCTCCTCCTGTATCTTTGTATCTCTTTTGTATCTCTGCTGGAATCAGAAGAGGCTTCAGTGAACATTATCTAGAGTTGGGGATCAGTGTAATATCAGTGTCTGGTGGTGAGTATGCAGGTTTATGATTTATGGATGATGGGAGACTCTTACACAAAAGTTACGTTTTTTTGTTTTTTTTTTCAGCGGAAGCCAAATGAATCAAGCGTTCTTAGCTCTTACCCAGGTAATTTTGATTACTTGGTTAAGCTCCTTTAATTGTTCTAAGCTATTTAAGTTAAGCTGATTTTAGACTTTGCAATTATAGTGACTTTAAGAGTATTACTTGTCATAGTGTATAATATGATCCCAATAAAATATTGCCTAAATTAGAGAGATTACAATGAATACAATTAAAATCCTGTAAGCATTGACCTGTGTTTAAAGAAAATTATAACCATACTTCATCATCAATCATAAATCAATCATTTATTGAATAATAAATTGTTGTCTGAACAAAACATATTATTTACAGAATAAGAATCTATTACTATGTTTAATGTGATTCATGTTTCAATATTGCCACTAGTGTTTTCAAAGCCGTCCCATGGGTTTAGCATAATCCTATACTGTCTGTGTATTGGTGGCTTTTAGATGAGGATCAAAGCTTTACACACATTTGTTTGCAAAGGCACTAAATAATTTTATGTTACCACTGATCTGAACTCCTCAGCAAAGAATATTTTGCTATAACAATAGTTAATATTAATATGAATATACACCGATCAGACCACTGAGAGATGAAGTGAATACTATTAATCACCAACAATACACCAGAAGTAAACTGGCGACAGGATCATGGGCTCCCAAGGCTCACCCATGCCCATGGGGATCAAGGGCCAGTCCATCCAGTCTGACCTGACAGAAAAGCCAATGCAGCAACAAATCATTGAAAAAAATCAATGCTGGACACAACAGAAAGGCACCAGAAGACCGAGTGCACTACAGTCCTCCAAACACAACGCCCTGGAGGGAAAAGCCCAAGGCTTCTCCTCTGACCACTGAACGCTCCAGATCCCAGTCTGATTGAGCACCCATGGAATGTCCTGGAAAAACAAGTCTGATCCACAGAGGACCCACCCGACACCAATGAAAGGATGCACTGCCAACATCCTGGTCCCAGACACCACAGCACACCTTAGAGATCCCATTAGAGCCACGCCTTAAGGGGCCAGCGCCACCCTAGGGGCCCAAAGAGAACCCAAAACGTAGGTGGTTCTGTTAAAGTGTTTAATGCTATGGCTGACTAGTGTAAATATGAAATATTTTCATTGTTTTTCTTAAGAGGTCAAATCAGCAGCCAGGTTCTAGCTTATATCATGTATTTTTTTTACCTTGTGGGAAGATCTAGATTAGCAAATAGGATTTCTCTGGAAATTATGTAGAGCACTATCACGTTTTCACCTCTTTTATAACCTTCATAAATTACACTTCCAGTTAATCTACTGTTTTCATTTTTAAACACAAAACAAACACAGATAGGCTGACAGGGGTTTATAAATTTGTAAAAATATAACTTGTTTTGTTCTTTAACTATGTGTACAATACAATATTCTGAATCATGGAAGATAACAATGTGTCATCACTAATTCAGCCCCCAGGAATGATGTTTAACAATAATATTGTCAGTGCCTAGAGTTTGCGTGCCTGTGTGGGTGGTATTCCCTTTCACGTGACCAAACTGTGTGTAAACCCATTCTCGTCAGACTGCATGCTCAGGCACTGTATTTAAATAATCCCTTTATAGGTTTAGGTGACTTTGTTTGGGGCCACCCACACTGAATGAATCCATGCATCATTTCTGTTCTTTAACAATTGCCCTGATGCATAGTCAGGCAGGAAATGAAGAGATATGCAGGTTATTAAATTTAACAACGGTCATTGTCTCAAAGCAGCTTCACAAAAATGAAAAGAAAATTTCAAAAGAAAATTTATGGAATTGTGTGTGTGAGAGAAAAATCTGACTAGATAATGATGAGATAATCCCTGATGAGCAAGCCAAGGGTGACGGCGACAGTGGTAAGGAAAAACTCCCTGAAATGGCAATAGGAAGAAACCTTGAGAGGAACCAGACTCAACAGGGAACCCATCCTCATTTGGG
>JAQMYJ010000023.1:23273722-23276222 GCA_030014305.1 Clarias laeviceps
GTGTGTGTGTGTGTGTGTGTGTGTGTGTGTGTGTGTGTGTGTGTGTGTGTGTGTGTGTGTGTGTGTGTGTGAGTGCACGTGCATGCTTAGGTCCATGTGTGACCCATCTTTTTATTTGGCTTGTTTTTGTTTTTTTGGAGAATAGACTGTTGTACAGTTCTGGAATGAAGCATAAACAGAGATAAAGGACATGAGAAAGTATTCCCAAACAAGTTGGAATGGAAGCTGCTGGATTCGTGTTTGAGCATGCAAAAGAGGAGAGAAGGAATAGAGCTGCATCAAGGGAACTCCTGTCACTCATGTCTACTCACACCATGCACTGAATGCAGGAAAATGGAGTAGGATATTGTGGGAATGTGTTGTATTGTGCAACATCCAGTATCACACGGAATACTAAAAATGGAAGTATTCTGTAAGGAGGTGAACATATGGGAAAAATATGTAACATTTCTCACCCATGTCTGACTATGTGAATATGTCAAAACAAATGTTATGTATTCCTCTCTGTCTCGTCTGTTTCTTTGCATATTTTGCCTCAGACTGAACCAACATCAAAGCTTTCTCTGCTCTTTCACTCTCCCTCTCCTGAAAAAAACAGCAGACACGTAAAGTGAATACCAATTGGCTGTTTCTTCCATTTCTCCTATTTTTAAAATGTATTTTTTTTGTAACACTCATGTGAAAGGACTAGTGTTTTTCTAAGCTTTACTTTCTCTCCAGCTGTAGTCATACCAGACCTTTCTCACTATCCCTGTTTTCCTCTTTTTTTTTATCTCCAGCATACTTTTCAACATGACACCACATCGTATTTCTTTCTTTGAAGCCAAAACATATGTCCACCACACTTGCTTTTCAAAAAGATCATGCCGATCCGGAAGAATCTTTACTTATGAACACACTTTTTCAAATTTTAAATGGTTTTAGGAGGATTTTTTTTTTCATCCTTGTCATCTGGATCTCCTAAAAGTCAACTGCAGACAATGTGATTAGTGTTTTACATTAATATTTTATGGCCTTTTTTTGATTTACGACAATCAAATATGCATTTAATCAAAGAGTCTCTCTGTTCTTTTTGCACTTTCAGGTGCAGGAGGCACTACAGTCACATTTTACTCCATATTTTCTCATGTATCCTACCCTGGTAACTGAATATTTTAAGGTTAAGAGCATGATGTACCCCTTTCTTTTATCGGTTCTCTCACATTTGGGCCAAATCATCTTGTCATGTGTGCTTTTGCCTGCCTGGTGCCCTAATGTGATGTCCTGTACAAGCTCCAAAGGGAATCAGAAAACCTCCAAAGGGAAAGGCAAAACAAGTAATACGGGTGATATTTTATACTGCTTACAGCACTGTTACTACAGTTTAAAGGCTGTTACTACTGTTAACTAAGTCAGTTAAATTAGAAAAAAAAAAAAACTTTTTTTTACTGCAACAGCCTGCAAAGTGTCTAAATATACAATTAAAAAATTAGGTGTTTATGTAACAGCCTCAGCTGCAGCCTCATTTCCCCTCTCGTCTGTTCCAACCACTCAGCATTCAACATCAGCAGTATACTAATCACCGGCCTGATCATCTGTCATCATCAGCATTGGTTTCTCACTGGTTCTCGTCTTACGTTGTTTTTTTAATGCTTAAATGATTTATAATTCACTGTGTTGCTTAACAAAAAACATTTCTCTGAAACTGTTCAGGTATAGGGGCCTGGACTGAAAACAAGAATCAAAATCTTGCCAAAAATGAGAGCCAAAAAAAGTCTTTCAGGAAGCCTGGAGAACTATTTCTGAAGACTATATTATTAAATACCTGTCTGGGTCTTTGAAAGCAAAATATGAAGAAATATGGCGTGGCTCGAGACTTTTGCACAGCACTGTATATTACATCAAATGCTTTGACATGAAACCATTAAGCACCCTGTTTACTGTCCATCAACTTGCATATTATATCTGCATGTGGTACTGATTTTAACATGCACCACGTATCACATTTATCAACAGAATTTTACTGAATAAATATTAAAGTGATCAAATCCAGCTGTTTAAAACCCTTCCATACTGAAACAAGGCATACACTGTCCTGTAGCTTCACCATGATTTTTTTGAGCATGTTTAAAACATCTGTCGTCCATGCCAGCCAGCTGCAGATTACTGAAGGTCAACCGACACACTTAAGCAAGCCACGATCTTACTGTACGACTACTATTTGTATCCATCCATAGCAAACATTGTGAAAACTGGGCTTTAGGCAGCTTTAGTTTGTCCTTGTCTGCCACAGGCAGATTTAGTCCACCATCAACCACTTTGGGCAGCTCTAGTCCACACTTGTATATCTTTGGCTGCATAGGCAGATTTAGTCCTTTTTATCTGCCTTATGTAGCCTACGTTCATCCTCATCCACTCCATGCAGCTTTTGTCTACTTTTGTTAATTTAATGTATGTCTAACATACAAAAACATAAACCACTCTTGTCTCATTGTCTGCCCTTGTCTGTACTATCAAATAC
>JAQMYJ010000023.1:23278722-23294529 GCA_030014305.1 Clarias laeviceps
ATCTGTGACAATAGTGTAATTTTCCAGTATAGCAATAAAATAAAGAAGAATCCCAAACTGCCACATGGAGTTCCACTTAAACGAACAGGTTGGGAGACGGTTGGGGGAAAAATCAATTAATAATTTTCACCAGCTATTTTGGATTATTCCACTTGTCCTGAGTTTGATTTATTACAAGCACCACATGAGAGGAAGGAAAATCCACCTCACAACTTCAAGGTGTATTTATTTCCTTTAAACTGACTTAAAATTTTTAACATGCTCTAATCTGCTTCATGTTTTATGGCAATGTGATCATGCCATATCCAGTCTGTTCAAATGATGTATCGTCTGTTAAATGTGGGCTTGTTAATTATGTTAGCTATTTATGGTTATTTAGTTTTGATCTGGCTGCAAGATTTCAAAAATGACATTTATAATATTTATAAAACCTTATCATTTACTCCAGAGACCAGTTTTTATCTCCTTATATGTGTGAAAACAGAGATGTCCCAATTGCTCATCCATGGCTCTGACTGAAGCTATATTCATATGAAACATCAGCGTTACTCAGCACGCCCACCTTCAGAATTTTTCATTTATGATCCATGTTGAAGGCGGCACGGTGGTGTAGTGGTTAGTACTGCCGCCTTGCACCTCCAGGGTCTGGGTTTGATTCCCGGCCAGGCTCGATTCCCATCTCTGTTTGCATGTTCACCCTGCTTCGTGCCCTAAGCCTCCTGAGATAGGCTCCAGGCCCCCACGACCCTGAATACAGGATAAAGCGGTATAGAAGATGAGTGAGCAGGTTCTGACAAAATCATCTTTAGGGGATTATTTGTATTTTGTTTTTTTTATGTGTGTGTGTTTGGCTCCCAGACGCATTTGGAAGCAGCTTAAGTTGGAGCATGGTGCGGTTTGCAGAAAGTGGCGAATACTTTAATCCAGAAACACCGCTGAGCTCTGGCACATTCCCCACACATTCTTCGGCTCTTCTCATAATTCATTTAGCACTTCTGCTCCTTCTGTATTAAAAATAAACGAGGAAGACTGAAGCAGCCATACAAGATGATACCTTTTCATTTGACCATGTTCTATAAAAGTGTCCCTGGCTTGCAATAAAACTAATCCCATTATTGGCTATTACAGGCAGGGAAAGTGGAGCAGATCACACAAAAGAAAAGACAACAGAAGAAACGGAAGCAGTTTATTATAAATCACACTTGGGCCGAGAAATATGGGTCGAGTGCAAATGTACAGTAGATGCTGATTACAACTGAATGCGGTATGTTGTTGACTTTTAGAGGTAAAATAAGTCACATTAGTCCTCTTAGATGTCTCAAGACTGTCAGGTGACCTCTGTGGTGTGTTTGTGTGTGTGTGTGTGTGTGTGTGTGTGTGTGTGTGGATAGTGAGGGGTTAAGGTGGCAGCCAGAGTCCAGAGGCTCGTAGCAGCTGCACTAGTGACTGAAAAGAAAACAGGGCCGAGGCGAGCCTGTCAGTCCTCTGATGTATGACTTGTAATGGGATGTTTCCAGACCTCCTCTGTCCATATGGCTGCCGACACGTTCAGAAACACCCACCGCCTACAGAGCCTGGGACTCTCAGTAAAATACATCTGGCCCACAGACTCACACACGCACATACACACACACACACACTTCCTCTAGTGCTGACAAATTCAAGTAGAATTAGAGTTTCATTAATTTGTATAGGCATACCAATTAATGAAACTGTAATTCTGCATATTTTCTGCCCTGGATAAATAAGAATGCTGGTTTATGATTTCATATTGTACTAAAACTTAAAGTTTCATACTGTACATAGTTGGCATGTTAGTATTTTCTTACTGAATTCTACACCTGGTATCAGCATAAGCTTTGATTTCAAATAATACCAATAAAACCAACTCTGTAATAAATAAAAAGCATGCAAAACAATATTATACCTACTATTAATGAGCACAGTTTGGAGGAACCAAAGATTCCTCAGAAGTTGAGTGAAATATTTCAGTTCTAGTAAAATATATTTCCGTTCTGTAGATTGATTATATCTGCACACAGTAGTGATGCAGACCACTTGTAAATCACAGCCTGTATTTACACCTGTGATAAGTCAATCAATAGCACCTTCAGAAAAGACCAGGCTGTTCAGTGATACTGTACATGCAACACCTTAATTCAACCACAGTGAAGTTCGCATCTGCATTCGGTATTGCTCTCCAACTCCATGCGCTTGATCTCTGACTTTGCAGCTGTGTGTCCAGACACCCAGGGAATCTCCAAACAGCCTAACAGCCCTTTCTGTTGGCCACGTCCGGTATGGTCACCTCTGAATAGAGGTTAACTTGAATTTATCAGAAGAGGAACTGACTCACTGATAAATTGTTCTAACCTCCAGAGCATATAAACATATGGAATAGTGAAGACACTATCTTGTCTGAAAACCCAATCTGCAATGAGTCGAACTGAACTTTATGCAACACTGAATGGGTTCACATGAAAAAAAAGTCAAAGCAAAAAAGGCCGATTTGGGCAGTTATTTGAAGCAATGTGTTTGCATGCACATAAGTCTTTAATTATTGAAAAACTCCAGGTTTATATAAGGGCACTCTGTCGGATTTCTGAGTGACATCACCACAAGTAGTTGACCTAGTCGTTAAAAATTTTCCAGTAGTGATGTAGAAGCATTGTAACGTTTTCAGTCAAATACTTTATAGGGACCAAGTAGCACTGGAACACAGTGAAATTCCATATTATTTATTTTTACATAACATGTTTTATTCTATTAGAATGCATTTATTTTTCAGTGTTTGGGAGCACAACTGACATAAAACAAACAAAACAAACAAACAATATTATTATTGTATTTCTTATCATGTATGAATCCCCTTAACAGCCTGGTTATTGGTAAATATCACAGTGCCTTTATTGCCTTTATCGAATTAAAGTCTTTATAAAAATATGTTATTTCATAATGTTTAAAAACAAACTTTAGAAATAGGCATTTGAAAAAAGGATTGACAAGAGGGTTTCAGTAAAAAGTTTCTGATGAAAACATGGTGCAGGACATCCCATACTGAGTCCAAACCTATTTATCTATCTATCTATCTATCTATCTTTGTAAGCAGTTATTAGTTAAGGTAATTGTATTTCATCATTCCTGCTCACTCTCATATCTTCTATACCACTTTATCCTGTATTCAGGGTCGCAGGGATCTGGAGCACGAGGCAGGGTACACCCTGAACAAGGTGCCAATCCATTGCAGGGCAAACACATACAGGTACATACAGTACACACACTCATTCACACACTATGGGCAATTTGGGAACACCAATTAGCCTAACCTGCATGTTTTTGGACTGTGGGAGGAAACCGGGGGTACCAGGAGGAAACCCACCAAACACAGGGAGAACATGCAAACTCCATGCACACAGAGACGGAAATCGAGCCTGGCCGTGAATCGAACCCGGACCCTGGAAGTGCAAGGGGACAGTGCTAACCACTACACCACCGTGCTGCCATCATTCCTACTGTATTACTAATTATATATTTTTCCATATATTTCACATTTTTATTTATTATATTTTCATGGTTCTCTTGTCATTGTTCTTTCAGCCGGTCCTGTTAAGGATTTGCCACAGTGGAGCATCCAATCTGCACATTTAATTGGCACAGGATTTATGCCAGATGCCCTTCCTTATGCAACCCTCTCATTTTTATCAGGTGCCAGTGCTAAGCATGCCCTTCAGCCTAGAGGCTGGGAGCGGGCTTTGCCTGGAAATTGAACCCAGTCCTTCAGCACAGCAGGCGAGAAGATGTCAACCACTGTTGCCACCAATGCTCAACTATAACTAAAAGATTGGATTTAAATATGGTCAAATATATGCTATAATTAATTTATGTACACAAACATATTTTCCATTTTAAGTCTAATGCTCACTCTCAATGCAAAAAAAAATCTCATTGGACAATGAACTATGGATCAAATGCAATGAAAGAAAGCACTAAGAGGAGGGAGACAGGCAGATAGGGTAAGGCGCCTAAATCAATGTCGGTTTGCTTAGTAATGTGGAGCAGCTCTTCGTGTCCTAACCCCAGGCAGCTTATGGACTGCCAGGCAGGTGGGTTTTTATTAGCTTTTCTCTGAAATGGCTTCAGATGACTTCACTGGTGGGTCAGGGCCAGCCTCCATCAGTGCTCAGGGAGAATGGGTAATTACTGAGGGAAATACCAAGGGCTGCCTTCAAAACCACCCAGCCAGGGCCAAGTGTTACATCATTAGAGAGCAATCACCACACACACATTCTTAAAGCACGTATATTCACGTGATGGCTCTGTGAGGGCTGCTACTTACTCAGTGAAAGCAGAACGCACAGCAGATGTGTGTCACCTAGGTTTATGGACCAAACCTGGTGGTATTTAGTGAGCAAGCACTCGTGCCCGACTGTGGCAACACCACAGACATATATCATATACTGTAGGCCTGGCTTTAAGGTACTGCCATAGCCTAAGACTGTTTTACTTGCACTTTTTTTTTTATAACAAATGCAATTAAATGCTGTCCCACTCTGCTTTTCCAAGTCCTCGGTCTTACCCACAGTTAATCGACTGGAGCGACTTCAAAACAACCTTCTAGAAGGAAAAGCCATGGCCGTTCACATCAAGGGGTGCAGATATTATATTGTTAACATATTTATTCCATCTGTAATGGGTTCCTATATAATCTCCAGTGCTGCTGGGTGAAAATTCATTACTGTAACAGAGGAAGTGGCTTTGATAAAAACCTCTAACTGACTAAAGACGTACCTTTCAGCCAGTCTTATATCTTTCAATTACAAAAAAATTTAGGATGTTTCGCGTAATTTCTAAAAATAATTCACATGAAGTCAGCGGTTTAAAAATAAAAACGTATATCAAACCGCATATATAATTGGATTTTACAAAAATTTTTAATCAATAGAAATTTTTACCATATTTACCTTATTTTACATAAAAGAATAAGATAAAAGACCTATATTAGTAAAAAAAACATTTTCATGGAAATATTTGACAGTCCAGTTATGGTATTTTTAGGACAAAACTGTGGTTGAAACACTCTTGTTTAAAATATGCTGTTTACAATATTGCTAGCTATTTGGTTTACTTAAAACTTTACTTTAAACTACTGGATTTTGCTTATACATTTAAATTCTATATGGTGGAATTACATATATTATATATTTTTTAATTACTGTTTTTTATTTACTCAATTTAGTAAAATATTATAAAGAAGATATTACTGAATTTCAAGTAGAGCCAGAAAATACCACTCTGCATGTTGACAATTTACAGGTTGCATAGAAGGGCAACGCTTTATGAATTATATATTTTGAATATAATTAAAATCTTATAATAATTTGACTTCAAATTTTTAAAATGTAGTATAATTATTTATAAGCAAACTGATATTATTACATTACTATTACATTACATTATTACTAAAACTGTATAAGGAGTACTAAAAAAAATCCTCTTTTTATGGGTTTCTTAGCCTCTTTAACAGCTTTCTATTTGGAGACTACAGTATCTAAAAGGGGAACCCTCTGATGTAAGGCTCTACATAGACCCTTTAAAGGAGTACCAGAGCAACCAAAAACCATTTCGGATTCTAAATGTAACTCCTGTAACAGATACAGTAATTATCTTAGCATGAATAAACATTTGAGGCAGTGCTGTTAACTATTTGTTGTTACTAATATATATATTTTTAAATTTGTTAATAAAAAATAACAAACGACGTGTCTTAGAAATACATGCATTTATATAGCTTAACACGTTTTTCTGTGACTGAAATCTCAACTCTTTATCCCAACCATTGACATATGGTGCACTCATACAACTTCTGCAAAGGTAAGAAACTTTCTTTTTTTTTCCACCTTTTTATAACTATGATGAGCATATGAGCATTGATGTCATATAAATCCCAAAGGGGAAGGAACACTCAGCAACGGAGTCCAAGTGAGCAGCAGATGGGCTGTAATAATAAAAAGTGCATCAGGGCTCACGTGTGAATCAAGTTCTCCACTTCTCGTTAACGCCAGACATGTGTAATTGATTCCAGATGTGGGATGGGCTGGCAGGGGACGATGTCAAATAATGAGAGGTCACTCTTGATCTGCAACCCTAGCCAAAGCCGCTGCCACACATCTTCGGCAAAGCTCTGCAATTCTATGGTCCATTGGACCCTTCAGCTGGAGGGACAAATTGGACATGCAGGAAGCTTCCAGCAAGACAGTCAGAGAGAGAGAGAGAGAGATGAGCTTTGACTAAGAAAAGGATGTACACTTCACATGCGTAAACACAAACCCAAATGATTTCACTTATAAAATAAACCCGGACGCTGGCACTTCAGAGTTTCCAAAAGAAACTCAAAGTAGTGCAATTCAAGTTTAGTTCATCATGACATAGCAATGTCACAAACTCTCCCGTTCCCCGTGCAGAACAGACGCAGGAGATTCAATTACTGTCTGGAACCAGTGTTTTCATCTTAATTTCCCAGACGATGGCCAATTCTGCAGTATTATATTTTTCAGTGTGTTTCCAGTCTCCTAAGGACACATCACTAGTTCTCTGGAACAGCAGCCTGTTACTGACAGCACTCTTGAGCATTCTTTCTTCCTGCTGCATTACTGTTATCTTGTACCTTTGTGAAAACACACCACCTCATTCCATGTCATTCATGCTCAATGTATAATCTATATTTATTTAAAAACTTAAAAAGTTACTTTCTGGTTTCTCACTGTATTCTATTAAGACTTAATTGAAAATTGCAGTTCTTACAACATTCCTTACATTATACTATGTAATTTCCTTGATTACATAGTATAAAAAAAAAACTTATATGCCTGACATATACTGAATATCTATTTAACTGCACAGTGGTACAATTATTCAGGAACTTATATTTTAACATGTCAGACCACCAGAAAGCAATAAACCTGCTTAAGCCCAAGCATCAGGCATATGGACTAAAGTTAGGGCTATTTGCCTGGAAAGCCCTGGTGATTGATGGGACTTAAGGATAATTCAGACAGGAAACTGTTGCTCTTACCACACGAATATTTCCCTCATCATTGTGGACCACCAATACTCACCCCCGATTCCCGAGAGGTGCTGGGTGAATCCTCACAGACAGAAAGAGGAAGGAGCTAGCACTATTCTGAGCACAACCCTGAATCGGTTACATTAATTGGTGAACAAAACACCCAGTATCTACCTACAGAGCGTGACAAAGACATCCTACATTGTGAAGAAATCTGTCCACAAGCATTTATGATGAGAATATAAGCATTAAAATGAGAATATACACACAATCAATATTTAAATTGATATTTAAATTATATTTAAATATGGTTAAAATATCAGTCTAATTTTCACATATATACCGCTAGAAATGCACAATGCATAATTACTAAACCACCTTTGGTTAGTAACGCTATGATTAACCTGATGAAAAATATTCTGTGAGATAAATCTAAGGCAATAAATTCCAGCTCCCTGGTCACTGAAGCAAACTGTAAAAACAGATATGCGTAATTCACGTACACCCACATGCAATGAAAGAGTACACTTGTGCAACTCAGTGTAACAATAAAGGCTTATTGTTTGAGCACGAGAAGCAGACACAGGTCTGATTGTATCCCTGATGCCATTAAGGCTTCTCCAGGACTGCATATAGGGATCACAGCTTCTCTCTGAAACCTAAATCCTCTCTAGGTGGTTAGGGGAATGTCTGCTGGACATCAGGCACCATATTATGGTTCAAGAGGGATTTCCAACCAACTCTAATAATCCAGTGATAAATGTGAGGGTGAAAAGAATGTGTCAACTAAAACCAATACAATCCGAAGCTAGCAGTTTGAACACGGTAAAGTGTCTCTCTTTTTAGAGAGTTTGAATTCCATGCTGATGTTTCGAGTGTGATAGTAAGTGATTCCAAACACTTAAAGAAGAAGGCTATAAAGTTCTTTAGAAATTTCTTTTTTAAAGCCCTATACACCATAGACAAAAAATATTCATCATGGGTAATTTGTATGGTTAATAACTGTTAGTGAAAACACAAATACAATTTAGAGAAATACAATAATTAAATAAAGTGACATTCATTCAAATGATTGAACTTGCATTTTAATGTAGCACACTAATAAAGATTTGACTGACAAACTTTCTGATCTCGTTAGACCAGACTTATTCCTTCTTGATTCTCCACTCTTCCATAAAACCCTGCATAGTAAATTGTCTGAGCTACACGTGTCCCATGAACAGCTTCTCCCATCTGATCTGTGGTCCTCCCCATCTCCTTCAGTTTTAACGTTGCTCTCTTGGTTGCTTGACTAATCTTCTCCTTACTTTTTTTTGGTGTATGGCCACCTCTAGGGGGTCACAATTGTGCCATATTCGTTCTATATAAACCTTGTTTGATATTTTTCCAGAACTTTGCTTTTTATTGCTTCTTCATTTTTATAATGTAAGTTGTTTAGATATGTTCTCTAACAAACTCTGTGGTTTTCCAAGCACAAGTGTATTTATATTGAGGTCATGTGGCACACAGGACTCCTTTCAGCTAATTGTGTGACTTCTGGTGACAATTAAGGTTTTCGCAACATTGAATATTCATGCAATAACATGTTTTATATGTTTTAAAAAAGTGTCCCATGTGGTGTGTGGCACCGGGACATTAGCGTCTGATCCTTTGGGTGTTGTGGGTTGCGGGGTGGGGCTGCCATGGATTGAGATTGGATTGAGATCTGAGAAATTTGAAGGCTGGATAAACAACCTTGAACTCTTCGCCTGGTAAGCCCCATACATGGCAGGCTGCTCAAAATAAAAATGTTACTGAATGATATATTCTGCCTATCTACAGTGGCATGTTATTTTAAACAGTATTCCTAGGAACTGTCAGGAACTGTCATAAACACTTTTTATTTCCTTACCCGTATTAATGTCAGTAAAATGGCAAGATTGATTTGAAAGTAGCATGTCCAAAAGAAATAACACCACCACATCTACTACTGTGTGGCATCCACCCAAAATGTACCAGCACATCACATTAATCAACGTTCTCACTAAAAGGAGGAATGATCAGAAAAATGCAAAAGCAAACTTAACAGTGGTAACAGTGTCTTCTGTGTCTATACTATTTGCCTTACCATTTTCTTTTATAGCATTGAGGTTTAGGTACTCACACAGATAAAATGCATGCACTATAAGGTCACAAAATGTCCCCTGTCATACAGTATAAACTTTGCTTAAGAGGTTACAGTTCAGCAATTTATCATACAATAAAAGCACAGATCTAAATTTAGTTCAAAGATCCACCACGCCCTTTGCTTAATATTGTAATTTTTTATTAGAATAGTTGTCTGCATGAAAAAAAAATTGGTGGAGGAGAGACTGTGAGGCTGTTCTATTTTTTTATAGACTACTTGTTATTCTGACTGAGTTTTATTATGGTTGGAAATGATGGTGTTGGAGTGAAGATAGCTCACTCACAGCTGGTCCACAGATAGCCTAATGCCTTTAGTTTACTTCCTTATTTCTCATATGGTAAGGTAAAATGTGCATTACTTTGGCATCTCGCATTATACTTGGGTCTAATTACATGCTTGTAAAGTTTAGTGGGGCCCAGACTTAATGACGGACCACCCGATTGTTTCAGCAAATGGGGTTTTAGCACATCAGGCGGTTCAGGAGACCACAAAAAAAAAACAGTCTATTATTTCATACAGCACTCCTAATGCCAAGGTTATCTACATCATAAATTTAGCAAACTGCTCATAACTTTAAAAAATAATAAAAAATCTCACAAAACTAGTCATGAATTTTTATCTTTATACCTATAGCCATTGCTTTCATGTGTGCCAAAAAAAAAAAAAATATTTTGCAGTAGTCAATACACAATCAGTCTTGGGTGTTGGGTAGCATGCAAAGTTTGTTACATGCTTAGACTGGCCTTTAAAAAAAGGCAAATTCCAGACTTTTATTATATCTATTCTACCGTATGTGGAAGCATCATGGAGTGCCTCTATGCATTATTCTTGGACCCAGATGTTATTTTTTTCCAAACAGCTTCCTTACTTCAAAAGCACATATAAACAATGTATCTGCCAAGCTAGAAACATCAGCAGTAGAAAAGCAAACTTACTTTTGATCCTCCAGTGTACTTGCCCTTCATCTGGATGAACGTAGAGGAAGATTGATACAAGATGTCATTGGGTGTATGAACAACGTTAGTGGAGTGTGTCCCTGCTTTCGTGCATAGTAGGAAGTTGTATTAATGCCATGTCTTATACAGGGAAAGCCACAGAGATTAACTGTCTAAGCAAGCAATGCCAAAGCCTGCAAATATGAATAAATATGAAAAATATTTATGTATATATTTATTGCTCATGTTGCAGTTTCAAACATGATGAATCTCACAAGGAGAAGGTATCATGTGTTTAATTATACACCAGCTAATGATAATGTATAAAAATCTTCATTGCTGTTCAGAAGGTTAAAGTATAGAAAAGTACACATAAAGAATACAGTCCCTGTGCAATCACCAGTGGTATCAAATGAGGCATTGATTTGCAATCTGCTGAGTAACTGGATGCTCTGCCAGTTGTGTTATCAATGGGCTGTGAAACCTTTTTCATATTTGGCACATAAGCCTCTTCATGCTGGGTGCCAACTTAAACAGCAGCTTGAGCCCCATGACACTGGACAAACCGTTCTCTGTCATCGCAATACTTCACGCTGTCTCCACCACTTGCTCGCCAAATGTACAAAACGAACTTTTTTGAGAGAACCTGTGAGAATGCCTGAATAGCCCAGAAAGATTTTTTTGAAAAATTAGTTTTCACACCAAAATTTGCTTTATTACCACAGTGATATGGATTATTAGATGAGCTCATAACATGTGTTTTTTTATTTAATATTATTCATTCATTTATTTATTTATTTATTTATTTTTGTTGCCAAGATGGGTTTAGCTTCTTGCTATACAGCCGAGGATTATATACACAGTGTATCTGATGACTTTCTGATTATTTCACTATTTCAGTGCTCATGAGCTTTAAACAAGCGTTGAGTGGCTACAGTTTCTAACTGTAAGTAATTAATCAGAGTTGGCTCGTTCATAGGGCCTCGTGTTGGTCTATATACATCAGCTGTGTAAGAACTGTTAATCTTCTTTCTGACCTCGCTCTCAAATCCAACAATTTAAATTCCACTGAAATTCTAATAACCTCTTCTGAGTGACCTAGCAATTTTTTCAATAATTTTATTAGTCAGTGCTACATTGGTTAAATCACAGTTCTAGATGTTGTACAATGTGGATAACCATACTCAACATCCCATTTACTGTCGCTTTATATTTATGAAAATGACAAGAATTAACTGATATTCATTGGGGCAGGAATCATGCCATTGACTTTGATTATGGTGTGCTATGTGGAGGCCAGTTGATGTGTATATACTGTACGATTCCTCATGGTCCCAGAACCACTCTTTCACAATTTTGTGCCGGTGCCATCACGAAAGAAAAAAAAATACATTAATGGGAAGACCAAGTCATTCAGTACATTCAGGTCATCAGCTGACTTCATGTTATTGTCACACAACATTGCTGAGTCTAGACCTGACTAACTGAAGAAACCTCTGTACAGTGGACACTATGCATCACTTCTGGTGCTTCTCTTCTTACCCTGATGCACAAGTCAGATCACATAACTTTTTTTCCATTGCTCAAAGTTACATCTTTATGCACCCGAGCAAATTGAATCCTTTTTTTGTTTTTGTTGATTTTGTTGCATAGCTTATACACACTTGTGCACGGATGCATACAAAACCCAGTAAACATTTAGAGCTCATTGAGCTGAACAACTTTCATATATGTATCATATGTTATGGGCTCTACTCAACAGGAAGTAAGAGTTTTGGGTCATTTGCAAAATGCAGCAGAAGAAATTAGATTCTTTTTAATTATTATTATTATTATTATTATTATTATTATTATTATTATTATTATTATTATTGACCAGGCGGTGTAGAAAACCATATGGAAACACATTTAAACAAAGACTGGGAGAAAGAAAGGCGGATTATGTGAATAGAAATGTGTAGAAATGTGTATGTAAAAAATCCACGCAAAAGGTTATAAAAAAAAAAGTCTTCCTTTTCCATTACATTGTTTGAGGTTAGTTTCAGATGTTTTGTGTGTGGTTTGAGATATAGTTATTCAACCTGCTGCATCAAGCACAGTTGAATGTAATTATGTCTAAAACTATTTAAAATGAGCTGCCAAACTATATACTGTATGACTGTTTGCTGCTGCCTTTTCCCTGTTTATTATAAAGTTACTCGAAAAATTCGCTAGTAAAAAAAAAAAAAAGCTAAGGTCATGTGATAGCTACTTAATTTTGTTTTTTCAGGCAAAATTAACAGCAAAAAAAAAAGTATTGTGATACCAACATTGTCCAGATGTTGTGTAAATGATTATTAAATGTACGTCAAAAAACAGGCAAAGATGCCTGGCAGATGTCTGGAAAATTGGGGTTGACAATGTTAAAAGGGTAATAAGCTGGTCAGAGGACATGAAAAGTTTAAATACATTTTGATGAAGACAAAATGGACATACAAATAATTAGAAAATATAGAGAGAAATATTAACTTTTTTTAAATGAAAGAAAGTTATAAATCTTTGTATTCAATTTTGTTTATTCTGTCCTGCATATTTTAACAATGTCACTATCCAACATCTAGACAAATAGCATCTTGAAATTTTGAATGAAAAACATTGAAAGAATTTATTAATAACTGATTCAAAAATTTTCTTTTTCTAATGCAACTTAAGCATGGCAAAATTTGTCCAGGTGTTGTTGTTATATATTTGCAAAAAAGTAATTTGGGGAGACGTAACATAAGTAATAGAACACATAAAGATGTTTTTTGGAATTTTTGTCTGTCTGTCTGTTTGTTTGTGCATGCATCAGATAAAAACTACTGAACGAATTTTAATTATGGTTTCACAGGTATATTTTGTTGAGCTTGGGGTAACATACAGGCTTTGTTTCATCACAATCTGCTCATGGGAAGAGAAAATATGCTACTTTGAAATTTAAATGGAAAACACCCTTATATCATTAAAAAAAAACAAAAAGAAAATCGACCTTGGAAAAATCATTAGTTCTTCTACAATACAACAGATGGCGCTATAATTTTTTTAAATATCTGCTTATGAGTGTGTAATTGAAATCTACTTAATAAACACGATGGTTTTATTCCATCTGGTTATGAGTGTGCAATTAAATTCCATGCAAACCAAGTTTAAGACACATCTAGTATATAATCAAACAAACAAACTAACAAAAATCTGTATACTTAAAACAACAATCATATCTACATCATCACACGAACAGGTTAAGTGATCTCTCTGGTTCTGTGTGTAGTGTGCGGGGTCTGGCCTGGTGTTAATGTTATCTCATGGCCCCTTGGGCTAGACTGCAGTGAAGTCTCTCCACATCCTGAGCACTCGACTGCTTTTGTCTACTCTCCAACCTGCTCAGCCAGGAACTTCCAGTCACACGGGCCAGATTTATGAATCTGCTCTCGACAGGGGCTCGCCCCACTGCAGCTGTACCAGGTTTGTTCTTTAAACAATAACATCCAAATGCACAAGAAAGCTTACTCTCTGTCTTTCTTTTTTCTTTCATTCTACTTCTTAAAAAATTCTACATTCTGTAAAATGTGACATTCTCTGACCATTTAAATCCGCTCTGTAGAATTATATTGTATGTTATTCGTTTTTAGCTTTGTCACCACTCTTGGAACATACCCAAGAGTTTTCAAATAGCATTCGTAATAAAAATATTTTTTATGTATTTGTTCATGTACGTTTTACACTAAGAGCCACTTTAAATGTAAAAAAAAAAAAAAAAAGGATCTGTCTGAACTACATCCAAACTCTGTTCCAGGTGATTATTATGAGAAAGGATATGAGATGTGACTCATACTAAACCATTTATGCTTTTCAGTTCATTCAAATAGTCCCAATAATTCCACCTTCTCTTTTCCTCATTTAACTTCTCCTCTTCCTTTCCACTCCAACTGGCCCTCTTTCATTCTCCATCTCCTACTTTCCTGCTTTTCTGTTCCGGACGGTTTAACACACGCCAGACCTCGGCAGAAATGTGTGGAGGAAGCAGGGGTGATGAAAGACCAGTCAAAACATGTGTGTGGAACTGCCATTAATCCATATGGTTTTCTTGCGAGGCCTCCATGTCTTATGAATTTGGTGTTATTAAGCTGGAAAAGGTGCATGCATTTTTTTTTTCATATATGAAAAGGGTCTGTTCGAATGGATGCATGAATGTGAACACCCTGAACCCTCACCCATGCTCTTGATAAACTGAGTGTGGTGCTCTCCTTATTTGCGAACATGATTTGTTTAAACAAACCTAAGGACACTGGGTTAAGGGTTACACAGGAAGATGTGTTACAAGATTATCACGAGTGAATAAGTGCAATGTATTAGGTTCCACCTGACCTAAGATGTGTGGGTCAAACCTCTCTCTTGTTTCTGTTATTACAGCTCAGGACAAAATGACAATGGTTTCTCAGACTATCACCACTGAAGATAAGATTCTTACCAAGAGAAGTTTGCTTGTCTTTGATCTTTGATCTTTAGGAAATCCATCCATTCATTCATCCAGAAGCCTCTGTAGTTCAACTAGGGATCATGGAGGTCAATGTATTTATTCCCATTTGTACCACCATGGTAGACATTTGGTCAACATTCACACGTGCATTCACACACTACACATATCGATTAGACTAATCTGCAGGTCTTTGGACTGTGGGAGGAAACCGGAGATCCAGGAGGAAACCCACCAAGCACGGGGAGAACATGCAAACTCCATGCCACTCCAAGCAACCATGCCACCCTTTAGGAAATGACTATCACTTTTAATCAAGATTTGTTGAATGTTTGTTTTGTTTTATCTCGTTTTGTCTGTTTAGAGTTTCACATGTTCTCCCCATGTTGGTTTCCTCTGTGTTCTCCAGTTTCCTCCCATTTTCCCTTAAGGTTCCCAGCCAATTTCAAAAGGAGCATGAATATCAGGGATCTCCTTCAACCACATTCTCCTTTTAAGAGAACCAGATCCAGGGAAGCTTTAAGGAAGAAGGAGTCAGTGAGATTATATATCCCTCATTTTTTGTTAGTTCAGCTGAACTTTATGCCCTTGGTTTTATGCTCACTGTTTATCATGTTTGCGACTCTATCTATCTGGACCTGAACAGTCCTCTCCTCTTTCTTCCTTACAGACCATTCTCGTAAGCTAATCTCTCTCTAAAGTCCTTAGCTTCATGGACTTTAACCACAGCCATACCCTTTAGAAAATGCCTTCCTGTACGCAGCATGCACTGTCCAGTGGATTAACGGGGTAGAAAAGCAAGATAAGTGTACTTGCTACATACTGTATGCTAAGCAAAGACAACAATGATCTACTGCTTCCTTACAGAACTTGTTTTTTTCATAATGTCTCTATACATATTTAGAGAGAGGCTAAATTCAAGGATATGACAGGATACAATTAAACCAGGCATATAGTTTTTTTCTTCATTTTTTTTTGGCAAACACTTAATGGGATGGAATTTCAGGCTGGAAACACAGATTGTGAGTGGGGAACTGAAGAAATGTCAGACCACACATTCCATGCGCACAGGAAAAAATATGATAGTAATTGTTGTAGTAAATAAAATAGTGTTTTTAAACCTTACTGTAATGAAAATATTATATATATA
>JAQMYJ010000023.1:23294629-23327406 GCA_030014305.1 Clarias laeviceps
TATATATATTTATTATGTATATTATATTAAAGACTACAGTTTACCAAAGATTGTAGTCAATTACTATAGTAAATATTACAGTTTTCTACAGTGTTTAATAACTATTATAGTACATGCTAAAGTTTACCAGAGTGTACGGTATTGTGCTTGCCAATTTTCTGTTTCCAACACATCAACTTCAAGGACAAAATGTTCACTTGATGCCTAATATATCCCACCCACATCCAGGTGTCGTAGTAATGGGATATTGCAATTGTAGCTCCTGTGACAAGGACCAAATTGTGATGGGTGACGTGTTGGATTAGCGCAACCACAAAACTGCAGCGCTTGAGAGATGTGTCCGGTCTGGTTATATACTGTACATGTATGTGTGTGTGTGTGTGTGTGTGTGTGTGTGTGTGTGTGTGTGTGTGTAAACCAGGAAATAAAGTCTGTCCTAAGCTCACTGGTTTAGAATCCTGTTGTGAACTTGACATGATCCATAAAAAAAAATGAATTGAAATTTGCAGACATAAATCCTAACTCCTCATCCATGAATGGGGATGATCTGATTTTCAGACATCTGAATCGCAGGTGTATATCAGATATTAACAACAAATCACCAAACTGCATTTTTCCAGACCTGCCTCCTGCAGCGATATCATTAACATCAGAGCTATTTACGATGTCTCTCTTCAGTGGCACAGGTAGGATGACCTGTGAAACTGTGAAAGCTCACAGCTGAACATCTGTTGGCTTTAAAACATCTGGATGGGTCCATAAATCATAGTTTCCTTTGGTACTCCATCGAAAATGTTTGTTGCCATTTTCATCTTGAGGGTTCCTCACATTGAGGTTCAGTGACAATATGAAGTAGATATACTGTACCATTACGAAAATATTTTAAATTTATAACTCTCAAAAGTTTTTAGGTTCGTCTTTCTTGAAGAATCTTTGGTTAGAATCTTATAGTTCTATGTGGAACCCTTTTTTTGGAACCCAAAGTCTTTAAAATAGTTTTCAGGAAATTTTAGAAAATAGTATTAAACATGTAGAGTGAAAGTCTATATGAGATTTGTGCAAACATATCAATTGCAAGCAAACTTTGAAAAAGGAGGAAAATGCATTTGAAGATTCTATTCCAACTCTGCTAAAGATGTCCCATTAACTATGAGGATGCAATAGGAAAAAGTCTTAATTTGATTGCCAGCAATGGACTGTGGGAGGAAACTGGAGTATGTGGAGGAAACCCAACAAGCACAGGGAGAAAATGTAAACCCCAGACACAGATACCTTGAATCAAACCCTTGAACCTGGAGTTATGAGGCCACAGTGCTAAACACTATGCTCGAAATACCGAATATTTTGATATGCTTCAAAATAAAAGTTGTTTTTGTTTTGACATCCTTTAAATTCAAGATTCCTTACATTCAATACATAAAAAAAAATTCCCAGCTGAGCATTACATTAAGGGTTTAATATGCTATTCCACCAGGGCAATGATAATATTTTATCTGATCATGCTGCCCTGACACTCGAAAGTCTTCCAAAAAAATCCACCACCACAAACTCTGTTTTGATATTCTTGAATAATTTAATGGCTTTGTGATCCATAGACGTAATATGACAGAAGAACTCAAAGTTTTATAGATATATTGGTACCAGACAGATGTATTTCCTGATGAAGTGTCCCCTAGAAAGGTTCGGTCTACAGCCTGCATATTGTTACTAAGAGAGCAGAGTACGTGATGCAACTTAGTTGGAAACCAACAACTGTTATTTAAGCCAAAAATCCAGAAAGCAATGCACAAAAATTCTCATTATGAGATTTATTGTAATATATTGCCATTCATATTGGAAATCTGTGCTACTTGTATTTCTTTCCACTCATTTTTTTCTTTTTCTATTCTTCTCTATATTTCCAAGATTGGAGTCCACCAGGAAAATTAACTTTCTAATATTGTCAAACAAATAGTCTAAGCTTTGCCTGTTGGTTTAAATAAAAATGCAACACTTTAACAAAGATGACCGTGTTCAATTTTATAATATTACTTCACCTGAGGATACTATAATAAATTATCGACATAACATATTACAGTTTTATATGTGCAGTAGATCCTGGAACATTTGCCTGACTCAATTCCAGCTGGTCCCATGTTATGATTTAAACAACAGCTATAATCAACTTAAAAGTAATACATAGCTTATTAAATTCATTTTTACAATCCGGTAGTAGAAACACTCTATTACCGACTGGGAATATTTAGTTAAACGAAAAACATTTGCTACATCTAGCAACACTGACCAATTGTAGCAGACGAGCTTGGTGTCTTCAGACATTTTGATTTCCGAGAATCACTTTTCTGAACTGCCTCACCTGTAGTCTCTAAAGTGCTTTCCGACCTCTTGAATGCTTTAGACGGCTGTTTTGAAAGGAAATATAAATCAGGCTGTAAAGACTTTATCACAGAGCTGGTTGGATCTGCTTACTTTCTGAAACTCTCTCGTCCAGGTGTGCAAGGTCTGCGTGCATCAGTTCCAGTGTGCATGCAGACTTTCTGACAGAGATTAATCTAAGCCATAATGATTTTGCAATGTTGGTAGTATCCAACGGGAATCTTATAGGACAAGCTTCAACACCGCATAGAGAGGCCAATGTCAAAAACCAATTGATCTTGGAATTGGCAAATTTACAAGCATGAACCTAATGACTGCACCAGTCCAGTAAGGACGTGGGCGTTATAACCTACTGGGAGTGTGGGTGTTTCAGATCTGGAGTTATTCATGCACAACACAAAACAGATCTCCCTGCACAGAAAAGGAAGGAAAACTGTGTTTTCTTATTGCATAGAAACTTAGCTGCGTAGCTGACAGTAGCAACAGTTATTTGACTCAGTCTGATTGTTTAAATAAGAAGCGATCCAGAAGAACTGAAAATGTACAGAGCTCCTGCCTTAGAATGATGTAATAAAACACATTCCCACCCACTCCCACAGGAATTTTGGTCAATCCCACCCACTCTCTCAGTTAATGTTTTTGTCTGTACCTGCCTGAGATGTTTTCTTACAAACTTAGTTTGTTCTTTTTTTTTTTACAAACTATGATAAATATATTCATTAAAACCACAGTGACTAGGATAAAGCATTCACTAAAGAAAAGAGAATGAACACTAATCCGGACACATCTAAAGCACCACTCGTTTATGAACATGGCTTACCTTTGCTACTTACTACTGTATGTTCCTTATTTATATAGCACTTTTAACAATGATCATAGTCACAAAGCAGCTTTACAGAATCACGAATAAATATGGAATTGAGTTTGAAAAGTGCCTGGAAAACGCATTCATTTATCAGTTTGAGCAAGCTGAGGGCGTCGGTTGCATGGAAAAACTGCCTGAGATGACAAAAGGAAGAAACCTTGAGAGGAACCAGACGCAACAGGGAACCCATCCTCATTTGGGTGATATCAGATAGCAGGGATTGATTTACGATCATACTGCGTGTTAAGAGGCTGGAAGTTCAGTATAGCAGGAAAGATGTTGAAGTTCATATAAATTTCCACTTTCACTTTCCGCGGTAAAAAGCTAATTATTATTATCTTATACTTGTGACGTAGAGTAATGCTCTTAAACCTCAATTGGTGGTCTTCCACTAGAGATAGGGAGTATTTGGGAGTGTCTTGGTATGGGAGGAATGTCACAGTTTGTGTATACAGGTTTGCTAGGAAATAGGATAGGATTGGGATCAAGACAGTTAATTGGGAAATAGAAAAGGACATATGAGTCCATGAGAAAAAAAAACAAAAAAAACAATAAGTCCATATATGAGTCTGAAAAAAAGTAACCGAAAGATTTAGAAATCAATTTACTGGCTCTGAATACGACAATTATTGTGGGAAGCATGGAAAGAACACTGAAGTCTACACAGCTCTGGGAAAAACATGCACAATCATTCATAATTTTCATTGTTGCTCCATTCTCTGGAAAAAAAAAAAAGATTAATGAACATGCTTAGCTTCCACTTTCTCTCTGATTTACAATTTAAGATGAATCAGCAAGATTACAATAAGTTGTCCTCCTAAACCTCATGCATTAAGCGCTCAAGTCGTGCCAAATTTAAGACTAATTTGCTCGCACTTCCAGACTACAAGCCTTGGACTGCGTTCCTGGGTGGAAAATGACAGCATTTGCCAAACAGATGTTTGTGTTTTCTGTAAAGCCTCAGTTTATGTATGAGTGCTGTTAACAGTTTGAGTGACATAAAACACGAACTGCTAATTAAATAAAAAGAACGAAAGAAAGAAAAAAAATTAAGGAAGGAAGAAAGTTCTGAAAAAAAAGAAGGGTTTTTTTTGTTGTTCACAAAAATAACATTTTAATTTATTATGGTCAAATGTGGTCGTAGCACTCTTACAGAGAATTTGATTCGGTTAGTGCTGGTTATGACAGAAAGGTGTCAGAACACACAGTGCAGCACAGCCTGCTGCATAGTGTATGGGGTACGTGCAGACAGGTCTGAGTGCTGACCGCTGTCCACCACTGAAATGGACTTTAATGGACATACTGTATGAACCATTGAGCTTAGCCATGGCAGAATGAGAGACAGTGATCTGGTTTGATAAATCATGCTTTCTTTTACATCATATACAGTACAGTAAATGACTACTGTGTTCATTGTTGATTTGGGGAAAAGAAGAGGTGGCAAAAAGAGATGCACCATGGGAAGAAAGCAAGTCAGCGGAGGGAGTGTGATGCCCTGGCCAATGTTCTTCTGGGAAACCTCGGGTCATGGAATTCATGTTAATGTTACTTTGACATGTATCACCTACTTAAACATTTTTGCAGACCAAGTGAACAGTTTGAGAGCAAAATGACATAATTCTATATTTGCAGTTTGAGAAAAACAATATTGCAAAGTCTTAAATAATATTTTGTGCATGTTTTCCTACAGTCAAAAGGGAGTTTAAAAGCACAAATGACTAAATATCATATCAAAACTGTTTTAGCGAAATTTGTGTGATATTGTGCAATAAGTAAATTAGCTGCATTTGTGTTTGAGGCAATATACAGTACATATCTCATGCTTTGAAAGTTAGATCTTGTAGATTTTTTTTATTTAGAATTTGTAGTGAGTCACTGCCAGCAAATTAGATCAAGGAAAAAAGAAATGCTGAAGATCATCAGAAACTTAAAAAAAAACAATATTAGAGTTCAGTTTACAGCATCATCAGCCTCCTGCTCTATCAGTTTCAATTTCACTTTGTTAGTAGACAACAGCTTCATACCATAATACAGATATGCACCATGTAATGTACTTTCATGCACCATCCGACCACATATTATGTATTTCATTCACTCACTCACTCATCAACTATACCTCTTTATCCTGTATACAGGGTCGTGAGGGGCTGAAGCCAAACCCAGGAAACTTAGAGCATGAGGTGGGGTACACCCTGGAAGGGGTGCCAATCCATTGCAGGGCACATACAAACATACACACACACACACACACACACACACACACACACACACACTGATTCACACTCTACGAGCAATTTGGGAATGCCAATTAGCCTAATCTGCAGGTCTTTGGACTGTGGGAGGAAATCAGAGCACCTGGAGGAAACCCACCTAGCATGCAAACTCCATGCACACAGAGGCAGGAATCAAACCTGGCTGGGAGTCGAACCCGAAACCTGGAGGTGCAAGGCGACAGTGCTAACCACTAAGCCACCATAACGCCCATGTTATGTACTTGTACAGTATGTAATGTTAAATTATTGTTTATTAATCCTAAAGGAAAACACAATAGCTTCCTGCACACAGCATGTGCATCTCATGTCTCTTGTAAAGTAACCATGCATCTCTTCAGTCTCTCTTGAGTCATCTCTTTGTGTAATTTTCTTTATTTATATTACAGCAACATGCATCATGGCAATGATGCAAAACTAGTGCTTGTGATTGCAGCAGCGAAGGGGAAAAAAAGGGAAGTTTTGTTTTAGAATCAAAACAAAAGGCTTCACTACAGCATCCCACATAGTGTTTCATCCTTATATAATATGGTGTTTGCACAACATTTAAATTGCATAATGTCTTATTTCACAGAACATATTGCACAGACGGTAAGCGACTCAAACCTGTAGTCCCTTAATGCCGGGGTAACTGCAATGGCAGTAACAAAGTGTAAAAAAATTTTCTTGGGCTTAACATTCTCCAAAACTCCACTGAATGCATTCACATACAGCAGCCATTTTCTTTTTTTTTTTTTTTTTTTGCGTAGCTGATAGTTTTGCCTTATTGGACACCTGAGAGAAAGAAATGATGCGATTGGTTTTACAGGACGTTGTGCTGTGTAATGCAGCCATTCTGTATCATGGCATATAATGTTGAAGATCAAAGCATCTAAAATAAAAATAAGCAATGGTTTTAGAGTTAGAAGTTTTGCTATATACAATCTAGTGTGTCTAAGAAGAATAATATGCCATGATACAGTAAGTAAAAGTCCTCTTCTTGGTGATGATAATCCCTAGTGTTGGTGGCCTTTTTCAGCAGAATAATGCACCTTGGCACACTAAAAAAATTGTTGAAGAATAGTTTGAGGAACATGATAAAGAGTGAAGGTATTGACTTGGCCTTCAAATTCCCAAGATTTCAATCCAATCAAGAATCTGTGGGCCTTGCTGGACAAAGATCTCCAAACCATAGAGGCCCCATCTGACAACTTAAAGGATTTATTGCTAAGGTCTTGGTGCCAAATACCGCAGCACACACACTCAGAGTTTTTGCGGAGTCCATGCCTCAGTGGGTCAGAGATGTATTGGTGGCACAAGGGGGATCAACTCAATACTAAGAGGGTGGTTTTAATGTTACGCATGGCTTGTGTGTGTGTGTGTGTGGGTGTGTGTTAGTACACTTTTTAATATGACCTGATTAGAGGCTTATCAACTCAAGAAATACTGTACATTGTGTAGCTTGTATCACTACTATTAAAGTGCCTGAACTGCCTGTGTGAATACAATAAATCTTATGACATTTTACTTCATCACTTAATCTTTTTTTAGCTTTTGTTCTCCATTTGAAATATTCATCTTTTTTTTTTTTTTTAGAGGTCATATCCGTGACTTGGTCTTTAATGCTCCAGGTGTGAAGTCACATTTTGCTCTATTTCCTTCAGTTCTTGGCCCAGATCTACTGTAGTTAAAGTCACTGTTGTGCCAATAAATTAAACTCTAAATGGACAAAACAGCTGTCACTCATGGTCCCCTGCCAGTTTATTGGAGGGGTTGTGGTTTCCTGCATTTCGTCATTCGATATCATCCGGCCATAATCTTACGATTCGGAACAATTTCCTGAGCTCTAGACGATTTCTCAATCTTGGATACCACAGCATTAAACCGCACTGGATTTTGGATGTAGAATTTGTTTGAGTTGCTATAATAATCTTTCCATGGGCATAATGAATTCGAACCCTTGCTTAAACACTTGCAGGGGAATGTAGCTTGAGTTTGCCAGTTCAGAATTTTAAGTCACTGAAAAATGTGACATTTTATTATTACACCACAAACACTGTTTGTTTTTGTCTAGAAGCACGACAATTGATTTTTGCTCAATAACAGCCATGGAATGTAATTAAGCCTAAGGATGGATCTGTGATGACATCTGATCTAGGTTGTGCTCAGTTATTCGAACAAACGTACGTTTTTTAGTAGAAAACAAATTTTAATGGCTGCCAAATCCACCGTGAATTGGTTGTGATCCAGACTGTCTGTGGAAACAGCAAGAAATTCAATGCACACATTCAAATCATGGCATTCGTCCTTTCGAAACATATCTCATACTGTAACAAAATGGCTGTTTAAATCTAATTTAAATATGTGGGTGTTTCATTATCTGTACCGTCTTGGTGAAAGATTTGTTAATGCACTGAGCCACTGGATTCAGAACCCACAACCACTTTGACACCAGCTATCGTAGTTCAGCAAGGATCATCCATCAACACCTTCAGTTCCACTGAAAATGATCCTAAATCATTGCATTGAGAGGCCATGCAGACACCCAAATTCAATGTGGAAAAGTCTTCAGTTGGCTGTGTTGTTCTTGCCATGGCACAGTGAAATGACAACATTTCCCTTCCTGCTAAAGGAAAGCTGTTCCCTGTGGGGTCAAGGTAGATGGCTCATCCAAGATCAAAAGTAGCATGGACCAGAGGCAGTCCAAAATAACAGCAGTTTTATCATCCTCTTGCATTGCATCGTCTGACACGACTTGGATAAGTCAGACCTTGTAAATGCCCAGGGAGACCGAACACAACTTAACAATCACTCAAAAGTAATAGGGGAAAGAAAGGATTATTCAGTAGCACAGTGGAAAAATAATCTTTAGGATAATAACATTTTGAATTATTTGTTTGTCAGTCGGTATAATGAGTTGGCGAATAATACTCTATAAATACATTTTTAATAATTACACCAAAGTAGTGTTGAATTCTCTAGTCTAAGGTGTATATTAATGATTTATAACAGCAGCTCAGCACTGTGCTGTAATTTAAATAAGAGGTTTATACTGTATGACTGGGCCTGCGGTAGGGCCGTTTCATTTCTCTAGTAACACCTTATTTAAAGGTACTTCCAGGACATGCTGCATAATATAAGGCTGAAATGTTTAATACAGTGAAGTTTCAGTGAAGGGACATGTCTTTAAAATTAATGGAAGGAGTTTCTAGTGTCAGTGCTTTGTAACAGTAAAGTGAGAATTGAGCTAACATGAATCAGGAATTTATGTCCACAATGTAAAATGTAACTATAAATATATGTACAAAAAACAAAACATTTCATTAGGTACACCTGTTGTTCTGCCAATCACCAGACAGAACGTCTATGCATTTGTCAAGATGATCTGCTGAAGTTCAAACCAAGCACCAGAATGGGAAAAAATTGTGATTTAAGTTAACTTTGGTCTTTGATGCCAGACAAGTATTTCTGAAACTACTGACCCACTGGGATTTTCATGTACATCTATCTCTAGGCGAGAGATGGACTGAAAAAGAGAAAATATCCAATCAGTGGCAGTTCTTTGGGCAGAAATGCCTTGTTGATGCTAAAGGTCAAAGGAGAATGGCCAGACTTGTTTGAGCTAATAGAAAGACAACAGGAACTCAAGTAATATCTCATTAGTGAACACTTGATGAGGCTCCAGCGGCAGAAGACCACATCGGGTGCCAATCCTATCAGCTAAGAATAGAAAACTAAAGTTACAGTTCATATGCGCTCACCAAAATTGGGCAGGAGAAGTATGGAAAACATACTTTGGTCTTATGAGTCTTTATTTGGCTTAAATAACATGAAAACATGGATCCATCCAGCCTTAAATCAATGGTTTAGGCTGATGGTGGTGGTGGTGGTGGTGGTGGTTTAATGGTTTGGAGGATATATTCTTGGTACACTTCAGGCCCCTAAATACAAACTGAGAATAATTTAAATGCCTCTCAATTGGCCTCCACAATCACCAGATCTCAATCCAATTGAGTACCTTTGGGATGTGTTGGAAGGGAAGATTCACATCATGGATGCGAAGCCAACAAATCTGCAGCTGGATAATTTCAATATGGCCAGAAATGTTTCCAGCACCTTGTTGAATCTATGCCATGAAGAATTGAAGCAGTTCTGAAGGCAACAATCATAATATCTAGCAAAATTGTTGTAGTATAAGAAAAATAAAACACAAAATGTGCTGCTACAGAAAAATGTTTAAAAAAAAAAACTAAAAAAAAAATTGTAACAAGGACTCAGTTTTGCATCAGATTGCATCATAACACATTGTTTTTGATTGTTTTTGCTGTAACAGTACATTCTTCCATGCTTTATTTCTTATTTCACATTTATTTAAATCTGTACTCTAGAGAACAAATCTCCAATGAAACAATGACAGTCTTCCAATTAGTTCTGTACCACAGAGTCACGGTGAAAGACCTAATCATCCAAGTTTTGCTTGATTGCTTTGATTTCCTCTAATGATCTAGAAAGTGCCATGTGGTGTATTTCTCATACTAAGTCATGTTCGTCTTGATTCGTGTTTATTTATGTTAAGTTTTTTTTTTTTTATTGGTTTGTTTGTCCATAGCAACGTCTCCCAGCCCATATTGCTCATGTCATTGTTTAGACATGGCTATGATCACGCTAGGGCTAAACATATTTGCGAGGCATTTTCTTATGACCACGAATTGTTTTCTCAAGAGCATTGCTTGGTGTCTTGCTTTGATCACAGTATATCTTATACAAACATCTAAATTGTACAGCTAATCAAAACCGTCTTGGGCAGAGGAAAAGCCATGGCTGGCTTTGACCACAGCTGAAAACAAATCCACTTAGACTGGGTTTTGCCAGAGTGTCAGGGGGAAAAGTAAAGCCACAAATCAAATCGCTCTAAATTTTGTAGGGATAGAATCACCAGCTGTTCTTATAAGTGAGGACTCTTCAAAATTCAGGTCAGTTTCCAAAATGCTACTCCAAAAATACTCTGCAATCACAGAAATGTCTGTTTGTTTGAAATGTTTTTTTTGTTTTTTTTTTGTAACATGGATTTCTATCAAATTTACATCACATTAACTTATTTAGAGGTGCTACTATTCGCAAGGAAAGCAAAATCTAAGAAATAGATTTTAGAAACCTTGTAGTAAATTTATTCAGGTCAATGGCACAACAAAAATGCAATTCTTGTTTATTCAAAAAGTAAACATATTAAATTGAAAAAAAAAAAAAAAACTACACATCCAAGGGAGCAGATGAGAAATGGTACTGTATTAAATGCATTATTATTATTATTTGTAAAATTTTCAGCTTTCATGCAAGCAAGATTTAAGCATTGCAAGTATTGTTAAAAAAAACTGTAATTTTTTTTATTAATATGATATTCAGTCAAATTATAATATTTAACTAAATATCCAAAGTGAATTGTAGTTTTGGTGCATAGCTAGCGCAGTGAGAAGTGCACAGCATACTAGTAACTGTTACTGTTTTGAAAGGTTATCTGTGGGCGCTTAATAGCACAATGTGATTAAGAAAATGATGATGATGCTAATGAGGAAGAGGAGGGAGAGAAGAGAGGATTGATTGGGCGAAATTCAGCTTCCTCAATGCCGCGAGTGTTCATTTACAGCATCATATTTAAAAATTAGTCAATACAGTAGCAATCGATTAAGGCAACAATAAAACAGTGCAAAATTTTTTCCCCAAGGCACTTATGTGGAATGTTCATAACAGTCTTTCATTTATTAGCAAAATACAGAAGTAAAGCTAAAACTCACATGTTAAAAAAAAACATCAAATTGCAGTCATTTATCTTCATCCATAATCCCAATCCTTTTTTTTTTTGTCTGTTTCATTTTCTGTGTCCAGTCTCAGATATTTTGCAGATTCTTAGCTGTCTTTATATTTAAAGGCCCTAGAACCCTAAGAATGTTGATTCCTGAGGAAAACTGTAAGGTTCAGGTGGAACTTTCCAGAAGGTCATAAGTGAGCATTCTCAGAGCTCTGGTCACTGTCGTGACTGTCGTCCTCATTCGTCGGAGATCCAACGGAATGGTGCAGTCCCACCATGCCAGCAAACTCAGAGGGCAAAAGGGTTCCTTTCTTCACGTTCACCAGTTCTTTCTCTCGCACTGCAGCTCCCTGCTGTCCTCCTTTCACTCGTTTCCACTTCATCCTCCTGTTTTGAAACCACACTTTCACCTACGCACATCGGAGACGCAACCAATCAACTCAAATTTCACTTAGGCACATGGTATACTGTAAAGCATTTTAAAAGCAATAGACTTCTGGTATCGTAAAGTGGATAATGACACAGAGTCGCCAAATGTACACAATATTTACAGGATTAATTGAGTCTCCTAGCAACATTGACTTGCCAGAACTGCCTTCAGAGAAACCCAATGCCCCTCGTTGCGTGCCTGTGCTGGCGGGTGTGATACTTGTGAGAAGGAGCTTTTGAGGCATATAAGCCCCACCTCTAAAACCTCCATCATCTCTATGTGAGAGGTCTCTGCTTAATGTGGCCATAGGAGTGTATGTGTTCCTGTTTGATTTACAAGCTTCTTGTAACAGAGCAGCGAAAGCACAGAGTTCAATTGTTGTCTCGCTCATTCACTTTACACTGCTTTTAAAGCGTAAAGCACAAAAAACAGCCTCTCGTTCCATTACGAGACGTGGTGACTCTTTTTGATGTCACACTTGTGGGTATTTTTTTCTTTGTGAATTTTGGTTGAGTTGAGGTACTGCAACATGACTGGCGCCATGGGAGTTGGCATCGGGTGGCCAGGCTATTTACACCTGGTCAATAATGTGCTGATACATGGTGTCTGGCAGCCTGCTGGCCCGAGGCCCTGAGTCATTTGCCTGACTCAACAGCTTGCCCTGTATTTGTGTCTCTTAGTGATGATTAAGCTGCTGCCTAAAACAGTCCGAACGGTTCCAGACCCCAAGTTGGTAACCGCCCCAATATATGTGGCTATTTTTATATATGTAAAAAATTATATGGGTATATTTATATATTATCTATCTATCTATCTATCTATCTATCTATCTATCTATCTATCTATCTATATTATGTATAGAAAAAAAACATAATGGGATGGGATCAATGACCAGATGGTGAGATGTTTCGCCCTTATTATAGTGCATACATTTTGTCATTTTTAATTTGCTACAGTTGCAGTCTTTACAGTTTGCAGAACAGCTGTCAGAAAAGTAAACTACAGAAATTCTTGCATATACTGTACTGTACTGTATGAGCAAGTGCACCAATATAAACTTGCAATTTGATTTGTGGCTGAAATTACTGTCAGAGCCAAGTTGTTATAGAACATTAGTAATAATAATAATAGTGCTTCCGAGCAATCAAGTTGAATAATTCAACACCGTCAAGGTATAAAATCATTTAACCCATTATTGTAATGTTGGTTTGCTTAACAATGTCAGAAGAATATTGCTCACAGAATGGCCACATTTAGACAATAAATGCTTAAAGGTTTAAAAAAGAAATTTATGTTAGAGCTCACTCGACTAGTTTAAACCATTCCCAGAACTGTAACATTTATAAACCGTCCTGCTAACTGTTTGTTGAAGTAGATGTAATTTAGATTGGCACTGAAAACAAGAGGAGCCTGTGGTACAAGGAGTACTGAGAATACTTGCACACAGACTGATTCGTCATTCCTAACTTTCTCCAATATAACGTGACGAGTGAGCATATCAGCTAGTGAGATTTGGCCGTTCCAGGATCAACCCACACACAGATTTATTGGACCAGAGAAGGGAATCTTCAAGAGCCAGTGTGTGGAGGAGTGTGGTGGGAAAACAGGGCTGAACAGGAAGACTCGAATCCTATGTGAGTTGTCTGGCTTCTTGGGCTTTTCATTGGGCCAAGGTGCTCAAGATGGGTTTATTGTACAGATTCTCAGGATCATGCATGGGTGTGTGACCTCCATAGACTCATAGACTGTGTTGAAGGGATGCAGTCTGACAAGTCTGACACAAGTTTGATCCTGATACACTGAGATACAATCGAAGCCAAAGGAGGAGCTGAGGTGCTATATTTTGGTGAAATAATAATAATAATAACAATAATAATAACAATAATAATAATAATTCAGTAGGTTTTTGCCTTATTTAGGGTGTCAGAATTACTGAGTGTGAAATACGATGTGTATGATAAAAGTGGTCAGCAGGAGGATTCAGGATACTTACATAAATGTGCACACGCACTCTCAAAACAGATGTTTTACAAACATTTACTGTCACATTTTTAATACATCTTTGTGTCTGATAAAATACATATTTTTTTATAATACAACCAGTTTCCACGCAGTGTCATCAGTTTTTTTTTTTTTTTTTTCCTCTTTTCCTCAAATAGGCATTAAAATATAGTACGGTACTGTAAAGGCTATGTACTTGATACTCATACAGCCTCAAATCATACATACAATCAGGAAGCAGACATGTGGATGTGAATATGGACCACACAAAAAGTGTGTTGTTAATTAGCACATGGTTTTTGAGAGTGCATAAGCACATGCATGTACACGCACACAAGATACTTACAAGAACCCAAACCAGCCGCACCGCCTGTGTTTTTGAAATCAGTTAACATCAGAGTGATAGTGTGCTTCTCCTCTACAAGACGATTTGTCTGTTTTTATCTCTTTTTTTTCTATTGAGAAAGCATTCGTCAATTTTCTATTTGCTTTTTCATGTCTGCTTCACATTTGCGACATTCCAAAAAAAAAAAAAATTTGATATGTTGATTGTGTTTCAAATTTTCTTTTTAAGATTTTACCTTAAAATGATCCATGATATTTTTTGCCAAATAAAAAAAAGCACCATGGCTGATCTCACTCTGTGCAAACATAAATATTCATTAGAAAGCAAGCTCAGCATGGGGCATACTTGTCTCTCTGTGAGGTCAAGGTTGACGGCAATTTCGTAACGTCTTAGCCGTGTCAGGTAGTTGTGGTGGGCAAACTCTGACTCCAGTTCCCGGATCTGTTCCTTGGTGAACGCTGTGCGCTCCTTCCTGGGCTTACTGCTAACGTCTGACTTATAGCTCCCGTCTTGGGAATCTGGAATGAAAAACAGAACATTTTCCAGCTGTTGGAGGAAAATTAGCTGAAACTGGACAAAAAAAAAAAAAAGTTTTAGTGAAAAGGACAAAAAGACCTGTGATTGTGTGATAAACTACAGGAGCCCAGGAGAAATGAAAATAAAATGAGAGCTAAACAATTAGGGGTTCCAGTCACCTTTTATTACGCCGATATTGGTCATGTGTTTGCAGAAAGACATCGAGGCCAGACGCAGAATAAAACCTGGACTAAATCAGCACAACTCAACTAGTCTCTCTCGTTTCCATACAATCTATGCTACATTTTGCTGTCCTTTACTGTATATCAAGTAGTGTTTTTAGTAATATTTTATTTTGTTTAAAGCATTTAAATTTTAAAGTATGTTTTTATACAGTATTATAGGATATTTGGAAATGCAGAAACTTGCTCCTCATGCTGGAGCAGTAGTAACCATTTTATTGTGCTGTGATTAAAAATAGAGCAAAATAGTATCACTTTCTTCTTAATAATTTTAATAAAGGCTGATTCTTACCTATTGTAATCTGAGCACAAGGTGAGTTTGTTAAGTGTAACAGTAAGCTGAGTGTGTACTGGCCAGTGGAGTGCAGGGTTAATGGCCGTGTCTGGCGCAACATTGGGTCATTCTCTCATCAGTCTCAGAGGGATAACTTGCTGTGGCATTTCCCTTCAGGGCTTTAATAGCCTACTGGTAAAACTGTGCTTTAAATACTTGAACCAGTCACACCTGTGCTTTTGATCCCCCAACATGTGTACTGCATTTTAGAACCAGAAAAAATATATATGTTTAATGTTCATGCTGAAAACGGTCATTCACTG
Source organism: Clarias laeviceps (assembly GCA_030014305.1). Classification (NCBI taxonomy): domain Eukaryota; kingdom Metazoa; phylum Chordata; class Actinopteri; order Siluriformes; family Clariidae; genus Clarias; species Clarias laeviceps. The sequence goes on from JAQMYJ010000023.1 coordinate 23,310,058, forward strand.
TTCTACAGACTGCTTCATGGTGTAAAGAAAAATCATTAATACAATTTAAATATAATTCTGAATCAACATTGTGTTGGGAGATTTTGCAGCACATCGTGACATCTTAATAAGACTCATATTCCTGATTGTACAGCAACTCAATATATACTGTATGCATTTCGATTATCCTTTTACTACTAAAATATTACAGTCGTGTCCTTGTCTAGCCCCTTGTAATCAGCCTACAGAAAATACACTGGCTGGCATTTCTCCATTTTTTTTTCTTTAAGCCCATCTATTACTTAAAGATTTTCATGCTGCCAGTTGAAAACAAAAGCCATGTCTGAAAGAATGGCCCATAAATTATGAAAAAGAGCTTTCTTGCCTTGAGCTGTAATATTCTGAATGCCCCTGTGAAGTTCAACCAAAACTAACCCCTTAAGTGTTTTCACGAAGAGGATAAAGGCACCATTACAGAGCTGAAACTGCTCTCTCTCTTCTTTCAAGGAGGAGGAATAGCGTTTGAAACCATTTTTGTCCTGACCACATGAAAGTGATTTGAGGAAAATTACAACCCACTTCATTTATTGGTATTGAACGGCGAGTCGAACACTGAGACATTCTCAACTATTTGCTGCCACCATTCATTTAATAAATGTCCCCAGCAGCACCTTTTAGAACAGAACAAAGCAGAATAGAAAAAAAAATATCCTGGCATATGATGAGTACAGATTCTTATGGCTTTATTCATGTGTATTTGATGTCAAGGACCAAATATTAATTATAATTTAATTTTATAATTTAAAATTTATACACTGAGGTTTTATGGCATTTTTCGAAAATTTTTTAACATGGAAGTAAATAATATAATACAATTAGAATTATTTTAAAATTACAAAAAGCCACAAAGCACTCACTCACTCACCCATCTTCTATACCGCATTATCCTGTATTCAGGGTCGGGGCGACCTGGAGCCTATCCCAGGACGCTAGGGCACGAGGCAGGGTACACTGTGGACAGGGGGCCAATCCATCGCAGCGCACACACACACACATACACTCACACACTCATTCACACATTATGGGCAATTTGGGAACACCAGTTAGCCTAATCAACATGTCTTTGGACTGTGGGAGGAAACCGGATCACCCGGAGGAAACTCACCAAGCACGGGGAGAACATGCAAACTCCATGCACACAGAGACAGGAAACGAACCCGGACCCCGGAGGTGCAAGGCGACAGTGCTAACTATACCACCGTGCCGCCAGCCACAACGCAATATGACTTAAATTAATAGTGTATTAAATTAGTGTGTTTAATATATTGTGGTTAATATGTTTAATGTGTGAGGTGAGAAGTGTGACTTTAGACCAGATTTGCGTTAATGTACAGTATGAGCGACCTGCTCTTATGTAGTTTTTATTTGTTTAATTGTATTTCTTTTTATTTGTTATTTGTTGTTTATTTGTTATTTGGTCATTGAATAATTTTTTTTTATTTAATAAAAAAACTATTTATAATAATATTTAAACAAAATATAAACAAATACTATTTATAATAATAGTTAAACTAAATATAAAGGATTTGTTTACCATCTGTCTCTTACAGAAACTCTTGATTGTATTACATATATATATATAAACCTTACCAAATGTTTGTTCTGACTTTTGACAAAAATAACAACATAATCCTAAAAAAGGAAAGATTGTTTTCCCAGTCAGCACTGCATATTATTGAGTATGGAAATAGAACGGATGACAACCAAACCAAAGTTGGTTTAGAAATATGAAACGCATTCAGCAAACTTTTCTGTCATTAGACTCTGTGTAGTTGTTACAGTGGTGAGATGTGTAATTTAAATCCAGGTTATATTCCAGAAGTCTTACCAAATTACCAAAAAAAGACAATAATTGTCATTGACTTAATAAACTCATCTCATGGATTAAAGTATCAAATATGCTTTGAGTGGCAGAGTATGATAAAAAAAAAAAGTCAACAATGCATTTTTATGTGATGTCACATTATATCTGAAGGGTGAAAATTATTGCAAAAAATAATAATAATAAATAAATAAATAAATGTTAAAAATCAAATAGTTTTCAAAAAAATGTATCCAACAAATTATTTAGATAAATATTAATATTTATATTATTAATTTAATATAACAATTATTTATATTAACTCTCTAGGATATATGGGTTCTATAAAGCTTTTTTTTTTATTTTTTTTTTGGCTTTTTTGGGGTTATCTGGTAACATAAGAAAAATTAGTGAAATACTTATCTTTTATGTCAACATCAATATTTTATGTCAATATTTTTGAATTTCATAATTATAAAAATAGGAATTATTACAGTTTAAGAATGCAGCAGTTATCTTCATTTTGATATTCTTGATATGTGTTTAAAAAAAAAAAAAAAAAGGTGCAGGAATTCTGTATAAACATGCCTTGCTTACCCGTGTTGTCACTCTTTCCTTTACTGTTTCTCCTCTCCGGTTCTATGGGCGACATGGTTTGCCGCCCGTAGTCCCCAGACCCACACCCTGCTCCCACTGGCTCGGTGTTTCCTAGGCCTGTGTTTGCTGTGCACATACTCTGACCCGCCGCTCCTCCGGATGTGCACAGCTCGGTTGCAGGAGTGTCAGGGTGAGGAAGACACGCGGCGTGACGGGTGCTGCCGGACGAGGGCATTTGCTGAACATGCCAGCCGGCCTGATGCTGCTGATGATGGGGCAGCTGCTGAGAAGGATGATTGCGTGCATGAAGCCCTCCGAAACTAGCCTCTTCTCCTGTATAGCTGCACGGCGGCGAGGGTCCTGGCAAATCGGGGTAGGATACATGATCAGTGCGGCCGTGCAATGCCAGCGAGGACTGGGTGAAGGCCGGGTGGAGAGTCTGGGCTGGAGCGTGTGGGTTCCGCAGGCATCCGAACAGAGAATGATCCATCTTGCTTCAATTACCACAAATCCACACTGAAGTACTCCAGACCAAAAAACACAAAAATATACCCTTCAAGACTGAACTGAATGTCACACTAGAGAGAGAAGATGCAGAAAAGTGGTAGTGGGAGGACCGAAAAAGCCCCTAAAATCACTCTGCTCCCTCCCGGTGCCTCTCGTACTGATGGCTCTCACAATCCAGGACTTCAGCGGCAAAAGGAAGAGGGATCAGGCGGCGATGAAAGACAGGGCCTCCGGTAATCCTGAGCATGCGACCCGGTTGCCAGGCCGAGTGAGGGTAAACACACACAGCCTGCTGGAGGCTGCTCGGGTGACACACAACAGAAAAAGAGAGAGAGAGAGAGAGAGAGAGAGAGTAGGGGAGCTTCCAGAGAAATGGAAAAGGAGAGAGGAAGAGACTGAGGAACAGAGATGGGGGAGGCTCAGAGGAGGAGGTGGTAGGGTTGGATGTTATATATAGGGCGTAACTTGAGAGTGAGGCCGGGTCACTGGCTGTTTGCTACTGACCACATGCTTATGGTCTTCCTCTAGAAAGTGAAAGACAATAAATTTGAACCTGGCCAAGCAGGTCTGACCTCAAGGGAAAAGCAGGCAATTAATTTTGGATCTCAGCTGTCTGACCTGGCTGGCACATTTTCTAAGAACTGAGTCTTGTAGGCTGAAAAAAGGGGCTTGGATGTGCAGTGGGAAGAGACTGAAACTCAGCTTAGCTTAGTACTGTACATGCAACTTTATTCATTTAAAATCTTTTACAGACGTACAATTGCAAGCTTTGAGTTCATGCATCATCATCATCATCATCATCTTCTTCTTCTTCCTCTTCCCCTCTTAATTCCACAGTTTCTGGCAGACATTATTATCAATATCTTTAAAACTAGAAAAAATATTTTTTTAGTCTTCATATTTTAAGTGAAATCTAAAACTTATTATATAAAAATATTATCAAACTTAAATAAAAAAAACTCTGCTCTTCCTTCATTATTTCTGTTTCAGGATTTCCACTGTTGATTAATAAAACTTGATTAAATGTAATCACTGGAGAAAAAAAAAAAAACATTGAATGCTTTAAATTTGAACTAGTTGAATGTATGAGAATGGGTTCCAGAAACAAATGCAGTTAATCTTCATGCATATACAGTACAGGTACTACTTACAGTACAAACATTTGAGTTACAAATTTCCGCAGTTTCAAACATTCATAGATGAAAACAAATCGCGGATGTAGCTCACGTGTATTGTACAAAAGATAGACACTGCAGTGCACCAGATACCAATATTTACAATCATATACAATATTTTCAGTGTGTAAGTGAATCTATAAAATGTCCGGGATATTGTACTGTATGTGTCTGCGTGTGGGGGTGTGGAATAGATGAGTCGAGGTGTCAATGAATCAAAATACACAATCAAAAAAAAATTTCGAATGTTGATATTATTAATGTTATAAGTCAAGTTACTGGCCCACTTTTAATGTATATTATTACTGTTTTCAAAACTCTATGATAAAATTATGATGTAAATATTGTTTACAGAAAGGTACAGCTTTTCCGCAAGTAGATCTCTTGAAAGTTAAGAGTAATGTTGTCTTGTTAGATATAAATGTATTACCGCATGCAGCTAAGGTTAACATTAATATTAAGCGTATATGAAATTAAGGGTTATGATAAATTTATTTGCAAACTCTAGGGTGGAGTCTACACTCTTATATTTTTTTAAGTATATTTCTTTAAAAGAAGTGTTTAAATGTTTATTCACTGATCTATGGTAAATTTTGATTTCTGTTTTTTACACTCTGGATCGATTAGAAAAAAACAGAAATCAAAATTTACCATAGATCAGTGAATAAACATTTAAATATTACAAATAAATGCATACATTAGCAATGCAACACATATATTTTGGTTAGTCACAGAGAATGAAAATATGCACATATGTTTTTCCCCCCTACTGTCCAGTCCAATCCTATCCATGTATGTTGTGACCACCAGACTTGTAAATCTGAACCAGGAAAGGAAATTAGATTCATTTTGAATTTTGAAGGTAAATGACTTTAGCAGAGTTGATGTGGGTGTTATTGCCATCCTGTGTCTCTCAGTTCGGAGAGGCTGCTGCACATGGAGGTCTCGTATTAATATCTGAAATAAAATGCAGTGTTTGCTTAACAAATTAAGCCAATTAGTCGTTATGTAAAGTAATCTGCGAGTGGAGCCCCTGGGTGTGTATTAATGCTCATATGGTTTCGCTTTAGCTTCAGCCGCAGTGCCATAGCAATGACTCGCGGCCTCCAAGCGGTTATGTGACTCTCCTGTTCCTCTTTTTTGCTCTCTCTCTCTCTCTCTCTCTCTCTCTCTTTTGCTTGCTCTCATTCTCTGAGAGTACAAGCAAGCACTAAAGCCTCGGTAATAACCAACTGCTAATTTGACAGCTCCCAGTGGAGAAGGGATATTCTGCAGGTGAGGCCTTTTGACCTTGGTGACCAACTCCGCTTGTGTGTGTGTGTGTGTGTGTGTGTGTGTGTGTGTGTGTGTGTATGTACGTGTACACAAATGAAGCTCTGTTTTACTGTAGGTCGAGCGCTGTTTTTTCTTCTGACAGGCAATACATATTCGATTTTGTTGGATTCTGTGATTTGCCGAGACGAGGTCTGTCAAACTATCTCCATCAATTTAATCAGCAAGGAATAACAGTATCCTGATTTTTTTCCCAAAAGACTTTTTTTTTTTTGCTTTTTTTTTTCATTTTCATTTCAGTTGCTAACTTTTTAATAAATCTAAAAATTCAATTACCAACATAATCAATTTTCTATTTACATCAAGTTATGCTTAACTTTATGAATGATATATATATATATTTTTTTTTTCATGATGTTTTACTTCCAACCTTTTTCCACATTATTTGTTTTTCTACTTTTCAAAGAGTATAAAATTATGAAATGTGAGACTTTCATATGCTTCACTCGTTAAATTTAAGGTCTTGTGTCATTTTTACACAGTTCATTTATTTTCATCTTAACTTTAACAGTGCATCTGGTTACATTTATTAGATGTAATTTTTACATATAAAAAATGTGTATGAGTTTTATTTTAATTTTTTCAGTAAGACTGCATTTATAAAATGTTTGCTTAGTTTTGGTTGTGATACATGTCAAAATTATATCTAAGAAATATATTGTATAGACAGTAATTGTTGTCGTTGTTGTTTTCACAGAAATTAACTGATAATTGATTTGATTACTGCGACATTTGTGATTTTATAACTATTTAAATTAACATTTGTGCATGTGTGTGTGTGTGTGTGTGTGTGTGTGTGTGTGTGTGTGCGTGTGTGCACGTGTGTGTGTGTGTGTGTGTGTGTGTGTGTGTATGTGTGTTTTAACTTAAGTTATTTACAGCAAATGTTATTGCCTGAAAAGAGTCTGATCAGTTAATATCATATTCATATTATGAACTGGTAAAAACTCCCAAATCAAATAAAGAGGCTAACGCTTATACCGTAAATGTCCTTTTAACACTTTTGGAATATACTGTTTAATGTTAATCATATGCCATAATGTCATGTTTTCATATTAATAATTAAGAACAATCTGAATACATTTATACACATTTATTCACAAATTATGACCTTGGAGTTTAAGGCCTAGCCCTCATTTTGAAACTTTATAAATTTAATAAAAATTTGTTTCTGAACAGCATCTACTTCAATGGTTCATTGTTGATTGTAACAATTATACAATCAAGTCAAATTATGCAAATAAAACTTGTTGTGTTGTGTATTATGTCTGATTAAATTGCTCATTTGTTTATTTTATATAATGTTTACCAAGAGGTACATTTATTATCTGCAAACTTTATTAAAAAGCTTTTATTTAATTGTTTTATTATTTAATTTTGCATTCAATTTGAAAAGGACATTTTAACATTTAACATTTTAACATTTGGGATCAGAATGTGTAACTCACCAGAACTACATTCTATTCAGTGACTGATCGCGGACTTGCAAGCTTAACTACTGTAGGTGTTTACTGAATAACTCTACTGAATATTGCGTACTAAATTCTTTAATCTGATTGGACATTCAATTCTGTATTAAAAGCTCATTCAGATGGACTAGTATGGCTGATGAGCTACAAAATCTAAAACTAATAATAGATAGATTAAAAGTGTATTTTTTTTTCAGGATCAGAATAAGAAGATTGGTGTGGTGATTCAACTTTATGTCGAAAGATAATTAAAAACTTATGGAAAGAGTCTGGTGGTACTTTAAGACTTTCTTGTGACTAAAAAGCATTTTTTTCTTTATTAACTTAAAGAGAGGGAAAATTAAAGGCAGTTGTTTATAGCTGTTAAAAAATAAGTGATAATAGTAGCTACATTGTTTCATGAATTGCCAAGAACATATGTTGCAACATAAAACTATACACATAAAAATTAAATTCATTATAAATTAATAATGTTTTTAAAAAATGGAATTCGATTCATTTTAATGAGATTAGAATCAATTATTATGTCATTGCGCAAAGTACATGTACAAAGCCAATGAAATTCAGGTAGCATCTAATATACTGTATATATGCATGTTTATATAGTACAGTATATACAGAATAGGCTATGGATTAAATATTATTTAGTGATAATTACTGACAAACTTCTGTGGTAGAAAAAAAACCGCCTCACTTCACAAGGTTTGATTTCTTCTTCTTCTTCTTTTGAAAAATTAAGAACACCTTTAGTGAATCTATTTTGTTTACAATGAATGCTGTAGTTATAAACACAATATTAAAGTCCATTTTAATATCAAGGCCCACCAGTTTATTGCAATTCATTTGCAACTCTAATTTATTTGACATTTCATTCGTTAAGGGATTATAACACCTTTGATGCCTGGAGCTGTGCTGTGTTTTGTCGCTTGGCTGCTGAATTCACACTGAATCATACTGAATCAATCTGTTGTAGTGATTAGAGCTGAGACTGTTATATCCCATGCAGTGCCTTCACTTTGTTTCGGACTTTTAAACGAGAATTTGGAAAGCGTTGCCATGTGTCAGTAGTTAGTAACACAAAATGAAAAAAAAAATCCTTTATCCTTCCGTTTAGATCTCTACCTTCTATGACACGCTGTTCTAATATTAGCGATAACTCTAAAAAGTGATGCTGACATTGTGTGATTTAGTCCTTAGTGTGCTGGCCAAGTTTCTCAAATGGAATTAGATTTTTTCGGTGTCATTGTACAGTTAATGCCTCTTTCTTTCTGTACTCTTTTTTTCGTCATATTTCTGAAGATAATGATTTTCAAACCTATGATTTAACCCAGAAAATATGACTCACGATCAGAGCTATTTCTGCCACGGAATTAGTCAGTGTTTTCTGTGCATATGTTAAAATATGCATTATTAAAGTTATGTTCTGACAGCTACTGTAGTACGTATAGTACCATAAAATATCATACACAAGACCTGACACTGTGCTGATTTTATTTTAGTATTTTTTTTCAGCGGTTTTGCCATACTTGATTAAAATGAAGCAGGAATCACTTCAGCGATGAAGTCATAAATACATTAAGCCTCAATGACTCAAATATTATTACTCAAGTATTATTATAAGACTTATTATGTGAGAATAAAAGTCCTCATTATGTAGCACAAAAAAAGTTGATCTACCCTAATATGAACAGCAAAAATGTTGTGATAATACGGGGGTTAAGATCAGTTTATTTTGTGTGTGTGTCATACCCATTACTAGCACGAATTAAAGGTAGGCGTACTCTTAAGTAAACAAACTGATCCTTTGGCTGTCCTCTGACTTTTCTCCCAGCTAATTCGCAGAGTTTTGGTCACGATCAAATCTTTTTGAATAAGTTCAAAGCCCGCTTGAATAACGGGACATATAGAGTTCGGCCTCAACTTGGCATGAACTGAACATCTTCAGGCACATTAATAACTGAAACAGGTTTTTCTAAGCCACAGAAAAGCCAGAAATACTGATTAGGCATCTCCAATGACAGACTACCAGTGGAGCATCACAGACTAAAAAGACAGATGCTTCCCTCATACAGTCTCATGTATATACCCGTTGAGGTTTTTCCACATCAAGTCTTTTTAAACAGTATCCCACTGAGGACTAAATACTCCAGTCAGCCTGCTAATGAGTTTTTGTATTCGGTGCCGAATGTTCAGCTCTCGGCGTTCTTTAATCAGGGCATGATTCTTACCCTCTAAGCACTAATCCTATTTGAAGATTGTCTGTAAACATCATGTGTGACCTGTGCCATCTTGGTACACTCGTTCTGAGGCTTGTAAGTATATGTTGTTTTTTTTCAAAAAGCCACAGTTTAATTGCCTTGAATTCAGCATTTTCTTAGCAAATGGGCCGTATCGCCCCACCATGCTGTGTTTACATGGAATAGGGCTGACCCCTTGTCAGCGCTGATTAATCCAGAGGGGGAAAAAAAGAAAAAAACAAAATTAGGCAAGCCATTGGAGAAGTAGCAGTTTTCTTTCACCCTATCTTTCTTTAGCTTCATGTAAATTGGAAGACAGACTGTATATTTTGTTTTTTAACTTTCTGTCTCCCTGTGGCAACAGCTTGTCTGCATAACTAAGTAACCCAAAAGCCTCATAAACATAAAATTAATAATGTGAGCCAGCAAATTTGCAGCAAGCAGTTTAAATGCAGAGTTATGAAGTCAGCCAACTGTAAAGCTCTGGGGACCCACTGTTCACTCTTTACAAAACATTAACTTTGTTTTCATCATTCAGAAATGCATTTCCTTGGTTATTATTATTATTATTATTATTATAAATTCATTCCTTTCCATTTAACCGTGAATGTTCTTAGGATCTGTCCCAGGAGCACTTGGCATGAGACAGGGATATACACTAAATTGTCCACCATTTCATTCCAAACACCCACATTTACACCAAACACCCACATGAACACACACATTTACACCTAGAGCAATTTAGAGTTACCAGTCTGCCTAGTTGAATATTTTGGGGAGGTGAGAAGAAACTGGAGAACTGGAAATCCAAATGGACAAGAAGCTCTGCTCAACTCTACACCTACAGTAACTCAAGCTCAGAATCGAACCAGGGTCCCTGGAGCTGTGAGTCAGTAAAACTACATACTGCACCACCATGCCTTTCTACACGCTTTCATTATTATTAGTAGTAGTAGTAGTAGTAGTAGTTGTAGTAATCATTATAATAAAACAACCATATTATTATTGTACTTTATAAAGATCATGGGGATGGTCACTTCCACTCTGCAGTGAGACATTTGATGAAGAAGAAATCATGCACTGTATTCTTGCCTTTTTCAAGAGTCAGTCATGAATGAAATACGCCTGAAGTAATGACCGCAGGAGTTCCAACATTAGAGCCCTGGCTACAGATTTGTTAGATCAGAAGAGGGAAGTGGGATCATCATGGAGACTTGGAGAGGAGGAAATAGCCTAACTCATCCTTTCCCATCTGGCCTGCCTTTTATTTCCTTCAGCTCCTCTGAGTGTGTGGAATGTAGTAAATCATCATACAGGCTTGCCATCCCCTGCAGTATTTTTTCTTTCCTCTCATGTCCGTCAGGGGCCCCTTAAGACAATCTGTAATTAAGGCAATATGAGCATACACACACATACTGTACAAAAAAAAAAAAAGATTAAATCGCATACACTCTTGCTCACACGCACAGCTTCTTATATATCTCCCTTGTCTGCCCTGCTTGTTGTTCAACCAGGACATGACATCAACATTGGTCAAAGACATTTTAATCTAGCATTGCTGCACTGTTCTTGGCAGTTGGCATGAACCCATGTGGAAGCCTTGGCTTTAGATTTATGGCATGCTTCCCTTCACCAGACGTCTGCGGTGAAGCAGGCATCTTGCCGGACAGCCCATATGAGACATCCATCACTGCAAGACCATCAGAGTGGGAAGAGCCGCTTCACAGGCAGCGCTGCACGGAGTACCAGGCAACTATAGACTGGGCTACACAACTTTATTTGAAGGTTGGACCGATCCTTTTGGTGTACTGCAGGCTGTATTTTACTCTAATGAAACGTTTCCTGAGGTTTTAGTTAAGTCCATTTTTCTGCTCCGGTTTCATTTAGATTTTTCTTAGGTGATGAAAGAGATTTGTATTCTGTTCTTTGGTTTTAATTTCAGGTTGCTTTTTTAAATTAGCCATTCCTGTTAAATAGTAGTAGTCTGTCCGTAGGACTTTAATTCTATGTGAAGTTGAGATTTAAATTTTAGGCTGTGTGTATTGTGTTCTTCATATTGTGCTAGGTGTATTAAAGTACAGTAGAATGCGAGCTAGCCAATTATTCAACTGGCTCATATGTGGTTTGAAGGGAAGATTTATGTTCCTGTTCCTTAGAGAATTTCCTCAGCAATTTAATGTCATTTAGGAAAATCCTACTGTGTTAAAGTTAGAATATGAAAAGTTAACACTGCTGTATTCACACTGTACAGTACAAGGATTGTCTGTTTAATGTTGATGAATGTGTGTGTTTGTGTGTGTTTATACAATAAGTGCAAAAGTACAAAGCAATATAATACATATATTAGTGACAACTAAATGTTTCTATATGGAATTAAAATGTGCTCACAATACACATATTCAGGAGGTAAGCAGTGTGTGTAAAGAGCACCATCTAGAGGTGACTAAAGGATAAAAATAGGTAGCAGCAAAATATTATTGTAATATGGCGACTGTCATCTAGTGTGCTAACTATACTGTAGATCTTACACTGACTGCTCTCTCTTTCTGTTTATCTGCACCTCCCACTTTTTTGTCTGACCTTTTTATTACTTTCTGTTTCTCTTGCTTCTTTTACAGAATTACAGATGCTCTTCTTCTTTTTTCTACTCTTTTGTAGAAAGACAGATCTCTCTCAGATCAGTTGCTCTATGTTTGGATCTCAGCACATTTGATCACTATTGTGCCTATTTTCTTTACTGAGTGATATGTAGATGGTTTATGTAAAAGAAGATACACTTATTGCCCAAATCCACAAGAACCTGCTGTTCAAATGGTTCATTATTTAATTAGATCAAGACATTTTTGGGTTGATTGCAAGGCACTTTAATAAAATATTATGTGTGGAAAAGAATCACCACCCTTTAAAATGATTTACTCCTTTTAAAATGATTTACTCATATTCAATGTATTATGAGTAAATGATTGCTGTATTTACTCAGTCATTTTAACAACTTTTAACATCCAACTGGAAAAATATAACACAAACATGTCAGAAAAAACAGAATCACCAAATTTGGAAAAGGATCAAGCTCTCCCAAAAATGACTTTTAAAGTTACTCAGGTGAAGCTAATCACCTGCTCAGTGGCACACAAAGCTTTGCACATCTCGACTTTGCAATATTTGCCCACTCTTCTTTGCAAAACTGTTCAAGTTGAGTTAAATTTGATGGTGGTCCTTTGTGGACTGCAGACTCCAAGTGATTCCACAGGCTTTCAATGGGGTTTATCTGGGCTCTGACAAGGCCATGCAAAGACATTCATCTTTTTCTCCTTCAGCCACTGTGTGATCAGTTTTGCTGTGTGCTTTGGTTCATTGTCATGTTGGAAGGTAAACCTTCTTCCCATTGACAACCTTCTGGCAAAGAGCAACAGCTTTTCCATAAGAATCTTACAGTATTTTGCTCCATCCATTTCCCTTCTATCCTGACAAGTCCTCCAGTCACTGCTACACTGAAACCACCCCATAACAGAATATTACCACCTTCATGATTTACTGTAGGAATGGTGTTATTTGGATGGTGAGCTGTGTTCGATTTCCATCAGACATTTTGTTTGGTGTTGTGTCCAAATACTTAAATTTTAGTCTCATCTGACCACCTGTGTTTTCGCTAAGCTCAGTCATGACTGCATGTGGCCTTTCTTGAGGAGTTTTCTCGCAACCATCCTATGATGAAGCAGTGATTAGTTTTTTTTTTCTTGTCTATTTTTTCTGACATGATGGTGTTATATCTTTCTCTTGTATCTTAACAACAAAACAATAAAACAAAAAATTGTCTGTATTCATTTCAGGCTGCAAAGCAACAAAATGTGATTGGGGGAAAAAAAAATTTCTATACTCACTAGATTTCTTTTTTCTGATTAGTGTTTCTTATTCACAGTTTGCCATGCAGAATTTACAAGATCTATCAGAAAACAAGCTACAGAATGAACTACTTACAAAAGTCTATGTAGAAAAATATTTCATGATTATTATTTTTTTAAATCACACATGATTTACTGTAAATGGCTACAGTGTACTATGGCACAGATGGCACATTGTAGGGTTGCTGCCTCACAGCTGCAGGGTTTCTATCTGTATGGAGATACACACGTTCGTGTCTGTGTGAGTTTCCTTCAGGTTCTCCATTCTGTTCACACCACCCAGAAATCATGCTGGTAGGTGGATTGGCAACTTTAAATTGCCCTATGCATGTGTGTGTTCTATCCAGGGCACGTTCACGCCTCACACCCACTGTTCCCAGGAATGTCTCAGGATCCACCATGACCCTGTCTATAATCAAAAAGTTGTTCAAGATAAATAGCGCTGTCTTTTTCATAGCTCATAAATTTTCTTAATTATATGATAATTACATACCATTGACCTTACACACCTGGATCACACACACCTGTTGCTGCAGGCACATGAAAATACATACCTAATATTTGTGCTTAATGGATTTCAGTTGCCAAGAGATGTGCAGAATTACACTAATTACATAGCAACAGATGGTCTTTTCATCATGTTGCTTTTGATTTGGCTCATGGCTGATTTAATTGTGAGTGATTGTTCATCAGATCAAACTAGGAGTTCAAACGAAAATCCTGCTGGTGTTTTCTATTATTGGATTCATAATTTTTAATGAGAAATGTACAGTTTGCATCAGCATGTATTTAATTATGTTCTACATGGCAACCGATGTAAATGTTCTCTGTATGTAGGGTGGTACTGTGTGTGCGTGTATGCGTGACACTGCATGTTTTTTGTCTGTAGCAAATATCCTGAAAAGAAAGATGTCTGGCAGTAATTCTTCAGCATAATAACAGATGAAAGGTTAACTGTGTATACTGATAAATGTATTTCTTAAAATGAATCATGCCCGAGATATCCTGCTGCTTTGAAAATTCTCTATGGAAATTTCTTTATTATGCGTTTAAAGATCTAGACTTTTCATCATTTTCTATTATTTTCAGAGATTCATAACCGGTGACATTCATGAGGGTTTCAGCACCTGTGTCTGTGAGCCCACATGTTGTTGGTTTATTTCAACTCCCCCAATCAGTCGCAATCATCCCTCAAATGCTGCTGAGGACATGGAGGGCTGTTTTATATTAAACACTCTTATCATCATCATTTAGCAGCAGACTGTCACCATGGCAATGTGAAAAAGCACAGAAGTTACGACTGATTGAGTGCTGCATTACATCTAGCCTCAAGTCTCAAGATTTAAAAGGAAAAAAAAACCAATAATGGATAGAATAATCTGGACCATAATGCATTGTATTGCATGAGGGATGAGCTGTACACATAACTACATACTATAAGATGGGAATATAAAACAATAACAAGTGGAGTAAATGTAACACTATAACCCGCAGGAAAATATAATATAGAACCATAGGTACTGTATATGTGCTGTGATCATGGTTATACATTATATATGAATGTAGTGATCATTTTTGTGAGTTACGGTTTATAGCAATGATTTGCTAAAGGGAGGGACTCACTGGATTTAATTTATATTTGCAACAACAATGTTCAAGCATTTTTGATGAAGTGTATAAAGGAGGCTTCCCTTAAAGGGACAACAGATGCAAAATACAATGAATACATTTGCAGTGCAATGCATGAATAAATTGGTTCTATATTTCAGACATAAGCTTAAAAACATTTTAAATTACTTTAGTCTTGTATTGTACATTTTTACATCCTATCCAGTACTGTGCAAAAGTCTTGTACAGTACTGTACAAATTTTAATATACTCTATGTGTTTATCATATCTGAATGTACACAACTATTCACTAATTCCAAAAAAAAAAAAAACTTAAAAATATATTAATAAATAATATAACAAAATATTTGCATGCCTGTAATAAGATCAACATATTACAAGACATCCATTTCAAGGAAAAAAACACTCCTGGATTTTGCATGTACTGTAAATAGAAAGGAGCAAATGTGACAAAGTTACCAGAAGAACTCTCGCATATTCTTCTGCACACTCATAAAACATCCTAGATGTTTTACTTATTAACTTATTAACTTTTACTTATTTTAATTATTTTCAAGCAAGAAGTTTTCACACCAAATATTAACTGTTTATTTTATTACTCTTTACTGCTCTTTATACAGTACATAATTTTATGTAAAAAAATAAGTACTTTTCCAAGTACTGTAAGTAAAACAACTGTTATTTTTAGGTTATGTTTGGAAATAATGTAGAGTTTTGTACATAATAATGCAAACGTGATAAACATATACTGTATAAGAAAATTCTGCACTAAAGATACAGTACTATCCACTTATTAGGCATTTGCATAGTACTGTATATTTACCCAGTACAGTATGTTGTTATTGTTGTTAGTCTTTTGTTTCTCCCATCACAGTGGACCATCTAATCCACACATGGAACAGGTTTTACACCAGAAGCCCTTCCTGCCATTTTATCTGAGCTTGGGACCAGCACTGCATCCATTGGGTGGGGTTTGGGTGGGAATTGAACCTACTGTAGGCTTTCCACAGTGGCAAGCAGTTAACCTACCACTGAGCCACCAATGCCGTATATATTACACCATAGTGCAGCATTTATTTCTTATTTTGTTTCATTTGTAATGTTAGATTATATTAAATTATGATATAATTTCTGTTATAAGTATACACTATCAATCTATCTAACAAAATAATTATTTTAATTAATTAAATAATTAATTGTTTAGTATAATTCATTTTATATTGCAAGACTCAAGCTCGAAATGCTCTGGCCTGCAGGATGATGCTTGTCTTTGACAAATTTAGACTCTGTTACTTTGCTTTCTTCTTTAAAACATAAAACGTTTACTTTTAAAGTTTTCCACCACAGGAAAGTCTTTAATACATAGGACTTGGTGTTTTCTGGTTAAAATAAAATAAGCGATAACAGGGATCAACTTGTCTCTTAGATGTTATTTATAATTATGCAATTAGTATTCTGTGGTACAAAAGGATTAAAACACTTGAATGTGCTGTTATAGGAAATGAAAAAAAAAACGTAGGGTCACACTGTTGTGCATTAATTTCCTGTAATTTATTTTATTATTTTTTTTACAATGTTTTATTTCTCTGCTTTTATGCGGCATTTGCAAAATGTAATAATGTGCAGTTAACTGAAGCCACCATGAGTGACCTAAATTCATTCAATGGATGTTTGGAGAATGTTGATGTCAAGACAGGACAAAAGAACATTATACAGTACATACCTGTGCTATGATAAAGTGCTGTCCACAACTACTGAAGTGAAACTGTAACTGGTAGAGGAGGAAGCTGTTGATGCATTGTAAACTCAACTTTTATTATTGTTTTTTTTTTTTTTCTACAATCTTTGTTATTGAAAAAGTTGTGTGTTTTTCCTTGTTCGAACTTGCTGCCAATGGCTCCATGCAACACATAAAGCAGAAGTTTGCTTCTTCTTTTTTTTTTTCCACTTTGTTGATGCTGCCATATTTCCAGTCGAGTACATGCGAAAGATGGTTACCAGGGCATAACCGCAAATGAAAATGAACTGCAAAATTCTACAGGAAGGATACAGTTTTGTCCACCTGATGTGCTGGGAAACAATTACCTGACTTGATAACTAAAAAACATTGTAATCTTAAAAAAAACAGTCTGGTATAAGGCTAAACATAATTAAACCTGTTGAGTATGAGGCTAAGCATAATTTAATCAGCCGTTAGCTATTTAGTGCATCATATCAGCTTGCGAGTCAGAAGTTTATATTTTGGAGTCAGATAATTTATTAAACGTCTTGGAGGCACATACTTAAATCTAAATTTAAACATGCTCTCTGTCAGTAGTTATACAGTAGGGAGAGCGTGGTCCAGAATTGCCTTTACTTTACATTGTAGTCCTACAGTTTTGCTACAGCACAGTATATTAACTCTGGCATATTCACACATGTATTTAATTAAAACTAAAATCATTGACACAAAACACTGTTTAAAATGGCTGTCTAGAAGATTTATAGGTTAGATAGAGTAGAATATTCAGAACTCAGCACAAGGAACGTTTCATTCTGTTTCTCATTTCCAAGTTTTGGAGTTAAGGAAGTAGCTTAATAGAATATATTCAATTCAATTCAATTCAATTCAATTTTATTTGTATAGCGCTTTTAACAATTGTCATTGTCGCAAAGCAGCTT
>JAQMYJ010000023.1:23327622-23347759 GCA_030014305.1 Clarias laeviceps
AACCGTCTTTATGGTAGAGTGAAACCATCCCCAGACACCAGACGCATCCCAAGAGACACACGGGGCATCCATGCGACATGTATACAGTATATCATACCGATCATTTGATTTCTTGCTTTTAAGCATATTTTTTTGCAATCAAATTACTGTTTTTTGATTACATTTGGTGCTGATAATTTTAGTGTTTGACAAATTACCATCTTTTTCATTGTTGTCTATTGTTTCAGCATTGGTGCTGTGGATTCAGAGCAAAGAAAAAAGCATCTGGAATTTGTCCTGGTTTGGAAACTAAATGTCTACTTAAAACAATTATGTGCTAAACTTAATGGGCAATTATGGTTTGTGACCGTTAGAAATGAAAGACGTATTTTCATGCAGGGGATTCTTCTTCCGCCATATCAGCAAGGAAAGAACTTACTGTACCAGTTTATTACACCTTACTTCGGTGTACTGGATTTTGTTTCAGTTCATTGTTTAACAACATGTTTAAATTTTAACCATAAAAATTTATTTGGTGTTAATTTATTCAGGTTTGGAATACAGGTGTGTTTACAAAAGAAATGTGTTATTCATAAAAATGCAAAAATAAATTTGTAATTGTTTGTGCAAAAATTCACATATCAGGGGACTTACTCGTGGGAATCTTGATTGTTATCAAATAATATACTGTAAATGGCATAACTTACAACAATTCAGTATACAAATTATTTTGTCAATTACTGTACACTTATACAGTACATAAGGCTTTTTCTGCCCAGAGTGAACGGTGTTGCTCAGAGCGTCCTGGGGTGGTGAAAGGAAAGATTAGAAATATGGTTGCACTTGGCTTGAATCAAATTCTGGTCTGGCCTAATGCCGAGTAATAGCTGAAGATTATTGTGTGATTAATTATGCATCATTACAGTAAGGACTGTTACCACATGTGCACTCAAATAATTTTTCAGCCCACACCTGTTGATAGGATGGATTTAAATTTGGTCTGTTTGGTAGTAGAGTTCACTATCCATGCCAGGTATAACTACAGTAGATGAGGTGAAACATCAAGTTCATGTGATGCAAAAGCAAAGATTGGAATTTGTGTAAGAGCATTTATTTTTTAATACTCAAATTTTGTTTAAAATTTTTTTTTATTCTGTAGTTGTTTGGAATAAAAAAAATATATTAAACTCATATTAAAAATTACTTGAGATTCTGTACCATGATTGTTGACCTTTCTGAGATTAAGATCTTTAGGACCAGAATATATTTTCTTTGAAGCATGTGTTTTCCAGCAAACTTAATATCATGATCTCATATCCATTTATCAAGTACATGTCATCTGCCAGCAACCACCAAGTGTGTATGACTCCTACTCTCAACCCCAAGGTTTGTACTTGCTAAAATTAAGCTGAGCTAACCTTCTAGCTTTTTGTATTTCAGCCAAAGAAAAGATGGAGAGACTGTGGGAGCACTGGCATGATCTACTGTGATGACAGAGAGCGTTACAATCAGAACGAATGAATTCTCTCTGTATGTGGCTTCAGCTGCAGCTTTGAGAGGTAACTGATTGCGGTTGTCATGTGACATGTTGGAATGGAAAAATACACAATGAATTAAAGGGAATTAGGGAACATAACGAACTGATGACTTTTAATACAAGAGGTAAAGCATTTCTTAGTTGACTTGTGTGACTAATATGTTGTCACTGTATGTGGAAAAGATGATGGATTTCAAAAGTTGATATTTTTCAGCACTGTGGCGAAGCAAGTTTCCATGCATATGTTAAATAGTAGCTTCATCTTCAGATAAATAAATGAGATGCATGCAGTCAGCATAAACTATGTTGGTTTAAGATACCATGTAAGAGTGTGGCTGGGCTGGGTTCGATTCCCAGCCAATGCCCAAACCCCAGCCACTGGATGCAGTGCCAGTCCTAAGCACGGATAAAATGGGAGGGTTGTGTCAGGAAAGGCATCCAGCATTTAACCTCTGCGAAATTGTGTGCGGATCGGATGGTCCGCTGTGGCGACCCCTCGATGAGAAGAACAATGTGGCTGATAACTCATGTTAGAAATAACAGCATGTTGTACTTGTAGCTCATGAATAGAATGATAATTTAGTACAATATTAATTATATTAATAATCACATTTTATTAATGCGAAAACATGAAAAAAGGCTGGCACGGCACTCACAGGTTTAGGGGAATACCAGAGTGTTCTCTGTATAATGCAAATAATGCTGTAATTGTAAAAAACACTTACAGTATTATACTCTACTATTATTCCCCAAACCTAAACATAACCTAAACACCACCAGCAGGAATTGATTATGAATTGATCATTAAGGCTCATTTGGTCCAGGCCCGCAAAAAAAGCACAAACTGTTGAAAAAAAAAAATATTGGCTATGATAGAAAGGCACCCGAACACTCACTTAAAGGATCTGCTGCTAACGCCATGGTTCCAAATACCACAGCACACTTTCAGAGGTCTTGTGGAGTCATGCCTCATGGGCTCTGAGCCGTTTTGGTGGCACAAGGAAACCTTAAACCTAGGTGGGTTTTAATGTTAATGGTTTTAGTGTTATGGTGTAGTGTGCACTAACACTAGAGGTCTTAAAAGGAAACAGGCATGGACGACTGTATTACCAAGCTGTTCTTATGTAGGTTTATTTAACTTTCACTCTACGGAACGAAAAAAGTAATTCCATGTGTCATCAGGTGGAAGTGAATATATGTACTTATGTTGAGCTACATTGACTACGTTGGCAGCATGAAATCACGAATGAAATTTTTTCAATAAATGTTTTTCCCAGTCAGGGTCACAATAGAAACAGAGCCTATCCTGGGAACACTGTAAATCGTGCGGAAACATATCCTTTATGGGATGCCAGTCCACCACAGACCACCACACACACTGCTTTACAAATAAAGTCATAGCCAGTTGACAAATGTGCATGCTTTTTGGAGCACAAAATAAACCTAAAAAGTACCTAGCGGAAAACTCAAATGAACAAAGGGAGAACATGAGAAACACCACAGTCAGTAACCCTGAAGCTGTGCGGTGGCAATGCTAAATCCTGTGCCATCCTGCCACAAATGACAAATTTTGTCCCTCTGACTAAGTAGTCCCATCTCTGAAAGAATGAATCATACAGAATTTTTATTTCATTTGCAGACAAATATGTCTGTCTGAATAATTTCAGAGAGCATTTTACAAAAAATGATTTGAACAAATGTTTTCCTGACAGAGTCAACACCTGCCCTTAAACCTCCGTTACAAAATCGTAAACAGGGTTGCGGTTCTTCTTACACAATATCAAGGAACGTAATCCTTGAGGCAAGACCAGACTTTATTTTCCTCTTCACATTTTATTCCTATTGAAATTATTCATCTCCACCCAAAACGTTATGTGTGCAGTGTCACCATACTGCTGTCTATAGTCAAAGGAAAACTCTTGATGAACTGTTCAAAACAGTGGCCTAGGGGAGGTATTGTGTAATTGCAAAACAGTATCGAAAAAAAAAGTGAAATACAAACATGTTACTACAAATAGAGGATGATATGCCTTGGGCTGAGGGTCTCCCCTCATAGCAATGAGTCATAAGATTTCAGTCTGACTAATTCCTCTTTCCACACCCACCCTTGGCACATTAAACTTAAGAGATACTGTACCCGATTTATTGCATCAAAGCACATAGGTATATAAAATGGGTATCAACAGATCTTATAAAAAAAATTATATATAATAACAGATGCAAATACTTACATTCCCTTATTTAAAAAAATATTAAACATGAAAGTGATACAAAATATTGTGCCAAAGTCTTAATATCTTCACGCATGAAGCTTAATTTCTCTCATTAAAATGTGTTTTCATTTCATATTACTCTAACATTGCCTTGGGGTTCTGCTAGTCTGCTGCTCTTTCTCACGTTATTTCAGAGAAAAATATTTAATAACCTCTTTGTATAGTGCAGCTCTGATGTCTAGAACATGAAAGGCACTTTCATGGTCAATACATGGTCTTGAGGGATTGGGAGCTGTCTAATCGCAAAACTGAATATGAATATGAATGAATATGTGAAGACACAAGCAGTCATAAACAAACAGAAGGATGTTCAGGAATCTCCCACAGAACCAGTTAAGAGTTTCAGATTTTATCGTATTATTCATTGTTGTGATGTAAAGTTAAAGAAATGAGAGTGAGCAAATCTGCACTTTACATCTCTGAATTTGTCCTTTGTCCTTTCTTTGAAGTCGACTTCTGGGATGAAGGCTTGAGGTCGGACTGGTTGTGTCGTCGCGTGTAGCGCTTGCATTTGCACGATGTCACAGCAGCAACCTTGTACATGCGTGTACTGCCATCCCGGCACCAGAGCCTGACGCGCTGCGTGTGCACATGCTCATTCATGCACTTCCACTCAGACACATCCCGCCGTGCCCAGTATCCTCCTCCAATCCAGTTGGGTAACAGGTGAGTGGGCACACACTCCCCAGCACACACCAGTTCCTTCACTGCCTTCAGGCTGGTGCACTGGCCATCTGATATGTACTTGGTGGAACGAAGTTCTCTGCAGCCCAGCTGGCTTTTCTCTGTGAAGAACAAGCAAACATCATAGTCAAATAGGCTGTGATTCGGAAGAGTCGATTGGTTGTGAGTGGTTGATGGTTTGCCACTCCATCCAGGGTATATCCTGCCTCGTGACCTAAGTTCGCTGGGATAGGCTCCAGGCCCCCCAAAAATTGTTTATTTTATAAATGTAAAGAGATTATGTAAACATTAAGTTCTTTTAAATAGACAATAATTTTGTTTGTATAGAGAATGAGTCAGAATGGTTAAGACAAGTTTGTTGTGCTGTACTGTAGATTGTATAGGAAATAAGATTTGCATTCATGTGTAACCTGCCTATGAAATCAAGATTATATTTCCATTATTTTTATAATGCATTTTATATTGTTTATGACATTCATACAACAATGTAAACACCAATAATTAATTCTTTGCTCATTAATTTAGTATGTATCTTATATCTTTGTATATTTATTAAGTACTTTTTTTTTTTACCACTGTACAGTAACTTTAAAACTTTGCAATAAAAATATGGCATATAGTTAAATGTATCTAGTATTTCCTGTTATAAAATTAAAATAAACCAAACATATATTATGGAACTTCTTTATAGTCAAAACAATCTGCCAAAGGAATAAAGAAAAATAATAATATCTGTAAATGAGTGAATGCATTTATATTTCCTTTAGACTAAAAAATAATATTAGGAAATTTGCTATTATTTCAGATATTTTCACTTTAGGATATCATTAGTGCAACAAAATGCCCTTTTGTCTGCAACATCTGCTGCACAAAATAAAATTTTAGTGATAGTTAAGTTTAATTAATTTTTTTATTCAAAGTTTAAGTTTAATATATACTAAGTATATGATTTCTCCTATTTTAGACATTTGTACAAATCCCACCTTTTAAATTTTGTCAACTACCTGATAATTTTGAAAATTATGTGCAAATAAATGTTTAACATTAGCACATTTTTTTTTGCCAATAGCAAGTCTGTTTCAAGTTTGAATATACTTTATCACTTTAAATAAAGACACATGCATTTCTCCTGCTGGTTACATACCTATTTGCACTGTGCTTTCTCCATGCCTCCAGCTGCTGCGTGCTTCATTTAAAGACCTATTGGACTGAAATTCCTGGAGTGAAAAGGCCAGGGTACCATCTGACAGTTCAGTTATACCATTCTGGACTCCTTGACAGCATTTCAGCAGAGCACTGAAGAAAATCATCAGCCAGTTACCATGCATGTTCAAGCACATACTGTATGACTCCCCTTAAGTGAGTATCTTTACCTTGCATGAGTGAAGTGATATTACCTGTAGGTCCAATGGTTAGATGGCTTTATACTCATCCCTCCCCGCCTGCAGACGACAGCACTTGCCTGGCAACTGTGGTTTAAAAGAAATGGGTGTGTGCTTGCCTTGATGGTAGGTGCTGAATATGTGGTTGTATTCAAGCTGGAAAGTCTACACTATGCACATCTGAGCAAATCCCTGTGGTTTCACTTTTCACTTTTTCTTGTCATCACAAGGACATGGAATAACACAGAAAATTAGAAATGTCTGTGTTTGGTGTTTAGATAATTATTATTGTCTTTATTATTTTTAGCTATTTTGACTACACACATTCATCAGCGGTATATGCCTTTTTTTATGTACTGTAGTATGCTCGCTACTGTGCATTTCTATGTATGTTTCTAGAACTAGTAAGGCATGGAGGAATGGATACTTTTTGCACTATTGGAGGATTTTGGAATAGATAAACTTAAAAACATAAAAAATATATATATGTTTAGAAATTTTAAGTTTTAACATAAAACTGGCAACGCAGAGTTTGATGAAACTTTGGTAGTACTTGTAATATATAAAAATATATATTACAACATAATTTCCTTATCTATAAGAATAAAAGAAAGGTTTTGTCTGTAGGACTTACTCTTTCAGTGACACGTTTCTTTACTCTTCATACACTGGAGGACCCAAAAATAGTCTCAAATTTCCTGTCTGTATGTAAATCTGTCCAGCCAGATTTTGTCACAGCATTACACAAAACTGTCTGGACAGAATTTAATGAAACTTTGGCAGTACTTTGGTTTTTGCCTGAAGTTAATCCTGCGCCATAAATGAAATGTTTAAGTGGAATTGAAGTTATGAGCAGTTATGTGCCAGATTATGTCACAGCATCACGCAAAACTGGCTAGAATTTAATAGAATTTAATAAAACTTTGCAAGTAACAATTTTTTTAAGTTCATGATATATCCTTCTTTTAGAAGCTTTGAACTTACTTTTTTGACAAAACATGGCAGTGAACAATCATATTTCAGAGCAAATCGCAACACATCCAAAAAACCCAGTCACCACTTTTCTTTCTGCCATATGCTCAGAAAAGCAAAAGTATCAGATGGACTCAGTAAAGTAAAATATGCCATGAGTGAATTAAATGTGTTTAACCCAAATTTTAGACAATGTTTAAGCTAATGAAAAGTGATGTTTACTGTCTGTTATTGCCATAGCAGTTTACCCTGCGGTCATGGACTATGATGAGGTATTTTCATCAAGTACTAAAGTGAAAATAAAACTGGAGGAAGTGGATCAACAACATCAATAACGTCTTCTATTTATACATGATTCTCATGATCTTAAACAATCTTTGAATCAAAAAACTGTTCTGTGTGCCAGAACATTATATTTGTGACTTGTGGTAATATTAACACAAAAACTTCACTATTGTGGCAAAACTGTGTATAGTGTTTGACCAAAACAATTTTAACATAATATTTGTGTCTTTTTAACATCCTTGTGATGCAAAGAAAGCATGCACAAAATATTCAATATCAGTTTGTAATACTTTTTTGTTGCATCTTTAGCAAAAAGAAAAAAATCAATAAAAAATCCCTTTAAAACTGCCAGTAGGTTCAATCTTGTTTTGCAGCATATCCTGTATCACCCCTATCCTATAATTGATTTAAACTTTGTTATCTAGCTTTGAAGGAAAATTCTTGCACAATCAAATGTACTCTCATATTCTTATTCTACTCCAAAGAGATCTTTAAACTTGCAATGTGCAAAAAGCCCATAAAATAAACTACACTATGATCAGTTTGCATAAATTATTCAAACAGGTGTCTGTGATGAGCATGTCAAATAAATGTATGACACATATGGCTACACAAAAATCCCTGCTCTTTTTATTCTGTTGAAGTTGTGTAAACTCTTCAAATGAAATAAGGGTTTAATATCAGTCTTTCTTCAGGCTTTTATTTTTTGCGCTCATCATACTTTACCACTGGTACATTTCCCTGATGCTAGTTATAAATAATTATGGGTCTATTTAGTAATTTAGGAGCATACATTATTAGTTTGCATGCATTATTTTTTCCCTTGACTTTTACCTTATAATTATTTGAAAGACGGGGCTCTGGTGAGTTTTACTGAACAGCTCTGAATTTTCAATTCCTGAGACTTGAAAGATGAATATAAAAGTCATGTGATATTTACTAATTTCTACTTCTTAAAAGCAAAGTGAGAAGTGAAGACAGAGGAAGAAGAGATAATCTCCCAGGAGAGATAGACAGGTTACAGCAATGAGTTATGAGCATATTAACATGCAACTTGACAAGAGAACATTACACAGCCCTTTACTGGCCTACAGCATGATCTCCTCTCTTGGGATGAGGTGGAATGAGGAACAAAGTATCTTGGTAAAGGTGAGGCACTCTATAGAAATCAGCAGAACTGCCTTAGGATGTATTCAGCAAAGCGTGGGAAAGTCTACGAAGATCGCTTCTGCTCCTCCTATATCCTGCTGGGCCATGCAGCTGATGATTCATGTGTTTATTGTATTAAGACTTTTTTACATAATTAATGTGATATAATTAATTTATCATTTAGATTATAATGATAACATTGTTTGTGATATTAATAATTGAAGCAATCAACGTGTAATGGTTTGCATTTTAAGGAACTCCCCAAATTAGTGATTATGCAGAATTTGATGCACACAGGGGCTCCTGGCACCTAGAGAAACCCGAAAAGTAAAGGATTATTTAAATGATTTTAATTTAAGTTGTATGCAGCATGTGTCAAAAGATTCTTCATAAAGGGGAGCCAGAACCACATTAATTATTTCTTAGGCAATGGATGCTTGTGATATTCAATTCCTCAGCTGGTCCTTAATACGTCTATAAATGACTTAACAACTCTTAATGAAGAACCTCCTCTGCAGCAGGATAATTCTTGGTCTTCCTTTCTTGGAACAGTTCTCATGAAAGCCAGGTTTATCATAGCGTTTGATGGTTTTCTTAATTGCATTTGAAGATACTGTACTTGCAAGGTTTTATTTTTTGTTTGTTTGTTTGTTTTAAAGTATTTCAAATTGACTGTGCCGTCTTATTGACTTCATGTCTAAAAGTAATAATGGACAGTCTTTTCTATTTACTTATTACATAATTCTAATAATAATAATAATAGTAATAATAAATAGAAATACTGTATTGATAAATAAATAAAAAAATAACAATAATAAAAAGGCAAATCAGAATTTGAAGATGTGAACAAACATATGACTGGTATTGGTACTGCACACAAACTGCCAGAAAATGTAAAAGATTATCATAATATTTTTTTTCTAAATAAATACATTACAATATATATATAATCAATATGATCTGTTTTAAAATTAGGTGTATTGAAGTACACTTTAGTACTTTAGAGGTTTGTGTTACCTAAAATTGTTTTATTTTTCTATTCAAAGATGGGACTACTTTACCACAGGGTAGAATTAATGAACATATCAAGAATGTGTAAGGAACAGGAATCTGTATGGCTCTAGAGCCAAAATTATTTGGTAAGATTGTAACATTTCACGTCAATTTATGATGCGTATAATAAAATGAAAAATTCTCCCACGCTGACAAAAAATGCTATGAACTATAACCAGGCTTCAGACTTCCTAATGTTCCATATGTTGGTGAGTTTTTAAAGTTTGTGAAAGTTTAATCATCAACTTTCAACATGCTTACAGTTTCAGCCGAACATCCAGGACGAAAGTCTGCATTTTTAAACATCAAGTCCACTTGAGTATGGAAGAATGCAGCAATAACAGGGTGTATTACAGTTTTGGAGGACAAAAGCTGCCCCCTACTGTCCTAAATAATAAACTACCATAAAAACCTCAGACACTTAGTAAGAAAAACTCATACAAGAAACTCATTTTAAATGGTACGCATAAATCTATTGTAATTTAATCTGGTTGTTTAATGGATATTAAACTAGGTAGACAATACATTTTGTTAAATGTTTATTCACAGAAAAAACACAAATACACATATATATGGAGTCAGAAAAGTTATACACACTTCAGGAAAAGAAAGGAAATGAATATTTATTGCTATGCATTATATATATACTGTATATATATATGATAATATTATATACATCATACTATTTTTCTTTTCCTGAAGTGTGTATACATTTTTTGGCTGACTCCCTCTCTCTAGACAGAAAACAAAAAATGAAACTGTTCGAACCAAAAGAAGAAAGAGGAAGAAAACACTGAGTACTCATCTGTAACAACTCACTACCACTAAGAGAACAGAGCTGTTCTTCAAATTTAGAATATAAATAGGCCATGATGTCAGAACAAAAGCACACTACAAGTCATAACATTGGACAGTCCTGCTTATCGAGGGAATTTATTCATATTTCTCCTATATTAGAAAATGATCAACATTAAATAACATATGCAATTTTACAATGATCAATGATTTTAAGCAAATGTTTTAAATAATATTTCAAATACAGAATTGATAATTGTACAAAACCTTCGTAGCAATCTTAATGGCAAAGAAAAAAAATAGGACAAGCTCCTATTGTTTTAACTGTGTGCTAAATAAAAAGTGTTTCTTTGGTGTAACTGTGTGATTTAATGATTTAAAATAAAATTTATTTTAAAACTTTTATTTAGAAATACATTTAGACAATAAATTTAAGCCTTTATCAAAACACAACACAAACACAATGAAAGGTATACATTTAATCCAATTTGAATGGTATTAACACCATATGAATCACGTTAAAAGGAACTTAGGGGAGCCCTAGACTCTATATAGAGTCCCACAGCAGAGGATGATTTGAAGCAGAATGCTTTATGAAGCTACAAGTCTTAAGAATCGAAGTATCTTTATTTTACAAATCCTGAGTATCTTTAGTAAAGGTTCCAGTGGTGTAGTGTTCTGCCTGGTTAAAGTGTATGGTGAATGAGCAGAGCTTTAACAGTCAGCAAGATGGACCGTCCTCTCCTCCCCAGGCCTGGCAGCCAGACATGGTCTCTGCAACAGCATTCAAAGAGTCAGGGTTGATTTCCAAAAAAGAATGAGAATGTCCAAGCTCAGCAAAACCCAAACAGAGACCCAACAATGAGCTGCAATATCCCTCTATAGCATCATGGCAATCATCTGAAGAAACAAAGTAATAGATATAAGTGAACAATACAGGAAGCCGTCAACTAATCATGAGACATAAAAGGCAATAATATCATTCTATCATGAAAGGCAATCCTATCCCCACATCTTCTGTCTGTTTTATTTTATGACAGATTTATTTATCACTTTATTTATTTTTCACATTGTTCCAATGCAGAAAATATTAGCCATTTGGTATCACATTTTACATATTTATTATTGACTTCTTACAAATAGTCAATATATAAATAGACTAAATATCCATTATTACTTCATCCTGCCTATCATGGGGTTCCTGGAGTCTATCCCAGAGAGCTGGGTGCCAACCCATCACACACACATTACATTACAGGCACTTACTCACTCATCATCTAATTTACTGTAGTTACTATTGGTTTATGCGCAATGTACTGCTACATATCACTGTAATATGTGCAGTGTTTATTATTACCTACTCAAAGTACATACTGAGTTTGTGCAATGTTTATTCATTGAATTATTTTATTTTTGTCACTTCTCCACTTATAATATGCATATCAATATTTCTATCATCCATTCATGTCATTCAACACTACAATACACTATTAGTTCATAATTAATAATCCACACATTTACTTCCCCTTTGCACCTCATTACTTGTAAATTTTTATCTGGTAAAATTACTTGTTATCTGGATTTATATGTTATTAATTTAAAGTTATGAATTTATTATTATACTTTTTATATTTTTGTAAATATGCAGACATTTTACATATACAGTACAGTAAGGCACCATTAGAGGTTTTCCATAAACTGCAGTTCCATTCTGTTTGTGCCATGGCAATAAAGTTCCTGAATAACAAATCTGAATAAATAAAATAGTTTTATTTAATAAGGGATATAAAGGCAGTCTGAGACGGTTTCTATGCACAAAAAAATAAACAGAAGAAAAGGTTGCAAGACACATTACATGTCAACTGCAAAAAAAAAAAAAAAGTCTACTCACTTACTCAATCACTTACTCAATCACTTATCATCTATACCGCTTTATCCTGTGTACAGGGGGGCCTGGAGCCAATCCCAGGAGACTTAGGGCACGAGGCGGGGTACACCCTGGACAGGGTGCCAATCCATCACAGGGCACACACATTTACACATGCATTCACACACTATGGGGAACTTTGGGGAACACCAATTAGCCTTATCTGAATGCCTTTGGATTGTGGTGGGAAAATGGAGTACACAGAGGAAGCACGGGGAGAACATGCAAACTCCATGCACACAGAGACGGGAATCGAACCTGGCCAAAAATCGAGCCCGGACCCTGGAGGGCTGGCAAGGTTTGTACAGCCCTACCACTAAGCCACCATGCCTCTTAAAAAAAAAAAAAAAAAAAAAAAACGGGTTAATTTCATTAATATAATTATGTTAGGTATTTAATATTCCAAGACTCAACAGTGAATTCTCTTTACACTCAAGTGCATCAAGTTACACTCTAAATTTTGTTTCCTACAGTTCATACCATCGTTTCCAAGACACAATTACAAAAGACATTATAGCACAAAGACATGTCGATATTTTACCATTTCCACGGATTTCTCTCTCACTGGGGGAATCTTCATTTTGAAATTCTTTCTGTCGCCGCAGGGCCTTACACACTTTCTTATGTGTGAACCAGTGTAGCTTCTGACAAGCTTGTCCACAGTAGACAACCTGGAAAAAAAAGAATCAAAATAGTTAACATGCGTCTTTAACCACCTATGCTCACAGTGCTCTCAGTAAAAACTTTTAATTCATAACAAAATCAGGATCGCATTATAAGAAGCTTAAAAAAAAGAAATACATCGACCAGAGACTATATAACAGGAAACAGGGAGCCTCTGTACCATTTCGCAGGAGGAACACTTCTTATCAGCTCCCCTTTCTCCGCATGTAGAACAGAACTCGGCATCCATTAGAGCCATCTGACCTGTTAATGCCTGAGTAAGAACCGACAAGGCTGTTGGGGCGTCCCCCTAGAAACAACAAACAGTCTGCTGATATGGTTGATTAAACGAGCAGGTGGTAATTTTAGCATGCTTCAGTGCTTGGGAGTTAAATGATTAAAAATGCATGCATCTTGTTAATTGGAATTTAAGGTAAGGAAACCAGAAACATAAACAAAAGATGACATTGGGGTGGTTTGCTTTTTTTTCAATAAGCTATTAATGCTATTTAAAGAATGAATACACTGAAGTAACTTATACATACCAAACATTTTATCTCACTATACTAATTATCCTATACAAAGTATAGTTTATGGAGGTTACGGGTTACACAAGGCAAAGACAACAACTAAATAAAACATTAGTAATAGGCTGTTCACTTACACTTCCCCCTGGCGCTATATTTTGGACCAGCTGGTGCAAGAGAGTCGCATCACAGTAGGGAAACCTCCGGATACAGTCTTGTATAAACTTTTCCTGGTACTCAGGAAAGCCATCACTCTCTCTGCCTTTTAGAAAACTAAAAAAAAAAAAGTGATTAAAAGGTAGTCATTTGCATCACTTCATGGTGCTTAACATTAAAATTACCTTTTGAGGAGAGCGTCTAGTTTGTCATCACATTCCTGTAAAAAGGACAGACACTTTTGTAGCACGCAACTAATGTAGTGCATCTTCATAGCCAGCAACTCATTCATGTCCTGCTGCTTCACACACTGCTCACAAAGCATATCCATCACTTGGTAGCACTTCTCCAAAGCTACAACCTCTACTAGGAGCGGGTTTTCTTTCACCATCATCACCATCTGACAGAGAGAGTAGGAGAGAGGACAGGTGACATTTGAGAAAATAAAAGGAAGAGGAGTTAATCAGGAAATACAGGACTGTGCGAAAGTATTTAGCCACCCCTCATGTCTTCTAATGAAATGAAATGAAATTAAACTGTGTAAATTAAATGAAAGAAATGGGAACAGATGTTTTACACCGACAGGCTGCTGCATACATAAAGACATTTTAAAAATTGTTTAATTATGTAACAGCCTCAGCAGCAACCTCGTTTCCCCTCTCCTCTGTTCCAACCACTCAGCATTCAGCATCACCAGTATACTAATCACCAGCCTGGTCATCTGTCATCACCTGTACCTGTTTCCCACTGGTTCATGCCTTATGTTTGATGGGGGTTTTTTTGCGTGATTTTATAGCATAATTCACTATGTAGTTAAAAACCATTCCTCTGAAACGTTAAATAGTCCTTTTAAATATCTGTAAAATATTTCTGCACTATTTTGACCCAGCTAGCATGTTTCTAGGAGCTAGTCACATTTTAGATTACACATATTTCTCTTATTCATCAAATTAATATATTAGGAGTTAAATATCTGTGAGCCTGTGAGAACCGTATGCGTCAAAAACAGTGAGACAGCTACAGATTTCCATCAACCCTTATTTTGTAAGAATTTCCAACATGGTGTTATTTATCTACAGTATACAGTATATGTTTATGTTTACAATATACACAATAGAAAAAAAAAGTTTAAAGCAGTACCACATCTTCAGTACAACGTATGAAAACCTTGCCATTTTATGAAATAACCAATAGTTAGTTTATGTAACATAGAATAATCATGTGGCTATTGTATTGTATGACTAAATCTTTTGTTTTGCTTACATTTTACATTGGTATAAGGTTAGCATTTTAAAGCACCACAAAGTATTAGCAAATACACTGCCTGGCCAAAAAAGTGCATTTCATTCAGTTACCTTTAACTTTAATTACAGCACACAAGGTGATGGAAGGTTCATGTGTGAAAATGATTCCTCATGCTCACAGAACCACTCTTTCACAATTTGAGTCCTTTAATATGCCAGTTTCATCACGGAAGAAACACTGCACAGATGTGATAACCTGGTCATTCAGTACATTCAGGTCGTGAGCTAAATTCATTTTATTTCCACATAAGATTGCTGAGCCTCGACCTGAGCAACTGTGGAGACCCCAAATCATAACGCTGCCTCCAGAGGCTTGTATAGTTGCCACTGTTCATGAAGGGTGCATCGCACGGGAATACTGTAGGCTCAATCTGGACTCATCAGACCACATGACCTTTTTCCATTGCTCCAAAGTCTCACTAACAAGTGATTTTCTTATGCGTACAAGTCCATTAATTCAAAATCTCTTTAATTCAAAAGTTCTCTTTACATTGTATGTGTATGAAAATGCAAGTTCAACTAGTGTTTAGGTGATCTATATTCAAGATTTATTTCCGACCACATTTCTTCTACGAAGTTGACGGTTCCAGGTTTGAATAACGTTTTGTAGGGTTCTTAAGCCAGTTCCAGTAATTTCAAATCACCTTAGTTGTTTTCTTTGCTTGATTCAGACCAATAGTTTTTGAAATGGTGAATTTTTTTGGCCAGGTGTTACAATGCCAATGACAATTTCTCATGCAAAACCAAAGACATGGTTTGCCAAGGATGGTGTGGTCAAGTTCAATGGCCGGAAACCTCATTGAACGCCTTTGGGATGAATTGAAACACTAACAAGTGGAAAGCCTTCCTTGTAAAACTCAATGTGGGAACTCCACATTAATAGCCATGGTTTTGTAATGGGAAGTGTGTGCGGATAGTATCATCATATTTAGTGACTCCTTTGTTTTGCCCTAGTTCAGCTACCATTGACACTAGCAAAAACACCACAGATGTATAGTTAAGTGTGGGTGACATTGGTTTTAGTGGTTTAATTGAGTTTTTGGGTTAATTTGGCTTGTGTTTGAAGTCAATTCACAGCAGCTCTGTGTTATGAGCAACAGTCACTAAAATCTACTGATTTACAAAATATAGGTTTGTAGGACTCTCCATATGTATTGGAGACCTAGTGAGTAAAGAGCATTCCCTAATTTTCTGAACCAAAAACCTTTTCCAAAAACAAAAATAATCTGTGAACCCACCTCCTCGAAATGGCACACTTTCAGATTTCACTCACCTAGGATGCACATATTTTATATCACCTTGATTTACATGGACTTCAGTATAAAATATTTTGAAAAGCTCCTTGCATCTTAAATTTAGCATGTAAATTTATGTAGACATGTACATTTTAAGGTATTTTCATACCCTGTCTGTGAAAACCCAGCTAAAGTTATTTTTTGTGTTTCACAGTTTTCTGCATAAAATCATATGAAGAACAATCTTATGTTGAAAATAGTGATTCACAAAAATCATGTCCTGAACTTACATTCACTTTTATGGAATCATTAGTGGTCAAAGTTAAAAATCTTAGCTCACTGGTCAAATTCATGTAGTAGAATATCTAATTGGATTAGTTTAGTGGTTATTGGACCATGGTCCGGAAGGTCCCAGGTTCAAACCTCACCACCGCCAAGGTTCCCCTGTTGGGCACTTGAGCAAGGCTCTTGACCCTCAACTGCTTAGATGTATAGAGATAAAAATTTAAGTCGCCCTGGATACAGACATCTCCCAAATGCCGTAAATGTAGATTCTACAATAATCTGTAACCATATACGGAGTTTTGCAATTAATAGAAATTTTTTTCTGAAAAGGACATATACATTTAAAAACAGTCCCCTACCTTGACTGGGTTAAGGTTGGTGGTCATGATAATTTTATGTAAAGGTTCTGCCAGTTTTGGAGGCAAAATCGGCTCTCTCTCTAAGCCCTGCGGTCTGGTGTAGTATTCTAATCTTGTTCGTGAGAAGAAATTATTAATCACTGTCACACAGTCATGCTGGCCTGGCAATACAGAAAAATACAAACAGTTGCTTAACAATTCAACATAATATACATTTGTTAACAGTGTGTGAACATTACCTGCATTTCCTACCTACAAAAGCTGCCATTTGTGCTGCTGTCCGTCCCACAGAGTTGACCAGGTCTGTTTCTGCCCCAGCATCCAACATCACCCACGTAATCTCAGCATTGCCTAGGTACAGTGAAACTTTTATTATAACTAGGAGTATTTATCTAAATACAATTAAGTTAAAAAATTTTTACTTAACTTATTTTAGTTGATTGATACTGCAAATAAATACCCATTTTTACCCTCAGAAAAACATTTGTGTTGTCACCTGAGAGGCTGGCAAACATGAGAGCGGTATAGCCAGACTCATGCTCGTTACAGTTGACATCAGCCCCATGCTGTAGCAATAGCCTGCACAAGTCTGCTTGCCCCTTATAAGCAGCATGCATGAGGGGCGTCAGGCCGTTCTGGATGGAAAGTTTATTAGGAAAACATAAAAGTCACAGATGTGAGATTGTAACAAAAACGACTAAGAAATAGGAATAGTTATCTGATTTGATTCTAAAAAGCAAAAGCTTGTCATTTTTTTATTTCAGTATTTCCACCTCTAATCAACACACACTATTTCTTCTTTCACAAGTTATTTTTATGACTCATGATCTGAGCTGCTTCCTGGCCAGAGCGGACTGAGTGTGTTGGTGGCGTAGATTGCATGCCACACATCTGAGGTTGACAGGCAGGAGGCTTGTGGTTTGCTGTTTTAAACCACTCAATTTTTTTTGACAAAAGAATCTGAAGAAGCCTGTATTGTGGGCCAAACTAATTGCCGCCTCTCCATTTATCAAAACCCCATTGAGCTTCGAGTCCGCCTCTCACGAGTCTCCACCATATGTCTGCCTAACAATGGACAGCATGTGTTGTTAATTATTTCTTATGGGCACTGTACAACTTCACATAAGAGCTACTTAACGCTAAATAGTTACATCATTTACACATGGACAAAATTTACAGTAGGTATATGATTCTGATTAACTTTCTACAACTGCATGGCACTGGCAATTAATTGGCTGTAAGTTTTTTCTATTGCAATAACTTAATGTAACTAAGGACCTATATGGCAGAAACTCCACATAAATGGCTTAAAATGTGTAAAATTGATATGGTGATGTGTTCTGTGAGCAGACATATACCTAGAATTTTATATGAAATCTCCAAAGGCAACATTTTATAGCAGTCCAAGGTAAAAATGTATGTTTAAGTTTCTGACATTTAAGGACAGGGTGCACTTTGTGGTTTGCTGTAGCTGCTGTAGGATAAGTGATAATAGGAACTAAACTGTTCTGTACATGTTTCACAACATTAAAATATAACTAATAATAAGTATAATGTGTTATTCTTTAATCTGATTAGATGTGATGACATTTATTAATGAAAGTGGTATAAGAGAAATAAAACGTTTGCTGGTATTGGAAAATAGGCGACTTAATAATAGTCTTGCATTGTGCACATATCACACCACTTTTCACTCATTATTTCCTAATAATACTATGGTGCATGTTATGTGTTTATTTGTGTTTATACTATAAATATAAGTTAAATAATCTTACCTCATCCAGACAATTAATGTGTACGTCTTTATATTTAAGAAGCCGAGCTGCCTCTTGCACATTCCCTGCGCAGAAAATATTTGCTGGGTCAAATAATTACAAACTAAAAGACTGATAGTAAAAAAAAAAAAGATATTATAAGCTAATTTACACACATTTATTTATATTTGGAACTTAGTAATTTGATCATTCATTAATTTATTCAATTCAACTTTATTCTGAGTAGTGTCACGTAGAGCAGTCTGTTCCAGGTAGCTCAGGGCACAAGCCAGCATGCAATCCATTGCATGGCACAAATGTACACCCACTCACACACCCAATTATACACTACAGGCATTTTTGGAATGTGTTAGGACTGTAGAGGGGAAACTGAAGTAACCGAAGGAAACCTACACAGCAAGGAGACAAGATGCAAACTCCAGACACACTCGACTGGAGGCTACAATCGAACCCCTAACCATGAAGTTGTGAGGCAGCAATGCTTAACACTAAGCCACAGAGTCGACAGTTATACGATCAGCACTGCAAAACATGAATGTGATCAAACTGTTTATAGGAGACTGGCCCTGTACAAGGTGATGTTATCCGTTTAGAACTTTCTGTTTATGAAACTATTTAAAACAACACTGATCAACTTAAACCTGCTACTCAGTACCCAGTAGTGACCAATCCAATTCTCTGCAAACTTCTATTGGAAAGTTATCACAAATCAATCAGCATCACATTTTTTTGACATTTATAATAATTAAAGAAGCAGATTTGTTAAATATTGATAAAGCATTTCAAGTTGATATCATCCTTGACACCAGCACTGAATACTGTATTGATACTGTTCATCCCTATATGTTATGTAATACATATTTTATCATTACTCATCAATTTAAGAAAACAATCAATTCTTAAAGATATAGTATGTTTAAAAAAAGAAGAAAAGTGAGTTCAGAACTATTAAGAATTTTCAAGCTTAAAATGTAAAGTATTAATTTTTAAATATCACATACAAAAAGGTAGGATATATTTCTTTTATGTGTTCTAATTGATACCTGCAGCAGCAACCTGTAGCATCTCTCTCTCAGCAGTTGTTAAATCACCTCTTTTCGTTTTAGCTGTGTTCTCTTGAGTTGTCATTTTAATATTTATTCCTATTTTATATTGTTAATAATACGAATTGACAGTTTTATTTACTGACGAAACTGTAAAAGGAAATATTTACAGGAGCCCTCAATTTATAACTCTGTAGCCATAGAAGAAAAGCCATTGTTTGGATCGTACCATTCACGGATCACAAAAAGGGGGAGATAAAATAAATGGGCGCGCTCAAATATAACAACAACGTAACAAGTAATTACTTTTACTAGATTTTGACTGTTTTTATTTTAAATACAACTAGAACTTTCATTGTGCAACTTTTTTTAAATGACAGTGTGTTTGTTTTCATGTGAATGTAACTTTTTAATGTATAATAAACCCCTCGGTCCTGTCAAATATGGACTGCTCCAAGTGCATTTCACTGCCGCACACTAACGAGAAGCCTGAGACCGAGCGGAACTCAACCGGTGCTTCAAACTCTTCCCAAGGTTAAACCCACTGCCAGGTAAAAGAAGTTTAACTCAAACAGTAGTCTGTTTAAAATTGCCTTTCGTGTTGAAGGTTTCGTTTACCTGTTAGTTAGTATTGGTGTAAACCTTGTTAAAGCTGGCTCATTGTAAGTATAGAGGAAGTTGTGTTTTTATATAATGTCCGTTATATATTATACGAATACAGTATTACATTACGAATATTACTGTTGTTTATATA
>JAQMYJ010000023.1:23355312-23401731 GCA_030014305.1 Clarias laeviceps
GTATATGTATGTATATATATGTATATATATATGTACACACACACCACGTGTATATATATATATATATACACACACACCACGTGTATATACAGTGTACATACTTCTTATATATATATATATATACACACACACGTATATACTGTATATGTGTGTGTAATTTTGAGTTGATAAATTCTGGTAAACATCCTCTTAATGAGATCATTGATGGACTTTCTTAATAATAAATGATATTTTTTTATAGTTACATATCACAATTTAAAAAGTATCCTGCAAATTCAGTAAATGTAGTATTTTTTTTTTTTTCAGGACTTTTATGAATACCGGTAAGCAACAGAAGCCAGTGCTTACAGGCCAACGGTTTAAGACCAGGAAAAGGGGTGAGTGCTCATTTTCAGCATCAGCGTTGCAATACAGTTATAGTTATTTAACCAAACGAAATATTTTTATGTCTGGAGGAACTTTTCTTTCTCAACAAATTGACTTTTATCCAAGTTTGTCTGGGCGCTTATCCACATAAATGCGCACACAAACACACACACCCATACATTGTCCATACGCACACACATATACACACACACTCCTCTCATGTGTTGTACTCATGTGCTGCAGTCTTTCACTCCCTGTTGCAGTTCTCTGCCTTCCATTAATAGCTCGTTTGTGTCCGCTCTTACACAACACTAAGCTGTGCACAGACCCCTACCACTTCACCACTGCTACCATTTTGCCACCTAACCAACATGCAAGCGTCAGAAACAGATCACTGAAGCTGCCCACACAAGGCTGTGTTTTTTTTTTTTTTTTTTTTTTTTCCCCAAAACAGGCGTTACATACAATAAATACATTAGAGCTAGTGCACTGTGATTGCTTCAAAGTGCTTAATAGAAAAATGCTCATGGAAAAACTGTTTTCATCCTGAGCCTGACTTGTTCTGCAGAATGTTTGTCATGGGTTTATGACTGCCAAATGTGAGTGTGTTTTTTATCACAGGACACTAGTGTGACACTTCAGAGTCTTACTGTTCAACTGTGGGGGTGTCCCAGCCTCAGCCAGACTGTTAGTGTGTACAGTATGTGTACTTCCACCCATTTGGTCAGATGTATTCATGAACAATGTAATGAAGTGCTGTAATTGGCTAATAGATCTCATTAAAAAGTACAGTATTCATCCTGAAATGCTCACATTTGTGCACAGCTATCAGTTGTGACAAGCAATTTCTTTTCAGCACTTTAACACTGTATGAAAAGTATTGTGTAGCAGACTGTACCAGTCCCACAGTTGTCTTGTTTCTGATTACTTCCTTCTGATTATTGCAGATGAAAAGGAGAAGTTTGAGCCCACGGTTTTCAGAGACACAATCATTCAGGGCCTTAACGAAGCTGGCGGTGATCTCGATGCTGTAGCCAAGTTTCTGGATGTCACCGGTTCAAGACTGGACTACCGTCGCTATGCTGACACTCTGTTTGACATCCTCATCGCCGGGAGCATGCTTGGTACGCGTTTGGAAAAACAAATGCTCATGGCTTCTGCTGTCATTATTTTTCTTTCTTTTAACAAATTTTACAAGCTTTTTCCACAGTTCCAGTACAATTCATTATTGTTTTTATATTTTAAACAACAATATACACTGTTCAAGTCAAACCGGGACTTGTGATGACTGATGTACAGAAGACTTTAAGTACAGTACGGTGATGAGACTCTTAGAAACGTGCGACTCAATAAAACAGTTGAATGGGAACATTTTAAAGAAAGCCGTACATCCGGGGGTTCACTTTACTCGTTTTTGTAAACATTCAGTGAGTGGAACAGCTGATCCGAGACAATGGAAGGATAATTTGTCATTAACTTGCAGAAGAGAGTTATAGCCACATCTCCCGTACAGTCCTGACGTCCCTCCCAGCCATTTTCATGGCTCCATTAAAGGAGTTCCTGGGAGGCCAGCATTTCAGACATGAAGCAGGCAGAACGATCATGGCTCTGATGTACTGAGAAAAGTTTTCTACGTTGATCCATTGAGCATTTCTATGTATCCAAGCACTAATGCAATGCTAGGATAAGTGCATTACTGTAACTAAGGGATTATATTGGGAAATACTCCAATGACTGTGTTTTGATCTGTACAATCAAAAGTCCTGGTTTCACTTAGACAGCCTTCCTATTTTAACAAATATTTTACTTGATCAGTTTTATTTAATTTGGTTATCAGATGTCTTTTACTATATGGCAGTTTCTTGGCAATGCTGGGATTATGCTTTGTTTAGCATCATGGTAAAGAGCATGATGGTGATTGACAGAATGACTGAACCGTACTTTGCCTGATCTAGGATTAGCTCATGTTCAGGGTGATCACCAGTTCTCTAGAACTAGGTCTTAAACCTATTGGTAAAACCATGAATGAAATTGAATACCAAGACACCTGGGAAGGTCATGACCCATTATTTGGTCCTTCCTGAAACTGTTCCCACACAGTTGTCTTTATGTTCTGTAGCATTATGGTTTCTCTTCTCTGGAAGTAAGGGGACCAAATCTGTTCGCAAACGTCATCGCCTTGTTCAGATATGCACAAATATTTGCCCATGTAGTGTATTTTGTGTTGGTACACGGTGTTTTTTTTTCTCCTTTGTTGACATGATTTCTTCAGGGTTTACTGATACAGGCAATGTACAATGGTCCAAGCTAATACACCATTAACCTCCAATCGTCTCTTCCAGCACCCGGAGGAACACGCATTGATGATGGTGACAAGACCAAGGTGACTGTCCACTGTGTGTTCACTACAGAGGAAAATCACACCGCTGCTCGCAACTATGCTCAGGTAATGCAGCCTTGCTGTCTCACTCAAAATGCGATTTAGTTCCGATCTACCTGACACACATAAATCCTCAAATGCTTATTTTAACACTTGCATGGCTGGTAATGGAAACATTTATATTATTATGTATTTATTATTATTATTATTATTATTATTATTATTATTATTATTATTATCATCATGTTTATGTACATATCACCAGGTTTTCAATAAATTGATCAGGAGATACAAGTATCTGGAAAAGGCTTTTGAGGAGGAAATAAAAAAGGTACTTTCCTTTCCTTCCTTTTGCAGCTTTCATCAGTCAGCCTAACTGCTGCTATGGTGTAAGAGCTCTGTGCTGTGTGACATGATGAGTCACTGTTGTCCATGTACTGTAGCTCCCATTTATAACACCTCTGACAGGCTCTAATTATAAATTTGCATCTTGATTATTAAAATGTGAAAAGTACATTGAAAATCAGAGCATGTTAATGGTTATGAAGAACTTGCTGCAGTGCCTATTATATGGTATATCCTTTTTATATTATCCTGTAAGTGTTTATTTTCTTCTTAAAAGTTGAAAAATGTTAATGTTATGGGCTTTAATTATGGTTTTTCTTGTGTTTGTCATGGTGACTCATGATACTTGAGTCAGATACCTGGCGCTTTCAACAAGTGAGCCTAGATAGTATACATGGCCAAGGCATAATAACCAAACCATGTCATTGTGAACCTTTAAAACCATCCTGAATAAATACTCTTTATCCATAGTGTAACGGGCAATAAATACTCATTATGTCAAAGTTTTCCGCCGGTATGTAATTAAGGAATTAACTATTCGGTGTCTTTCTGGCTGTTTTATGCCTCAATAAAATTGTTTTTAGCACTCAAATGAGGGCTGTTTTTTATTTAACATGGATGTTTTCTATATGTTGCTGTTTTTTCCTGGACAGCTGCTTCTCTTTCTGAAAGCCTTCAGTGAGTCTGAGCAGGCAAAATTGGCCATGCTGACGGGCATCTTGTTGGCCAATGGCACACTACCACCTGCCATCCTTACCAGCCTCTTCAGTGATAACATAGTGAAAGAAGGTTTGTGGAAAATATTATACGTTTGGTTTGAAGTATATGTGAGTGGTAGGGGGTGTAGGGGTTAGGGGTTGTAGTTTTTGTGATGCTAAGAAGGTCAACATTTACCAGGTTTACCAGGACCTTCTCTCTATTGCAAAACTTTAGCACAATGGATAGAGTTCACATTAGATTTGACATTTATTCATTTAAATAACCACTTTATTATTCTGTGATTTTGATTACATGCCTTAGGAGCACATCCACACCTAAACATTAATGCAGTTATTTAATCAGCCAATTAATAAAATTAGTTAATCAGCCAGGTTGCGTCAGGAAGGGCATCCGATTTAAAAACCTGTGCCAAGTTTTGTGCTAGTCGGATGGTTCGCTGTAGCAACCCCTCAATGGAAACAGCCTGAAAGACCAACAAGAATCTGTAGAGTTTCTCAGGATGGTGAAATAAAGATCAAACTCACTCACTCACTCATCTTCTATACCGCTTTATCCTGTATTCAGGGTCGCAGGGATCT
Source organism: Clarias laeviceps (assembly GCA_030014305.1). Classification (NCBI taxonomy): domain Eukaryota; kingdom Metazoa; phylum Chordata; class Actinopteri; order Siluriformes; family Clariidae; genus Clarias; species Clarias laeviceps. Next base: position 23,359,702 of record JAQMYJ010000023.1, read on the forward strand.
GGAGCCTATCCCAGGAGGCTTAGGGCACGAGGCAGGGTACACCCTGGACAGGGTGCCAATCCATCGCAGGGCACACACACATACACACACTCGCACACTACGGGCAATTTTGGGAACATCAGTTAGCCTAACCTGCATATTTTTGGACTGTGGGAGGAAACCGGAGTACCCGGAGGAAACCCACCAAGCACAGGGAGAACATGCAAACTGCATGCACACACAGAGACGGGAATCGAGCCTGGCCGGGAATCAAACCCGCACCCTGGAGGTTCAAGGCGACAGTGCTAACCTCTACACCACCGTGCTGTCAGATCAAAATCATTAATTTCAAAATAAATAAAATCATCCACTGAGTGGCAGTTCCTTCAACTGAGACATCTTGTTAATGAGCCAAGTCGTGAGAGAATGGCCAGATACATTGAGATGATAGAAAGACAACAGTACTGTGGATAACCACTCTATACTATTCTGTCAGCCAAGTACAGAGAGGCTGCAGTGGGGACGTGCTCACCAAAACTGGACAGTTAAGGACTAGGAAAAACATAGTCTAGTGTGATGAATTTTGATTTCTTTTGTGGTGCACAGATGGTACAGTACAGTCAGAATTTGGCATCAACAAAATGACTCCATGGACCTACAGTAACCTGCCTTATGTCGACAGTCCAGATGTGTTAATACCAAACAATCATTGCTTAAAAACCACTCCTTATTGAAATATTGTTGCAGACCATGTACATCACTTTATGGGTATGATTTCCTATATTCCAATGACTGCTTCCAGCATAATAATGCACCATGTCACAAAGCAAAAGTCTTTGATTTCTTGAACATGACATGAGTTTTTCGTAGAATTTTCACAAAGTAGATGTGTGTAAATCCCTGTAGTGAGGGGCCACTGCAACATTGTGCTTGCTAAGTAATACCTATACCCTGAAGTTTTTGAATCATCCTTCCTTGTGTGATCTTGTTGTACAGGAATCGCTGCTTCCTTTGCAGTGAAGCTATTCAAGGCATGGATAGCTGAGAAAGATGCCAATGCAGTGACGTCAGCCCTGAGGAAAGCCAGTATGGATAAGAAACTCCTTGTAAGTTGTGGTGTGAGAGATTCCTTGCGGTTTTAATATTGTAAACATACAAAATTTGAGTTTGTGTTTGCTCTAAACCTTCATAACCTTGAGAACTTAACATTCTGAACAGGTAGATAACATGATAAATTTGTATGTCAGAACTTTGTGTTTGCATAGTTTTGACATAATTTGTAAGCTATTTAGCTTTTTTTTTTTTTTACCTGGGCTTTATTTATTCACTCTCATATAATTCATGCAGGAACTCTTTCCTGCCAACAAGCAAAATGTAGAGCACTTCTCTATGTACTTTAATGAAGCTGGGCTAAAGGAGCTGTCAGACTACCTGCGTGTGCAGCAGTCTTTGGGCACCCGCAAGGAGCTGCAGAAGGAACTGCAAGAGCGTCTTTCTCAGGAGTGTCCCATCAAAGAGGTGAAAGTACCTCTACTTTTAGATGCTTACTTCTAAAGTCATGATCTCATTGGTTGTGTTTTAACTTCACATTTTCTTGGCAGTCAAAACAGGTTTTGTATAGAGGTCAAAGAAAAATTCTTAAAACTAACTTAGGTTAGTTACAGGTTTTATTATATATAATAGTTGCAATTATGTAATTAAATTATTTGTAATAATTTATGTAATTAATTATTATTTAAACTGTTATACTAAACAGGGTTGCACTTAAAAACAAAGTTGAAATATTTAAATATACAATTGAAAATATTTGATAACATAATTATGATTGATTGGCCGGAACGTATTTTTATTATTTTTTAATAAGAGCAGCCACGATACTAGTATACTATAAATGTAATAAATGTTATAAATTGACAAGATGTACCTGCTGTAAAATAGCTTTGCTATAAGAGTGATTAAAGACATTGGGACATTCTGCTGTAGGTAAATAATCAGCTTCGGGGTGGTAAAAGTAACTTGTATTAGGTCACAGAAGAACCACCATGTTTTTGCTCATTTCTCCATAAAGGCACAAACTAGTATTAATTATCCCTTACCTGATCAGAAGGTTCATCTCAGTAGTGTTAGATGAAAAGTGTTCAGATGCAAAAGTTTAATCAAAAATATTAAATGTATGCACGCCCATAGAGCTGAAGTAACCACTTTTATCAGTGCCTAAGCTTGTTCATAACCTATATTCCCACATCTGCTGCACAATAAAATGCATATAGCAGAACACGTGCTGCATTTAATTGTGCACTCAACTAAATAACAACTAAATACAGAGCATAACATCGTACTGTATGCAGATCTTTTCATTTAATTTTATAGCTGGGGCAAACCAAGACAATGGTCATCTCACTACATTTTCATTTTGCTCATCAGTAAGTACAATTGACCGGTATTAGTGCTTAAAACTATACACTAAGCTGGTTAGGTATAATTTTGTCCATTTTAATATGCATCTCAGATTAAACACAAATAGGTTAATATGCAACCATAACATGAGCACAGTGGAAAATTTTAGGGGAAAAACACATACCTGTTAAGTGTGTATATAAATAACAAATGTTTAATTTTGTGTTCAGATTGTGGTGTATGTGAAGGAGGAAATGAAGCGAAATGATCTGCAGGAACAGGCTGTGATTGGTTTACTCTGGTCCTGCCTTATGAATGCAGTGGAGTGGAACAAGAAGGAGGAGCTGGTTACTGAGCAGGCCCTCAAACACCTAAAGGTTGGTCGAGGAGGTGTTCTCCTCAAATTTATTTAAAACATTCATCATCATATAGCACTGCATTGCATTTCCCTGGGTATAGATAGTAGGAAAGATAGTCGATTTATTCATACTGTAGATGTTTTATGGAATTTTTTTCATGGACCGCACAAATCAAATTTAAATCCTGAACAAATGAGAGTACAGTACTTCCTGGATATCTGTTTCATGTTAGAGTCTATTCTGCTCTTTCATAAGTATATTTGAGGCTTTACAACCCAACATGGTTAGTCATTCTGATGTCTCACTCTTTTGTGTAGCACTACGCTCCTCTGCTGGCTGTGTTCAGTACTCAGGGTCAATCTGAACTGGTCTTGCTACAGAAGATTCAAGAGTACTGCTATGACAACATCCACTTCATGAAATCATTCTCGAAGATAGTGGTGCTGTTCTACAAAGGTACTTATTAACAGGAAAAAAAAACTCAGTCTCTCAAGTATGGCATTTACAGTATATACTGTATAAATAGTTTGGGAAAGTAATACTGGCACAATTTCCCCATTACACTGAATGTAACTGATCAGCTATGAGGTGTTCATGTTCAAATGAATATCTTTTGTCCCAAAATACTATATTTACATTACTTAATTGTGTGAATTTTAAGATCACTGATGTGTATTTACACTAAACCTTCTTATTGGAGCATTAATTAACTATTCTAAGAAGAGAAAATATTCTTTTGTCTAAATTGTCTCCTTAAAATTATATTTCGACATACAATTAAGGTTAATATTAATGTAGGAATATGTTAATTAAATTTAATCAATGATTTCTTAATGTGATAAACAGAAATCTACAAATTTACATTTAAACCCACACTCTAGTTATAAGTCATAAGCTACAGTACTTCATCACTCTTGCTATTTTCACATATAGTTTAGGTCCGTTGCATAAATAAAAGGTCTGTGTGACTGAACTGGGTGACTGAACTGGGTGCTGTTTCAGTGAGATTCATATATCATACTCCTTAGATGTAGCTTTCCATGGAGCTATGCTGCTAATAAATGATACCCACTGGACACCAAACAACATTGAGACCATTGCATAACTTAGATCTTTTTTTAATCAGCGTTCATGTGACTATGCACCCTTTTCCTTTGTTAGCCGACGTCCTTAGTGAGGAAGCCATTTTAAAATGGTACAAAGATGCCCATGCTGCCAAAGGGAAAAGTGTCTTTCTGGAGCAGATGAAGAAATTTGTGGAGTGGCTTCAAAATGCAGAGGAAGGTATGCAGGTTTTACAGTAATGTCGAAACAACTATAAACTCTGCTTCATTATCACTTTGTTTCCCCTGAACATGTAGTATTCTGCCACTACAGAAGTAAAGTGTGTGTGTGTGTTTGTGTGTCTGTGTGTCACTCTTTCCCGCAGAGTCTGAATCCGAGAAAGAAGATTAGCATTTGGGACGAGTGAAGATCGCTGCACACTGCTCTCTGAGGCTGGCCCGTTAGCACGCTGTAGTTCAAAGAGTCCTGGGCACTCAAGCACAATCAGCGGAGAAGCCATTGATAAAATTTTAATAGAAGACGTATATTCTTTGCCAATACTGTTCAGGCAGTCAATGAATGAGCTTCTCACATATTCAACTGAATAAATGACTGCTTTTTATTAATAAAAAGTTTTTTACATATAGAAATTGCTGTTAAAATGTGTCACTCTAAACATAATTTTATTTTTACTGATGTGGGGGTTTAGAGGTTAATAGTTTTTTTTTTTTTCTCCCCTGACAGTATAGTGAAAATACAGAAGAATATTATTTTATATTCAAAAATAATTATTTTTGTTTACCAATAAACAATCCTTTATACAGTTCAAATGCTTAATTGGTGTAAATCAAACACTATATTTTATCGGTCTGTTCTGTTTTTTGACATTTTTGTTTTTCTTTAGCAACAAATTCCAATTTCCCAGTAACATTTTACTTAAATAATCATCACATACTTCATTATTATTTATTTTTTTTACTTGGGTAAAGATTAATGTTTTTTTTTTTTTTTTTTTTAGTGACTGTTCACTGTCAAATACCATAAACATTTAAAATTCCAATAACTTCTGGAGAAAAGCACTGACTTTGTTAAGCAATTATTAAAATTTCAGAATATTGTAAAATGGTTCACAAAACATAACCAAACTGAAAACAAATGCTACATATAAGTAACTTATTAATTGAATAGTATAAGTAGGTGATCTTTACAAATTCTTCATTAATTTGTGAAATACTGTATTATTAATGTCAGTCCAAATAAAGCAGCAGAAATCAGTCTGTGAAAATATATGTTGAAGCGCTATTTATTTATTTATTGTGTAAAAAAAATAATAATAAAGTAAAATTCCCAAGGTCCCTCTGCTACTCATTGATGGACAGCGTCATGTCCCGGATGCTGTTCTCTGATTGGTAGAGAGCGTCATGTCCCGGATGCTGTTCTCTGATTGTTGGCGAGCGTCATATGCCGGATGCTGTTCTCTGATTAGTGGAGCGTGTGCTGTCGCGCGGCTGCTGTTCTCTGATTGGTGGAGAGTGTTCAGTCTCGCGGCTGCATTCTCAATGGAGGACATTTTTGCGGTTCCAGATGCTGCTATCTGATTGGTTGACATTTTTTTGTGGTTCCGGCTGTAGTTGGCGCGAACGTGTACGGCAGCGCGAGACAAAGAGCATCTTGCAGTCGTCAGTGTGGATGCTTGGTTTGTGTTGGTCGGTTATCGGGCTGTAGCTGTGTAATTACAACTGACTGAGTCAGCATGGCTGATAAAGAAGGTAAGTACTGTTTAAGGACACTGTATGCCGGTGTGTTTTACGTTCTGAGAGATGTATTTAATTACTTCACTGCTTGAGCTAATGTTGCTAATTGTTAGCCATTTGCGAATCAACACAGGCCGCGCGCGTCCCGCCATATTAATAACTAACGAGGTTATAAATGTGGCTTTAGTGTTATTTCACTTTTCATAAAGATTTATGATTGTAGAGTGCGTGGTCACGAGAGAGCCTTTATATTAGGTCCGGAATTAAAGTTTGACTCTTGTAAGTAGTTGACAGGTTAGCCTCAGTGATCTGGCTAGGTGAATGAATTAGCATGCTAGTCTCAGCTATAGAGTGCATTACAAGTTATAGCATAAGCATAGCTGTAAATGGCTCAACAGATTGTTTCTTTCCAGAAGAATTATTAAGTACAAGTATTTGTGTACTAGTTCCGTGGAGCTGAAGGTTTACATTGTTTTTGCAATTGTGATTCATAAATAAAATAAGCTGTCTATTCACTGATTTTTAATGGAGAAATGTTAATTGTATTGTATTGTTAATGGAGAAATGTGGGGAGAAAGAGAGAGTCTGCGTTGAAAGTTGTGTAGTCCACATGTGGCTCACTAAGTGTCTGGTTTTCCATTTGTTATGTTGCAGCTGCTTTTGATGATGCGGTGGAGGAGAGGGTGATCAATGAAGAGTACAAGATCTGGAAGAAAAACACGCCGTTCCTCTACGACCTGGTGATGACCCATGCGCTCGAGTGGCCGAGTCTGACCGCACAGTGGCTACCTGATGTCACCAGGTACTTCACCTCACTCTCACCTGAAACACAGCTTCATCTCATACATTACACCTTTTCCTGGTGACAAGAGCAACACTGCACCACAGCTCCCCCAAAAACGTCAACACAACTCTGTTAAAATACAACCATGTCTATTTCTTTTAGTTACACAACCAGTCTAAAGTTTGGACACAAGTTTGGATTTATTTATTACAGTTTTTGTTTTTGTTTTCCAAACTATGAAGGAAAACATATGGAATTAGGTAATTAAGTAACAACAACAGTCAGATGTTATTTTAAGACACCAAGGTCATCTGTTCTGAAATAGTTCTTATAAGAACAGTATCGTCAAGTGCATTTGCAAAACACAATCACCATGATTAAACTGGTTCTCATGATGATCCCAAAAAAGCAAGATTGATGCTTACCTCTGCTCCAGACAGGAGGTTCATTTAGAGTTACCAACCTCAGAAATCACCATTTAACAAACAGCTCCTCAGATTAGAGGTGTTATGAAGGCTTTACAGAGCATAAGTCGCAGACATATCAATATCAAACATTCAAAGGAGGTTATTGCATATTTAGGATGCCTTCAGCATTGTTTTACAAAGTAGAAAGAAAGAAATATCAGTAAAGACTATGGAATTAGATGATGTGTCCAAACGTATGACTGGTAGTGGACATCTGCCTGGTATTAGCTGTCTGCACGCAGATACAGGGTGTCCTGGAAGTCTCCATACATTGGGTACATTCATAACATCAATATGCAATTAAATGTAGAACAGCAAATGTGTCGTCATGACTTAATTGTCATTATGCGTCTAGTGGCATGCGAGTGCGTGACAGATGTAATATACAGTAATAATGAACGAAACTATAAAACACCTAGCAAAAGAAGCCAAACTGACCTTCAGTGTATATTTTAGCAATGAAATAGCAGCAGGCACCAAGTTAAAAGTCAAACTCTGATGATTGTGTATTAGTGAAATTCTCACTGCAAGAACAAGAGTTTTTACTAGCGCTGTGTGTGTTATGATTACTTTTTCCCACGTAGAAATCTTTTTTATGAACACCGGCATCTGTATGGTTTGAAAACCAGTGCTTTCTAATGTTATCATTTAAGCCAATTATCTAACTAGCACTAGGTATAATATTTAAGATTTATATTAAGTGTGGCCTTAGAGAACGGAGTCCAGTTATTAACCTTTTATCAACATTGGTACATTTTTTTCATTCAGGTATAACTTTATAATACATTAGCAAAATTCATAATTTAAGAAGAATTTCATTCAGTCCTGGGCAACAGCACGCTTTTTGCTTCTCAGCAGCATTATTTTAAGCTTTTTTCCTTATGGAATTAAGGAAGGCCGTGTTCTGTACTCTCTAGGCCTGAGGGGAAAGACTACAGCGTCCACCGGCTGGTTCTCGGTACCCACACCTCTGATGAGCAAAACCACCTGGTCATTGCCAGCGTTCAGCTGCCGAATGATGATGCTCAGTTTGATGCCTCACATTACGACAGTGAGAAAGGCGGTAAGTGTGTTTATGCAATTTGGTGATAAGTTACTAGGTACTTGATTCAAGCTTAGACATGTGTATATCATATTAATTTTTTTCAAGTTGTTTTATGAGACCATCCTATTTGTGTTTAGAGTTTGGTGGCTTTGGCTCAGTGAGTGGCAAGATTGAGATCGAGATTAAAATTAACCATGAAGGAGAAGTGAACCGGGCCCGCTACATGCCTCAGAACCCTTGCATTATTGCTACCAAGACTCCAACCAGTGATGTGCTAGTTTTTGATTACACCAAACACCCATCCAAACCAGGTAGGTAATTGTGTAGACTTTCCAGTTTATACAGTATCTAACCTCCAAGTCTATTGAATTGTTAATGAAATAAATATTTGTTTTAGTCTCTTACTATTAAAAGTGACATTTTTGTAGATATTCTTAATTTTTACTTTAGAAAACATTTTACTTACTTTATGTAGGTTTATAGTCTTAATGTTTATGTAGTTGTGAAACTGTTTTGACCACAGTGTGGCATGTGAGAGTGAGAAAACAGTAAAATAACAAGGCAGTGTGTGAATTCATTCATTCAGGTGACATCATTTGTTACATGTATATATTAGGGACTGAATTACCAGTCACCACTCTGTGTCAATTCGATTTATATTGCGATTATTATTATTATTTTTTTAAGTAATCATGATTTTATAAATATCCCGATTCCATATTACTTTTTTTTGTTCTTCAATTTTGTAAATTTTTGTAAGACCTTGAACCTATACCTACGGTTTTTCAGTTATTTAAATTTTTTTTTATAGGTTCTAGGTCTTACAAAAATTAACAAAATTGAAGAAAAAAAAAAGTAGTATAGAATACTGAAAAACTGTGTGTAATGAGTCAGTTTGGAGAATAATGTGCTCACTGATCTGAGGCTTTTTAATGCACACGATTGTTAAAAATGCTTTTCTGTTGCAAAGCTTGTCCACTCGGTATCCCCAAATTTCTTCTCAGTGAAATCAACACAGCTGCACACATCAGAAGTAAACAAGACAAAGGTTCTTACTTTTTAAATGAGTTATACAAGTATTATATTTGCTTTAATCAGTACACATACTGTATATTTGTTGGTTAAGACTATAGAGACTATACAGGTTGTTGTTTGAAAGAGAAAATGTACAACACATCATGGTTACCTGCCAAGCTTGTTTGTATAACAACGTACCAGTTTCTCCACTTTGCCTGTGAAACATGCCATGATCCAAATGTATTTTACATAAACTTGATCATCTTGCTTTTCAAGCTGGTGCCAAGCACATATCTCCAAAGTGACATTTCATCCATTTTCTGTAAGCACAGACATCAGTGACATGTTAGTTGCTTATCTTATATATATTAAAAAAAATTTTTTTTTTTTTTTTGCTGCCTTTTTCCAGCAGAACTTAGCACCTGCCTATGGTGCCAAAACAACCACTAACTGGTTTGTAGACCATACTGTACTTGATTGGCCAGCCAGCTTTCCTGACCTGAACCCCATAGAGAATGTATGTGATTTTGTCAAATGGAAGATGAGAAACACCCCACCCAAAAATATAGCTGATGGCTGCTATCAAAGCAACCTTGTCTTCAGTAATGCCTCAGCGGTCACCTCTATTGCATGACCCATTGATGCAGTAATTCATGATAAAGCAGCCCCAACCAAGTATTGAGGGGATAAATTGACACAATTTTTAGAGGTTGGACATTTCTGTATTGTAAATCTGGTTATTCTGCAAGTAGATTGCAGTCATTTTTCTGCATCTTGCATCCTGGAGCTTCAAGTGAAATGTATCATTGTCTTTACTCTAATGACTGTTTATTGCAGACCCCTCTGGAGAATGCACCCCTGACCTGCGATTGAGAGGACATCAGAAAGAGGGCTATGGTCTGTCTTGGAACCCCAACCTAAGTGGCTGCCTACTCAGTGCCTCTGATGATCATGTAAGACACATTATTCCTACTGTATATTACACTTGATTATACTATTGGTTGGATCACTGCATTGTGAAATCTGTCCTCATGGTCTTGGGCTCATGATTTATTTAATTTTTCCTTTCTTTCTCATTTTATCAGACGATCTGTCTGTGGGACATCAGCACAGTACCCAAGGAAGGAAAGATTGTTGATGCTAAGACCATATTCACTGGTCACACTGCTGTGGTAGAGGATGTGTCCTGGCATCTTCTGCATGAATCACTCTTTGGATCAGTAGCAGATGATCAGAAGCTGATGATGTGAGTTGGCTTAGATTCTTGATTTAATCATTAACCAGCGTGATTTTATTCATGAGATGCACTGACCCCTGGGTCTTATTAGCCTCTTTGAGTATCAGAAAGGTATCTGGGTAGAATTTTCCGAAGGTAATTACACAGAGTAATCACTTTTAGATTAAGTTAAGATTGCACTTACAGGAAACCTGAAAGACATTTTACCCAACTGTTGTACGAGTGTGAAAGCATCCATCTCCAGGCCACTGAGACTGTGGTCTGTTTCACATCACTGAAATGTGTTCAGCCTGATATTGTGCCCAAGTTGTGTTTATAGCAAACAGTCTTTCGCCTGGAACAACAGGGAACTAGGAAAAAACATGTGTTATAAGCTATTGCGTGCACTTTTACACATCTGTCTGCAAGTGTAAATGTTTTTTCTTAGAAGAAGTCAGTTTATGAGCAAGCTATAAATCGGGGTATTTAAAAAATATTACTTTAAAAAATTTTTTTTTTTTTTTTTTTTTTTTTGGTCAGTGGTGAATGCTAACCCGTCCAAATTTTCTCTCTCAGATGGGATACTCGCTCTAACAACACATCTAAGCCCAGTCATGCAGTGGACGCACACACTGCAGAGGTCAATTGCCTTTCGTTCAATCCTTACAGTGAGTTCATCCTGGCTACTGGATCTGCTGACAAGGTAGGAACAATAGCTGAAGAACCATCATTGGATCTTTTTTGTTTGTTTGTCTTTTTGGGGGGGGTCCTTGATTGTTTTTGTGTTTAAATTGAAGGTCTTGATTAATCCCACCATTAAATTTAATGTCTTCCTTTTATAGACCGTTGCCTTGTGGGATCTCAGGAACCTTAAGCTGAAGCTGCATTCCTTTGAGTCGCACAAAGACGAAATATTCCAGGTATGGAAATGTCCTTAAAAACACATTTGAAACACTGTAGCAGGTGCTTCAGTTTTGAGTGCAAATTTTCCTGACCTTTAAATGTGCCAACAGGTTCAGTGGTCACCTCATAATGAGACCATCCTGGCATCGAGTGGAACAGACAGACGTCTTAATGTCTGGGATCTCAGGTGAATGTCTTCATTTACTCTCACTCCATGCATAAGTCCTCGAAGAACAAATTTTTTAAATGATAATATTATTCTTATTTTTGTACAGCAAAATTGGTGAGGAGCAGTCACCAGAAGATGCAGAAGATGGGCCTCCTGAATTACTGGTGAGAAGCTCCAAAATGCATCACGAATAACAGTTTGCAGTTATTCAGACTTGCATAGACCTTTTTTTATTTTTATTTTTTTTATGCATTTGCAAAATTGTTTGTTTTTCTCCTGTCAGTTCATCCATGGTGGGCACACAGCGAAGATCTCCGACTTCTCCTGGAACCCCAATGAGCCATGGGTGATCTGCTCTGTGTCCGAGGACAACATCATGCAAGTCTGGCAGATGGTATGTACATGTTCTGCACATTAGCTAGTGTAAATGTGTCAGCTGTAAAAGGTTTACATCCAAACCAAAATGCAGAAGTGGTGCAATGGCTAAAATAAACTGTATTTGATGATTAATTAGCGTGTGCTATTTGTCATCCATTTATTTTTCAAGAGGATTAATGCCCATGTGTGTATGCTTGAGGTAAAGGTGGTCTATCTGAAAACTTTCAGTTGATTTGCAGTGACTCTGGCCCAAACATTGCTGGGAAAATGTCTTTAAAACATAAAAGCTTTTTTTTTTTCTTCTTCTTTCTTTAAATGATCGTGCGATGATGTGCCGAAAGCATGCTAAGTTTTATCATGCCGTGGACTCTGTGTAAGCCTGTGCACTGCTGTCATATTTTCCATCTGTGCACATCCCTGAATCTATTTTGCACTGTTTTTGCAGGCGGAGAACATCTACAATGACGAGGACCCAGAAGGAGCAGCAGACACAGAGGTCCAGGGATGAAGAACGATGTAGAACTTTTGTCTCCACCACACTTCACTTGTCTCGCATGACCATGCTCTTTCCTGGTGAACTGCATCCGTCGCATCTTCAGCCACACTTATATGCTCAAAATGAAGTTTTCTTGAGTGAAAGAAAGAAAAAGAAAAAAAAGACTCAAAGTGTTTCTCTTTAATATGAAAAGTGTATTTTTCTAAGAGAAATTGGTTGTTCTTAATTTTCAATATGGCACATCAAGCCCCCATCCATTTTTTTTAAAGATTTATTCCATGACCTTCATATTCTAAAGGGTTGTTTTGGGTAAAAGGATGTAAAATAAAATCCGAAGATGCTTAGGCCCACGTATTTAATTATCCTGGTCAAATTGTGGTGGATGTCAGTAGGTGACTTTAGATTTATTTTTACACGGCTGACAATTTGGTCAAACAAATGTTATCAAGGGTTTGCAGGATGACTTGTGTGCTCTTAATTTTTGTACTTTTCCTCAACGATGGTCTAATGTCATGTCAATGTCTTTAATATTCTAAAAATAATTTTGTGTCTTTCTTTATGTCCACACTGTTGTACAGAACATTGAGAATAAACTGTTTTTCATCTAACTGATTCAGCCATCATAATGATTATACCATTTGGCTCAAACATTTTGATTTATTTATGTATGTTCATACTAATCATAATAAAGTGCTTCAGTTGGCTTGTTATCTAAACCTGCTTAGCGTCATACAGACAGCATGTTCTCAGACTTCTACCATCTTGCCCTAATATGTCCATGTTCTCTATCGTGTCTCGTCTTATTTGTGATCATAAAGGCAAGTCACTAGCACTCAGACAGTTGTGTATAAAAGCTTTATTTCCTCCACTCTTACTCACATCCCTGTCAGCACTGCACGTACATCTAGAGAGTTCTGCGCTGTTTAAGTGGGCTGATGATAATCTGGGCAGTCTCCATCACACATTCCTTGCTGATGTGACATTTCAGGGAAACTGAGTGGTGCTGGTGCATTTCATATTATCTTCTGTCTGCTTAGGAATATTTATAAATGATGCCCACATGCATGTTTATGCTGTTAAAATTATGGCAGTACAATGAGAGAGTTAAACAAACGGACCATACTGTAGAAACGGCAAAGAATTACTAATTGCTAATACCAAACTGCGGTCTAAGGCCATATTCGTCTTCATCGTTCAGGTTTTCTCTTCCACCGGGAGGATCTTCTGTGCTTGCTGTCCCTCTATGCTTTCTCTGTATAATAAAAAAAAAAAAAATCTGGTAATTCAACTTATAATTTGTAAATAAAGTCCTTTTCAATGATGATTACACTTGCCTATAGAAGTATAGCTGTTTGGCCAGACTGTTCTTGAGTTCCTCCATTTCCTTTATCTTATTTATCTGTATCCGAAGTTCAGTTTTTAGTTCTCGGCTGCTCTCCTCTAGGCGGTCTATTGTTTCCTGGGGAAAAGGTAAATGACATTAGTACATTATAATTTGCAACCTATGTAAAAACATTGCTTCAGAAGCTATATGACTAAATCTCAATTTATCTCAAAACCAAAAGCTTGGATAACTGTAGGTTCATTCAAAACTGAATTACATACACGGTATTGCTCGACATTTTCCTTTCTTTGCTTCTCCATCAGATGGATGCGCTCCTCCAGTCGGGCCCTCTCTAGTCCCAGCCTCTGCTCTTCCTCTTTCAGGGGCCCCAGCTGGGTCTTCAGGTCTTGGCACTGCTCCCTGTATTTTATTAGTGCATCAGTGCTGTTTTGTCGTCTCTTTAGTAAGGCCACCAATCTAGGCTCATAAAACTCCTCAAGTGCTTTGATTTCACCCTGCAGGTACTGCTGCAGGTCGAGGGATGCACGTCGGCCTTGGGACAGGTACGAGTGGGTATTGTCCTTGCTGGGTTCCTGGGTCATGTTGTCCATCTGACTTTGTATCGTCTGCACTTGGCTTTGGTGTTCACAATGAAGCTGACTTATGACTTCAATCAACTTCTCAACAAAGGCCTTCATTTCATTCTGGTTGAAGAGGACAACACAGCATTAGCCATAGTGCAATAACATAAATACATTGGTCTGTTTCAATTTTTTTTAGGTACGTCAATGTTTTAAGTGCAATTGTTTGCCAGGACAATTAAAAATACACCTAGGGTTTTGGGTTTATTTTTCTGATGAGCAAGCAACAATTCTATGTATTAATCAGAAAACCAATGATTTTCCTTCCTGAAAAGTCTCCAAGTAGAAGCTCATCAGAAAATTACACCCTTAGAGAATAAAATGTAAATGTAAAGTTCTTAAATATTTTTTTAATCAACTGTGGGAAACTATAACCATGTACCATAAGGCTTCTGACATAGCATTCAGATGATATTTATCAAATTGTGAGATAGCGGTGCAATGCACATAATCATGCAGATACAGGCAAGCAGGGTTTTTTTTTTTTTTTCAAATCAATCATAACTGGAAAAAAAAATCTGATCTCAGTGGCTTGATCACAGCATGGTTATTGGTGCCAGGCTGGTTTGAGTGTTTGTATGATTGCTGATCATCAGTCTCTGGAATTTACTCGGAATGTGGCAGTGAAGAAAAATATCCAGTGAGTGGCAGCTCTGTGGAGGAAGAAATGCCCCATTGATGACAGAAGCCAATGGTGAAAGACCTGGTTCAAACTGATAGACAGGCTACAGTAACTCACAAAACGACTGGGTACAATTGCGATGAGCAGTAAAGTATCTCAGAAATCCCAACACATCAAACCTGGAGGTGGATGGGCTACATCAGCAAAAAAAAAACCATCAGATTTCAATTCTCTTAAATAAGAATGGAAATCTGGGGCTGCAGTGGGCACAGACTCACTAAAAAGCTGAAGACTGGAAAAACATAGCCAGGTCTGATGAATCTCAATTTCTGCTCTGGCGCAAAGATTGTGAGGTCTGAAGGTGACACCAACAGCATCAATCTTTGGCCCCAACCTGGCTGGTGACGATGGTGTAATGGTTAGAGGACTAAGGACATCCCTTCAGGGACATTATTCATCAAACCTTTTTATGTTTTTATGCTACTTCCATTATTATATTGTATCACATCACAATGCAAAAGTCGTCCCAAAATGGTTTCATGGACATGACAGTGAGTTCTTTCAGTGTTCTTCTAGTCACTGGATCTAAGTCCAATAGAACACCTTTGGGATGTAGTAGAAGGGAAGGTTCACAGCATGATAGTTCACCTAAAAAATCTGCAGAAATCAGGGCATGCAATGCTGTCAACATAGACCAGATTCTCAAAGGAATGTTGTTGGATCCATGCATTGGGGATGTTTTTAGAGCAAAGGGAGGTCTTGTCCAGTGTTAGTGTTTAGAGAGAGAGAGAGTCTATGAATATGTGTAGAACTCAAATTTAACCTTCACAATACCTGTTCTTGCTTTAGTTGCTCCACTTCTTTCTGCTGTATGGTCAATGTCATCTGGCTCTGTGCACAATCCCTGGCAGCAGCAAATAAGCGTCTCTTGAAGAGTCGTGTCTCATCCAGCAGACTCTGTCTCTGCAGCATGGCCTTGGCCAGGAGCTTGTGGGCCTCCTCCAGCTCACATCTCAAAGCATGAGTTTCATCCTGCATGGGCCTCTCCAGCTCCAGAAGCTCCTGTACCAGCTCCTCCTTTCTGTGCTCAAGTCGGGTCACCTCCTCAATGAGGCTCTCAAATGATGTCCCCAGTTCCTTTAGCTCCATGCTAGTAGACAGCGCTAGTCCTGGTTCATCTGTGCTACTTTCGAGATCGAACACTGCCATAGATTCTGTTGTGTCTGAAATAAAGTCGTCACTATCCTCGAAGAAATTTGTTCCTAAACGATTTTCTCTTTCTGTGATCAAAGCCGGTAGAGTAGATTTGGTCTCATGAGTGGTTTCAAATTCATCAAGCTGTGCCAGCATCTGTCTCATAAGTACATTAAATTCAGCATGCAATGTTTCCTGACATTTTTTTGAATAGGCCATGGAATCCCCAGGAACCACAAGGGCAGCTTCGATGTCCTCCAAGCAATCTTCAAAGTATTCTTCGTCATCTTCTTCAATAAATAACAGACTGTCTTTTTCCTTGAGCTCGGACTGAGACCGACAGGGTTCCTCAAAGTCAGTGTCTTTTTCAGCCATTTTCAGCTTATTACCTGTGAAATCATAGGTTTTATTGTGCTGGATTACTGGCAGGATCACAAGTTAGGCATTTAGATACAGGTACACATTCTTAAATAAGGGTTAAACCTTGGTCTGTAACTCGGAGGACTTGTTTGCATAACCCTTATACAGAGGGTTTGCCAAGCAAAACCCTTAAACAAAGCAAAGCACCATTAATAATCAAAATAAACTTAACATGTTAAATTTATTGTGTAAAAAAAGCAAAACTTTTATTTATACCTTCCAACCTTTCCTGCATGGTTCTGGGTGATGAGAGAGACCTTGTTGAACAACCTTAATGTTTGGCTGCATTGTGGGTACATGAACAAGGAGGTGAGGGTGAGGGGAATGTAAGGAATCTACGATCTGAGAGGCATGTATTCATTTAGCAGCAGCTGCACAAACCTAATGAACAGCTGCTTGATGATTAGCCTACAACAATCATACCGTAAATGCAGTAATGACCAAAGCTCAGATGAAAATCTTTCAGTTATGGTAAATTACATGTTTTATTAAGAGTTTGGTGTCGTCCATTATCACACTAAATATCAATCTATTTGGAAGGGGGAAGTACATGATGCATGCAGGTGATTTCATCACTATGGACAATTAAGCCCAGCAACACATGGTCACTGACCAAATACGTACTGGCAAGCTACAGCTTGGCCCTCAAATCCAGCTATAGGGCATCGAGCTGCACTTTCTCCATGTGTACCCTTGGGAGAAAATGTGATATTCTTGCCTATGATGCCATACATGGTCTAAGAGAACATGTCCATGGTAAAAGGGGTCAGTAAGTACAACAGCACGCTCGGTGGGACCTTCGAGGGAGCAGCCGCCAGCCATGGGCTTAGGCAGGGCACATTCCAACAATGGCACAATCACTGAAGATCCACCACAAACAAACACTTACTATCACTTTGCTATAAGGAACATCTGGTTGTTTCTTCCTTTATGCATCACAACATATCAAACCCAATCTCCAGTTATAAAATTAGCTTAAACGTGCTTATCTGGGATTGAAACTGGCCAAACTTTCATTCAGATGCTGCTAAATTACCATAAAAGGCCAAAAGACAAAGTCTTGCATGAGTGTAGCTGCAATGTGTGAATATCATCCTAACGATATATATATATATATATTCTAGAGTGACCTAGATTCATTCAAATGTATTTTGCATCAAATAAGCTAACAGTCCAGGTACTCACCACTGTCATTAGGTTTCCTTCTCCCACAGAGTCTCAGAGCAATATCCAAGTAGTGAGAAAGAGCCAGTAGAAATAGGGAGAGACACAGGACATCTGGTTTCTTTCTCGCAGACTGCCGAGTCACCCCGGCAACTTAGGCTCTGTTTATATTTATGAATAAACAGTAGGAGGGACGAAATATGAGCCAGTTAAACATAGAGCCCATCTTAAGCCGAGCATGTACAAAGAGGTCCACTGAGAGCTCACCAGCTGGCATGAACCAACAAGACTCCACAAAGTGTATTTTATGTAAATAATGTCAGCACCCAGTTTGAAGCATATTGTTCACGGCAACGCAGACGTATCAAATGGGATTTATAAAAGGGCGCTCAGATAAATGTGACAACCAAAGGAATAACCGGCTGCAAGTGTGTAGAAGTGTTCAAAACATCGTACCTACTTCTGTTAATATGAAGTCAGCTTCCCCGATGAGACTTTGACTCCTGAATAATCTTAAACAGTCACCTAGACTACAACATGGCCTAAAAGCCTGGCTGTCATCAGGTGTAAGGGTGACGAATATCTAACACAAACAATGATTTAACATCGTTAAATTATTCGGAGGAGCCATGAACATAAAGTGCATGACTATTAGCAAGAGTAACGGTTCTGAATTCCCCCCATGCCTGTTCAAGGCCGCAGCTTCTCTAAATAGGCACTGTACTTTGCATGACCTGTCTGAAGACAGAAAATCTAGTGGATGAATTCATTTGTAGTTCAAAAGTAATTTACTTTGCGTGCAATATGTGACATATACTGTAATGCCTGCTCGGTTATAATGTCTGTTAAATTTGTGAGTGTCTCTATCCTGTTTCATTTCAAAGCTGAGCAAATAATTAGATTATAAAGATCTGTCTGTGATTTCTTTGGATAGAGGTTTCATTGTGATTCTTCTGATTATGCCATTTTCTTATTTAAACATAATAAAGAACAAACAGCAATTAACAAAAAAGTAACTGTTTCTTAATAAATAACTTTATGCATATTACAGGGTAATGTTAGACAGGCCTGTACATAAAATATATATATATATTTTAAATTACTATTATTTCCAAACAATAATAGACATTACATACGCATAAGGAACTTTATATTTGCAATGTCAAAGGAGATCATTTCACATTCTATCTCATCTTAACCAGCGTCACAAGAAAGCTTAACTAGATTTTATGGCTTGTCTTTAAACTGTATTTTAGACAATGAAACTTGTACAGATAGGAGAGAAAATAAAGGAGAAAACAACACTATCGTAGCAAGGTGTTGGACAACCACAAGCCACCAGAACATGTTTAGTGCTTTTTTAAATCTCTGGAACTGAACTGAATTAATGAATGCCATTTCTTCAAAATATATTGTATTCTCTTAACTGGTATTTTTCAGCATGGTAGAAAATCTCCCATAATTGCTTAACTAGGTCGTGATCTAGAGTCACATAAAGGCCGTAACGTATGATCCAGATTATTTTCATATTCATTGCATCATTAAGGAAACCTCATGCCCTGTGCATGGGGAAACAACTTACTAAAAGAGAACATTCCCATCAGAACTGTTTTATCCTAAGTTTTTTTTTTGTTCATGCTTGATTTGCCAGCTAAATAAATAAAAACATAGCCATAGTTTTGTTTGTTTTTCAATTTATTTTTCACCCATCTGTATGTTCACTTGACTGTGTCCAAAATTTTACAGTGATAATGTATTGCAAAAAAAATCTCAATAAATGTAGAAAAAAATTTGTGTTTAAAAAGTGATTATAATGTATGATTTCTGCATGTATACTCTGTGTTGCACAGAGAGCTGTGAAACAGGTGGGCATGATTAAAAGAGCACTGACTAGGGGCTTTCCAGCCAAGTAAATTCCCAATGGTGTGTTTCTGCATTATGACCACAAGAAGGCGCTGCTCCTGTTTACCAGAATTTCTATAAATGTCTCAATAATAATAATAATAATAATAATAATAAATTTTTGTATTATAATGCTTTTATGTTATATGTTAGTACTGTTTTACAAATATATCGTGGCTATGGGTTTGGGTCAAACAAAATAAATTAACATCATCATCAAAAAAAATAAACTAGGGGCTTTATAGCAAAGTAAATTCCCAGGGTTCCCAAAGGTGCGTTTCTGCATTATAACCACAAGGAGGAGCTGGCCAGCTGTTTATCAGAATTTTTCAAAAAGTCTCAAGCATTTAATTTGTTTTATTGCTATTATTATATATTTCACAGGGGTTTATTATTTTATTAATATAGTGTGGCTATGAGTTTGGGTCAAACAAAATATAAATAAATTATAAGATAAATCATCATCATCATCATCATCAACAACAATACAGTAATAATAATAATAATAATAATAATAATATGGGCAGGCAGGCAGACAGGCATGAGTAAATGGAAAAGCGCACTGGCTTCTACGGGCTTTCCAGAAATGTTCTTTCCTAGTGGTGTGTTTTTGTATTATGACCACTAGGTCATAATGGTCAGCTGTTGTTTACCAGAATTTCTCAAAATGTCTCAAGCATTTAATTTTAATGGTATTATTACATGTTTCACTTGTTTTATTATAATAATAATAATAATAATAATAATAATAATAATAAATTTTATTATTTAACTAATATAGCGTGGATATGGGTTTGGGTCAAAGAAAAATAATAAGCATTTATGAGATAAATCATCATTGATAACAAAAATAATGGAAAAACTGCTAATTATAATCACATTTTTTCTTACACATTTCAAACCCATTCCATATTTGTTTGATTCAGTAAAGCTGCAACAATGACCATTGTTAAAAGCACTATATAAATAAAATTGAATGTTAATAATAACAATAAATATATATTTTTAAATTCATTTATTTATATTTTAAGTAATTTTTATTCTGTAAAAACATTTATAATAGAGGATACGTACAAAGATATCTTATATTTAAGCATATTTATAGTTTTGTAAAATGAAACCTATGTGTCATCTTTGATCCATTTCTTTTCACATTTTTAATCCCTCATCCTTCAATTCCACAAATTGTGTTTCTATACTCTGACCGCAGAGAGGCAGTGCTCTATTTCTCTTTTCATTACACACTCCAGCCCTGAGTACACTGTGAAGGCTACATAGCATTCAACATAAGATTATCCCAATCCCTCACTCTCTGCCCCCACAACCTCTCATCCATGCAGATTGAGCTATAAGGACCCGTGAATTCCTCAGGAATTTACATTTGTTTCAGAAGGGTCCTCTTTTACACAGCAGATCTCTGGGTGGTCTCTCTGGTCTCCCTCATTCCACCTGAATACGTTCACAAGCGTAAGTGCAGGAGCTGGGAAACTTTTTCCCTTCTCCAATCAGTGTTAGCCTGTAATCTCTCTCTCTCTCTCTCTCTCTCTCTCCTTCAAAACACAGGTTGAAAAAAA
The DNA here is from genome assembly GCA_030014305.1 of Clarias laeviceps. Taxonomy (NCBI): domain Eukaryota; kingdom Metazoa; phylum Chordata; class Actinopteri; order Siluriformes; family Clariidae; genus Clarias; species Clarias laeviceps. The sequence goes on from JAQMYJ010000023.1 coordinate 23,380,551, forward strand.
CCTCTCTGGAATGCAGCAGTACTGTAACTGTATAATAAACCTGTGTTGAGTGATGGTTTAGTGGATTTAAGTCGAATTTGACAAAACAGCCAGGAAAAAAAAAAGTTAATTTGTTCTGCTATTTGGTTAATTTTGTTACAGAATTGCAAATGTTCTCTTCTCGCAACATTTGTTTGTTGTATCATTCTACACTTCAGACATCATCCTTATCAGTAAGTCTGGAGAAAACTGTTCCCTTTAGCAATTTCTGTTATATATCTACAATTGACATAACTAATTTAAAAAATCCATATATGAGAAATGCATTTCTAAACAATTACATTTAATTTGTAGCGTGAGCCATATTGACGTGACGCTTCACCTCAATTATCAACAGTATATAAAGGCAGGCAATGTTCCCTAGTTATTATCACAATATAATACAAGCTGTAGCCTTATGAGTTTGGTTGTGTGTGCACTTTTTTTTTCTAAAACTCTTTATTATACCGTGAATTCAACCAACATTTTATTGATACCAAGTTGCATACTGCAATTACCACAAACACAACTGCAGCATGATGCATCTATTGGAACAAAACTGTGGGAGGTGGAGTTATAGTGTTTTGGAAAATCAAAATCACAAAGCAAGTCCCAAAACAATTTTGAAATAAACTGCTCAGCCAAAAAAAAAAAAAAAAAGTTGCAGACTCTAATATTTTGTTGGACTGAATTTTGCTCTGATTACAGCAGTAGCATCATTAGCATCAAGCTCATGCAATGTCACATAACATTTTGTTCAGTCCAGAGCCTTTTTTTCTCCGAGATCTTGTATTGATGATGGGGAGTCGGACCACTGAGTAAAGCCTTTTTCAGTAAGGATTCTCAACAGGGTTATGGTCTGGATTATGTGGTGGCCAATCCATGTGTGCAAGTGATGTCTCATGCTCCCTGAACCACTCTTTCATTTGAGCCCAGTGAATCCTGGCATTGTCATCTTGGAATATGTCCATGCCATCATTTACATTTGGGTTTGACAGACACCCTTATACAGAGCGACTTACTTTTTTTTTTTTTTTTATCCCATCATACATCTGAGCAGGTGAGGGTTAAGTGCCTTGCTCAAGAGCCCAACAGTGGCAACTTGGTGTTCATGGGGTTTGAACCTGGGACCTACCGAAACATAGTCCAATGCCTTAACCACTGAGATACCTCTGTAACATCAGGACAGAAAAAATCCACTGATGGAAAAACCTGGTCATTCAGGTCATCAGCACACCTCAAATTCTGGGAAGATAATTTTGCTGAACCTAGACCTGACGCAACCCCAGATTAAATGAAACTGAATTGAATTAAACACTGCCTCCACAGGCTTGAACAGTGGGAACTATGCATGATGGGGGCATCACTTCATCCGCCTCAGTTTTTTACTCTGGACTTTTTTTAATCTGGACTCATCAGACCACATGACCTTTTTCCAATGCTAAACAGTTCATTCTTAATGATTCCTAACAAATTTAAGCCTTTATGTTCTGATTATCTTATTACTTATAACTGTTTTTCTTAAGGCTACACAGCTGTTTAGTCAAAATACCTCAAGTTCTCTTCACATTGTGCATGTAAAAACCTTCAGTATTAAACACAGCCATTATACTGTTGTTGTTTTTTGTTATTTCACCAAGTATTTAAGTGATCAGTCATCATGCTCATTCAGGATGTTTATCTGACCACATCACTTCCTCGAAGATCATGGTTCACTATCCTTCCAGGTGGTAATAATGTGTTTCACAGTTTACTCAATGTAAGCAATTTCAGCAATCTCCTTAGTTGTGTGTTTTGTTTTGTTTTTTGCTTGATGCAGGCCAATAATTTGACCCTTATGAACCAGAGAAACATCTTTGCCTCATGTCTTCTCACATGGTTGTTTAAGAAATGAAAAGCTACTCACTGCATCAGTTAGAGTTAAATAACTTGTTGCTAGCTGAACCTTGTTAATCACTGCAGTAATTATCCAATGGAAGGCTCTTACCTATTTTCTTAATTAAATCCAGGTGGTGACATTTCTTTTGGCCAGGCAGTGTATTTTGGAATTTGTGCTTTTAATTTTTTTATTTTATTTATTTAACCACCCTTGTGACCCAAAGAAAAATGTATAAAATATTCTCTATCAGTTTGCAATACTTTTTGCTTTATTAAAAAAAAAAACATGTTTTCTTGTTACTTAAAAAATCATTAAAAAAATATATATATCCTAAATCTCTATTTGCTGTAAAACTGTTAAATTGTAAACGTATTCATCTTTAACAGAAGAAAATTTATGTTGGGGTTTCTAAAAAAATCAACCCAAGGTCAAAATTACACATACAGGATCAAATATATACAATATGTGCAGCACACCTCATATTTGGTTGTATGTCCATCACTAAGTTTCACCTTTAGCAGATGCATTTGGTAGCCATTAGCAAACTTCTGGCAAAATTTGGGTTGGATATTTGTCCACTCTTTTCAGAGTTTCATAAACATATTTTCGCTTTCCTTGATTGTAATGAGAGTCATATCTATGATGGCTTTATGTAAACCTCTTACCACAATTGTATATCTAAGTACATCTCTTAATGAAGTGTTTATTCAAACCTAACCCATTGTTACACTGCTGCTGCTCTGCACATGTTACTGTTTGCACTGAGGGGCATGAAGAAAATATCAAAAATATCCAACTCCATTATCTTTGTATTTACATGTGTGCAAAATAGAGACCAGAGATGTTTAGTATGAATCGCTTGGCCTGAGTGTATGAGACATTGTAAAGATAACATTCACATATTTACCTGGCCTTTCCTTCTTATTGTAAAGAACCGTGTACTGTAAATAAACAGATCATCAACATTACACAACCCAGACAACATACAGTATGAGTGATAATACACTGCTGTTCCAAGTTATCACACAAGTTACATCTGAGCCACATACAGTTGTGAAAATGATATGAACGTTTGAGAATCTGGCCTGCAGGACTCATGACATACAGCTGCTCCATTTTCCAGAAAACACTGCTAGTACACCTGTACACCAGGATAAATTTTTATCTTGAAAATAGTCTTCTGCCAAATGAAATGAATGTCTTTAACAGATCTACTGATCCAATCATCCATCCATCATTTTCCAAGCTCCTTAAGGGGGGACTCAGGGCACAGGGCAGGGGACACCTTACGCATTTCACTGCATATCGTACTGTTTATGACTGTGTATGTGACAAATAAAATTTGAATTTGAATTTACCCTGGATGGGGCACCAACCTATCATAGGGCACTCACGCACACTCACACACTCTGAGAAATTTGAAACTGGAATACCTGGAGCAAACCCACCAAACACTAGGAGAACATGCAAACTCAAACTCAAAGGAGGTGAGATTGCCCAGAAGACCTGGAAGTGCAGGATGACAGTAACAACCATGAAGCCACAATGACCCCATCAATAGATTTAACAGATAAGGATGTACAGTATAAGCTATTTCTATATGTACTGATACAGTAAAGGGAACTGTCTTTCTTGTAGGGTAAGAAATACATCATATAGGTTGTGCCATGCTATTTGTTCTCCTACTGCCCGACAAAAGAGTCTATTAAGGGGCACCTAATTACCTCTAACATAGAAAGCTGTAACTCACAGATGTGATGGGATGGCCCCTGTCTGACCCTGTGGAAGACAGCGATGTATGACTGAAAAGCAAAGATATTCTTCAGGTTTTTCACAATGTGACATAAAAATTGACTGGCTAGTCTGCCATTCATTAGCACTGTCATGGGGAAAATGTGAAAACGGTTCCAATACACATCCCTACCATTTACTGTGATACCATACGGAGTGAAACATCATAAGTCACTGGAGAACAGAACTATTTATTGCTACCTGACTGTACTAGTTCAAACTCAACCACCATGGACCTACAAATCAGCAAAAGTATGAGCTTTGAGATATATATATTAAACAGCAGGGACAAGCTTAAATAAAGTTTATAACAACAAAAATAAATAAATAATTGTTTGCTGCAAATTTATTACAGATAAAGTAAAGACCAGGCCGGTGAGCGGTGAACTTTAGTAATCTAGTGCAACTTTAGGCCAGCAACATTCCTTAGCAGGGATCCGGAAATAAAGGTCTACATGAAAAAGACAAAAACAAAACAATGTCCAATTGAGCATTAATTTCCACAATAACCACATCACCTAATGGAGCTGTAAAAAAAATCTGCTACTCAGTTTGAGATGAGGACTGCACATACAGCACAAATAAAACATACTGTATATATGACTAGAATAAATAAATGTGTGTTTAGGCTTTCTTTTGGTGTGGGCAATCATTAAACCATCTCTAAAACAGAGCAGAGCAAACATGCCTCTAACTTAAAACAAAACGCCCACTTGTTGAGCTCTACAGTTTCAGGGATGTGGAAGAAACACTGACACAAACTTTTTTTCCCGGTCTTTTGTGTGGTGCAAATGGAGCAAGGTGGAGGAATTCCAGGACATTCAGCCTCTCAGTGTGCCCTGAGGATGAAGAGGCCTGAGAGAGAGAGAGTGAGAGAGAAGGTCATCACCATGCCTGGACCTGTGCCTATTACTCTAAACATGGAGAACAGAAGGAAGGAATAATGAAGCAGACTTCATGTCTGATCTCTCAAAGGTCTGCTCACTCAGCAGAAAAAGAAAAAAAAGGAATGAAAGAAAAGACAAATGTATTTATGTGTGCTTGAGTGTATGTGGGTGAGAAAGAGAGGGAGAGAGAGATTATGATTTATTTACTCGTCCTCTGCTTTCCTACTGCTGTTTTCTACCATGAAAGACTGCATTTTCAAATATGTTTTATTTATAATCTTCTACTTATACTGTATAATCAGTTTAATATATATTTACAGTAGATGCAAATAAATCACGGAAGTAGCTCACATGTATTGTACAAAAATAGACACTACAGTGCACCAGATACCAATATTTACAATTACATACAATATTTTTAGTGTGTATGTGAATGTATAAAGTGTCTAGTCCAGTATATTGTGTGTGTGTGTGTGTGTGTGTGTGTGTGTGTGTATGTGTGTGTATATGTGGGGGGGAGGGGTGTGAAATGAGTCGACCTCACCGGTTTCAGTGAATCAGTCCGGGAGCATGATGATAGTAAATGGCTGTCCTGCAAATCTATCCTGATGGTGAATAATCCTAATTTCGGAAATTCGAATCCGAGTTCACAGTCCAAGAAATTGGAAAAATTTGATAGAATAGCCTCTGGGATTGTAAGACTCCTCACAAAATAGTTTGCAGTCTAAGTAAAGTCAACATCAGTGCATGTGTGTACACAATAACCCCCTCCCCCCCCCCCTCTCTCCTGTAAGGGTTGATTCTTTTAAAAAGTAAAGTGCAGGTTAATTAGTTTTATTTATTGCTATTTTTTTTTTTTTTTCTCCCTAATTTAGTGGTGTCCAATTCCTCCCAGTCACTAGGGGGCTCCCACATTAAGCTTCTACTACCATTCAGTCGGTAGGGACGCAGACTATCACATGTTTCCTCCGACCCACATGATGTCACCGACCAGCTTTTCGAACTGCTCGCTCACATACCGTTGGGGGCAGAGTAACACACTCGGAGGACAGCGCTATCCACGCCGCACAGACGCCCCTGATTGGCTTGTAGAGCCGTGATTAATGTGGGAGCACAAAGTACCTCTCATCCCTCCCCTCAGAGGGAGCTCGGCCAATCAGCTCTCTCTAAACCTCCAGCTGAGAGAGGTTACAGCATCACCTGGGGATCGAACCAGCGATCTCCGGATGATAGGGCAAGCGCTTTACCACTGCGCCACTCGGAGGACCCCTATATTTTCTATTAATATAATTTTTATATAAATATTTTTGGGTTGTGGAACAAATCATTGAGACAAAATGGAATCCGGGATTCCCCTCGTGATTTAAGGGTGCAGAGACAACATTTCACTGTGAGATTAATTTCCTTAGGCACGGTTACGGTTTATGGCCATCCAGTATGATGGCAGTGATGGGAAGTGATGGCTTATGAACAAACCCAACTTACAAACATGCGCTGATGTCTTTTGGCACACTGACTTATGAAGATCAGTACTCCCTGTGTGAGTGCAGCCTTGTGCTGCCATCTGTTGGAGTGTTACAAAAAGAGTCTCGAAACTTTTTGATACCACCTTGTATAATTAATAACAGAATGCTCACGTTTTATTGGGAGAGAGAGTATGTGTTCTTGTTCTCTGGAATGGGTTGGGACACCATCCAGGGTGTACACTTACTGTGAGTAAGTTAAAATTTTATTCTAATGGTACTAATGATTAGGAAATGCAAAAGCTTACAAATTATATGGGCTGAAAACTAATAATAGATTTCTTCTTACATTTACTCTAACCCTGGAAATGTGCATATCAGAGCAAAAGTAACTAGCTGATAAAGTTATTTAGTGGCCTAAAGTTAGTTAATTAGTGTATTGATGTTGCAGTGAGATTACGAATTAGACACAGCTGTTTAAATGGGGTGTAAGAGACACAAATGTGAACTCATGTCTGTGTCTTGTGTACCAAGGCTAATCAGCTTTGCTAGCTATTCTTTTATCTAATAGAGTGTGTGTCTGCGTATGAGCTTTGAGATATATATAACTGTGGTACAATTCTATCTGAGTGTGTGGTTGTGTTATCAGCAGAGCAACCCGTTGGTGCAGAAGGAAATCCAGTATGCGGATGACAAAGAGAGGAGCAGTGGGATAATGAGGAGTGGGAAAAGGGTGGCTTAGTCCTGCTGGCACATGGGATTTCCTGCTTGTTGCCTCAGCTCTCATCACTGATTCTCTTGGTTGTGTGAGCAGTGGAGTTGTAGTCTGAAAAAATATTTGGTTTCTATATGACACAGTCTCTAGAGTTCACACAGAAAGGCGCAAAAACAACAAATAATTATAAATCAACATTAATGACATCGACAAGTATAATTCACTTTAGACCTCAAGTTTAGACCTCCTTCTTAATCTGAATGTCAGAAACAATCTTCCAACAAACTGTAATGTCACTGTAAGGACAACAAATACTAAAGAAGCTACTAAAGTAAATAACGAAATAATAATAATAATAATAGGATTCATATAGTATAATGATAGCAATCAGAGGATAGGGCAGTGGTAGTGTTGGGAATCAGAGGATAGAGCAGTGGTAGGTTGAGATTCTGGGTTCCTGTTCGGAGTGTTGGGGGTTCAAATTCTGATATTGATGAAAGGCCTTAACCCCACCTGCTCATACCTGTATGTACACCCAGCCACTGAGATTCAGTGCTGGCCCCAAGCCCAGAGAAGTTGGGTGGGTTACGACAGGCTTGTGTAATAGATGGCCTTATACATTTGGTTAATGGAGTGCTGATCAGAAGGTCCTAGGATCAAACCCCACTACCACCAAGTTGCTACTGTTGGGCCCTTGGTTTTATGTGGTACATTTGAGGGTGAAGGGCATTGCTCAAAGTGTTGCCACTGGGTTGCAACACTTTGAGCAAGGCCCTTCACCCTCAAATGTATAATAAGATAAAAAAATCAATGTAAGCAACCCTTCCAATGTCTCCAGGCTTTGGACCAGCACTGAATCTCAGTGGCTGTGTATACATTTAACCAGGTGCGGTTAAGGGCCTTGCTCAATTGCCCAACAATGGTGATCCAGCAGTGGCAGTGTTTAAATCCCCATCCCTCCAATCAGGAACACAGAACCTTAACCGTCTGAACAGCCACTACATCATCTCCTGATTACTATGATTATTCTATATAAATCCTAAAAACTTTCAAGCAGTCATTCTCAAGATATTGCATTAAAGAGAATCTTAGACACTAACAAACAACCTGAACACACTCTATCACTCAGGAGAAGTAGCATAAAACCATACAATAAGTGGCGATCCTGTGGGTGGAAATGCCCTGTGGGATGGAGGCTGGAGGAGAACGGCCAGAGTGATTCCAACTGACCAGAAGTCTACAGTAATTCAAACAACTGTAGTGAGCAAAAATGTATCTCACAAAACACAGCGTGGACATTGAGGTGGACATTCTACAACAGCAGAACACCTCATAGGATAAGAGGAATATGAGACTACAATGGATACATTATGAAAAAAAAATTCACCTAGTCTTCTATTCAAGATGCAACTTTATATGTGTTTTCCATTGGTCCTCCATATGCGAAGGGTGTGCTCTGAGGAGACCCAAGAAGTTGTTTAGCTGGTGAGTATGTTGGAAGCATGTGCCTGTTGGTTAAAGGTTGTGATGCAGGAGTGTGTATTTTCCTGGCTGATTGTTACGGTTTGTTTTGTTCCATTGCACTTGAGGAAAATTTATATTTAAATAGTTTTGCCAGATCAAAAACTGCACAAAGAGTTCAGAATATGCTGGTGGTTAATGTTCATGCACAGCTGCACAGAAATGAACTCTGCTGTTAGTACCCCATAGTTTTACCAGGAAAAAAGAACTTTTTGCATGGAATAGTAGATGACTGTTTTCTTCTTAGTTGCTATAGCAGCATTTAAACATTTCAATCTGTTTGGAGTGACTAAACTTTGAAAGTTTGACTCACTCCAGCCCCACCCTATACTCCAAATGCTTATGTACTGGGGTTCTCGTTTTCCTGTTGCCTCTCTTTTTTCTGCCCGTACTCTTGCTGTCAGTTTAAACAATAAAATTGTCCACACCCGAGCTACACATCAAGCAAAATTCCTTAAAATGTATTTTTGGACTCTAGCCGGATAAAAAGATATTTTTTAGACAGTGATCCCCAGAAAGCACTGATTTACTCAGTCCAGTCTGTTTCAGTGCAGTACAGGCTGAGGCCAATAGCAGAAGAGCTCCATCTGTGCTTGAAAAAGTCAAACAAGCACCATGAAAAAAAAAAAAAAAGCTCCTCGAATGTTTACAGTGTATCCTGGATCTTATTAGATACATATCCCAGTCCACATATCTCCCTTATCTGTGTTTAAATTTAAACCCAGGCAAATTTCCACTTACTCGTACATGAACCAACATCTCCAACATGGTTATGTTTAGAGAAGAAATATCACTCCAGCAACCAAAATTAAGGGAATATAGTCATTCAGCTGTAATGTCTAAAATTATCACTGTCATCAGTGCTGAAGGAATGTACAGAGAATAATTAAATCACAGTATATTGCATATTTTATATTTAAGTGCTTAGGATGAGGGCAAATATTTCAATCTAATGCATCTGAGGAATCAACAACAAAAAAATCAAGCATGTTAGTGATATAAACTGATAGTTTAATTAGTAGAAATGTTAATGTGCTTTTTAACTTTGCAATTTAAAAGTTTTTGCAATTTGCAATTTTTGGCTCTATTTTCTAAAACAATAGATCTTGTGATACTTGTATAATTTGAACTTGTATAATTTGTTTTTGGTAATACTGTAGTTACATAACAGAATGGAATGACTCTTTAAAAGACTTATTTACAACATCAGGACATTTACAACGCCTGGACAGAGTTTGCCAAACAGTCTCTTGGTAACAGAAAGTTTTCATCCTCATTGTATTTACACTTCATTATACTCTTCATTTTAAAGACAACTGTAGACTTTTTCGTAACTCTCACACTCATGAACTAATGAGCTCCCCAATAGAAGAATCAGCTTGAACTTGTTTACAAAACACAACATAGGAAAATGTACAGTGCAACAGAAAAGTAGAGCACAAAAATTATGAAAGATAATATTTAATATTTGCACAGAATGCCATTTTTTACGGCAGTACAGTGGTTTAGTGTAGCTACCGCCCTGCTTGGTGAGTTGCCACCAGGGTTTATCCCACCTTGTGCTCTAAAGATGGGCTCCAGGCCCCTGTATACAGGATAAAGCACTATAGACGGTGAGTGAACTGTCTTTTAAGATACCTTCACCAGACCACTTTTTATAGCAAGCAATAAAATATCCCATAATCCTGTGTGTCAACTTGGGTGCAGCAACCAAACATGGTAACAAAACACATAGAGAGGGAGCAGTTTGAGAACATATACTGTAACTAAGGTGTTTGTGACATGTATAATTTCTGAGGAGAAATAATAGGTTTTAAAATGTAAACAAAAACAATACCGGATTTATATGTCCTCTCTGAAGCCACGTCCCCAACCAACTTACCTAGGGTAAGATTCTTAAAAATCAGTGCAGGAGAGGGATGTTTTAAGAGATTCTCCAAAATTCTTGTAGAGAATGATTGGATGCTGATGGCTGAAATGATTTGCTTTATCGTTATGTTAATTTTCTACTCTGATCAGACTAAGAGATATTAGATGTTGAGAATAACTATTTACAATAAAAATGTATTATGACTTAAAATCACATATCCCATATTAAACTTTATCCCACCTTCACTTACTCACTTACACTTGCTTTATCCAGATCAGGACAGATGTGGATGGCACATCTGTCCTCTGAAGAGTACATTCACACATGTTTATTATAGGGGAAATAGAACTTATAGCAGCGTGTCTGTGAAAGGTGGTGGATGGGGGGTTGGGGGGATTGGAAAATCTGGAGGAAACCCAAATGGAATTGGGAAGAACATGCACAGAGACTTGCACAATTTCAGGTTTGAGCTCAGGAAGATGGGCTCAAAATAATAATCTTCAAAATCATAATTACTTTTTTAAAAAAACCACAAAATCCTGTCCTACAGTTATTTATCTGTCAAAAATGCACCACTGCAACTTAGTAAATTGGTTGACTGAGTATAACAGTTAGTCCCAAGATTTCAATCTGTCACAGACTAAAAAGATTAGTGGTGGTGGTGGTGCGGGTAGTGGTAGGGGATGGTTAACTTCTTCTTACAGTTGTGTATATTTCCCTTTAACCGTTGCTGGTGCTATGATACTTGGCACATTTATACCACCCGTTTCTGCACCCCAGTAACACATAGCAGTATATTTTTAATTTTATTTTTATTTATTTATTTTTTATTATTTATTTTTTTAACAGATACCAAAACTGGTTTACAATCTTCTCTGCTACAGTATGTACCATACTTTCATTAACCCCACACCATTTATATCATGAGCAGGTACACAATGGTACATAGTGCTTAGGGTTCTCTCAGTAAGTACTGTAGTAGCAAGCTCAGCTATACACCGCTTTAACCCTATTGAAACCAGATGAGCCCTGCTCCATTTCCCCATCACTGTCTCCCATGTGGCATGCCATCATTCGCCTTGCTTTATTCTTGTATTCTACTTTATAGCTTCACTCCAGTGTGAAAATAGCCGACTCATGCAATGTCGCATGGAAATAAGGTAATATTTTCATAATTAAAAATGAAAAACATTTCCAAATCAAACACATACACAGTGATTTATATGCTTTCATAGGAGCTAATAAGTATAATTAAGTGTGTGTTTATTTGGGAAGGAGTCACTTTTTGATATTGACCGCTCCTTGACCGCTCCTGTGTGTGACTGTTAGAGTACACGTTTGTTAGGTCACGGCTTGTCTCATGAAACGAGAGGTGCCAGCTCATATTTCACCTGTTGAAATCTGTCATTCACAGAAAGTACGGGTATAGGTATGTTTCCTACTCAATGCTCTTGTTTTTTCCACCATTGTTTCATCTGGATGTCTGTTCCTAAAGCTGTAATGCTACATAAAGTTAATTATAAACATATGGTAACCAGACGTCCCATGATGGCACCTGAGAAACCTGAGTAAGCCCTGTGAAGGAAGAGTTAAAAAAAAAAGTACAAGACTGCCAGAAAACAAGGGGGAACAACAGAAAAGCTCTGTCTGAGAGCGACAAGCAAGGCGGAGAGGGGTGTGCGTGGGTATGAGAGAGAGAGAGAGAGATAAAGAGAGAGAGAGAGAGACAGAGAGAGAGAGGAGGGAGACTGTAGGAGAGAGGCAGTCTGTCATTGTGAAACTGCACTGGCTGGAATACACGTGTGAGTTTGCAGTTCCTCTTTGCGGAGTTGAATAGATGCCAGTGCAGTTCTGGAGCTGGAGCAGACAGTAGGGGGAGGACTGACCAGCATGGAGCTTCAGTCACCCCGAAAGGGCTGAATAAACAGCAACGAGACAGAGAGAACAAGGCAGACAAGAAAAAGAAGGGAAGATTCCCTCGGAAGTGTTGTTCTTGTACGTATGAATCTAATATGTGTGTATGCATGTGGGTATGTATGGTCGTCCACCAGCATGTAAGTGTGAACTATTTATGGTACATCAGACAACATCCTTAGTGTAAAACATATACAGTAGAGTATATCATTTTGACTGTATTTAAGCTTGCGAACACAAGTTTGAGTGTCTATGGGAGGGTGATTGTTTTGTACCAGGGGTGTGTTCAGGAGTGTGTTTCTCATTTGAACGGCGCTCCTTTTCTGCTTGTCTGATGCACACAGAGGCTGTCTAAAATCTGCTCCGAAAGATTTCACATTGGGTTTCTTGTGGCGAAGCTAGGAGTTTTCTACTAAATACCTCGAAAGAGAGTGGAGTTTTCCCAGCCTCTTTTAGGAGATTAGGAGGTTTAATAAGAAGGCATTTTGTGCTACGGATGACAATATTGCTGCGGCTAAATTTTGCACTTACCGGAAATGCTGGTTAAACAAGGACTTCTAATCACCTGTAGTGAGCTGCCTGGGAGCCATGGACAAAAAACTATTCCTTCTGTCTCTCTCAGATGTTCTTCCATCTGTGGAGAAATACCGAGAAGACACAGAGCACTAGCCACAAGTCTGCCACAAGTCAGGATCGACTGCATTCCTGAATTTTCGGTCCCTTATCACTCCTTTGCAATGTTAGTCTACACTGCTCTGTTAATCTGTTATCTATAAAGATGTAGAAAAAGGACTTCTCAGGCATTTAGCCTAGGCAGCAGGTGTAGCATGCACATGTGAAGCCGATCTAGGGTTGTCTTTTAAAAATACTGTCCAAAGCACTGACTATTCCTTTATGGATTATTACGGATGATTAAAAAACGATACCATTTTCCTTTTTTTCACCAATGCAACTGTTATAACAGGTGACAGGATTGGAGTAATTGACAGCTGAGGATGTCCAGGAGAAGCTCCACGGGGGACCTGGTGCCCAAGGACATCACGGAGACGCTGGCCCTGCAAAATAAAATAAGCAAAAGTAGAAAGAAGCGTGGCTCGTCTCTGAGTCGGACATTCAGCTGGTTTAAAGGCAGTAAACCAAAGAGGATTGTCAGTAATGGTCAAAGTCGGTCTGGGAGGTTGGGAAGTTGGACTGGAGATCGTCCTTTTATCAGACAGAATGCTGAAAATCACGACGTTTCCAAAAGTAAGTCACATTTTTTAGATATTTTTCGATGTTTAAACTTCATAGCTATTTAATTTCTCCACTTCTCATCTGCCTTCAGGACCTTGTACGGTATTGCAATAGAGTCAAATTTGGTGAAATTTCGCAAAAACAGACTGTTAATCTATTTTAAAGATATGTGATTTGCATGCTCTTTTGATTCAGCCATGTTTCAGAGTGTTGCAATGTCACTTTAAGCAGCTTTGTCGATTCGAAGGGTGCAAAGGCCGTATTTCAGCCAGTGGTGACACAGTTCTGTATGTTAGACCTCTGAGTGCCTCTTTAAAAGTCATTCCTAAAAACCTGCTTGGTGAGCTTGGTGGACTAACCAGAACAGTGGAAAAAAGGTTCAAGAAGATGTCTCAAGATTGTTTTTGCCCTGCTAGGTGAAGCATACAGTATAGAAAAATAAATACCTAATATAATAAAATTACTGTGCTATTCAAGTAGAACAAAACATTGTTCATGGAAAGGACAATGCTGGCCTGAAGATTTACTCGGAAGTGCTTAATGAGTGTACGATCATATTGGAGTCATTAGAATTTTGACTTTAGCTAATTATTATTATTACATGTTCAGGTTGAAATCTTTAGACTGCAGTAGAGAGCAGGCAGGCAGTGTGTGTGTGCCAAAATGTCGTCAGGGCCATGTGAGAGAGGAGGGAGATTAAAGACACAATGCGGTATTGATCCAAAGAGATGAGAGAGTGAATTCCTTATTAAATGCCTTTTTTTAATTAAAGCACACCCTCTCTTTCTCTTTCTGTCTTTTTCTTCTTTTCCTTTCTGCTATCTCAGACTGCACAACTCCTGAAATGCAGAATTACAGGGAGGTAGAATTACACACGCATACAGTTAGCTGATTCAGCTATTCATTACTGCTTATTATGCTATATTGTTTATCCCGCTGCACATTACCATGTTGTTTGAACCCTGCTGTGAGGTCTCATATGGTTTGAGTTGCTAATACACTTGATAAGCTTAAACTGGTAATGAAATTGGTAAATAAAAGTTACAGCAGTGAGTGGGAAAACATTGTTTACAAATTGATGTATGTTTTTCGGTGGTTGGTGGCAACCAGTAGACATTTGGTAACAACCAGTAACACCCTGACATTAAAGATTCTGCATTAAATGAATTATCACCTGGAAATAGGACGTTTGTCCTAGATTAGATGTGTAAAGAATTATTGTAGAAATTCCATATTCACATTTTGCAACCGTGGTAGGACCTCCGTTCAACATTCACACGCTCATTCACACACTACAATGCAAATTAGCCTGATCTGCATGTCTTTGGACTGTGAGGGGAAACCCGAGTACCTGGAGGAAACCCACCAAGCATGGAGAGAACATGAAAACTCCATGCTCACACACCCAAGGCAGGAATCAAACCCAGACCCTGGCAATGCAGTGGGACAGTGCTAACCACTAAGCCACTCTCTTAAGTGTTAATACTATATATAAATAATTTTCCCTTAAAGTACAGTATGACATTTATTTTCCCTCACAGTGTAAGCAGACATGCTTTGCTGGACGCCTCTCTATCCTAAAATCTCATAGTGCTGTCCAGATTTAGGCAAATGTAAGCACATCTATGGTCTTTGGGCTCAATAGTGCAGGACTAAACCATTGCGTCAGCCTTGTTTCATTGTGTTGGTCTTCATCCACCCCTTCCCTCGTCTCAAGGGGCTTTATCCAGGACAGGTTGAGATCACTGAATGTGTGGGATTCCCTAAGTCTCTGTCCAGGTTGGGACATTTTACACACACACACACACACACACCCTTACCAATAGAGCCTTATAATATCTATATTGATTGTTCTAAGGACTATAGATCAACATATGATGGTTTTTTTCTCTTTTTTTCCATCTCAATAAAACTTTTGATAATCTGAATGTGAACTGGAGCCAACAGGAAAGGTGTTAATGGCATTTGTTACGAGCAAATGTAATATCTGCTTGTTATCGGCGATGGGAGTGTCACTACAAGGAGGAGATCTGTGCTCAAATGGAGATGGAGGAAGGGTGAAACATGACCACTTGATAATTACACTGGAAAAACACACAGATGAATGTTTAATGATGTCTAGTGACAGTGATATAGATGTGCACAATACATCACTGAAAACAAATATGTAACCTCATGCAGGAGATGAAAGACCTCGGTGGCATGGTTTTCTCGCTCGAAGAACTTGGAGAGCTCCACGAAGAACTTAATGCGTTACCGATGGATACAGTGTTAAAAATCGTTGGAAATTTAATAGCTAGAGAGTTAATGTTTATTTCTTATAAGTGTAGTCTAAGTGTTTTTAAACACAGGTTTTTATTGCAACAGGTTTTTATTTGTATCATAATGTGTTATGTTTTTATAGATGTTTTTATTACTAAAAATAGGCCAGGGTCAGGGGTAGCTCAGTGGTTAAGCCCTTGGACTACAGTTCGGAAAGGTCCCAGGTTCAAACCCTATAACCACCAAGTTGCCACTTGAATTTTGACATTTAGCTCTAAATTTTACCTATTTACCTTTGCCTGAGAATGATGTGCTAGAGAGCTAATATGATTTAGAGCTTTACATTTAATAGTTTCCTAAAATTTACTGTCCATAAGTGAAGACACCATGCCTTAAATGCATATGATTTTGGGCTAGTAATGTCAGACTCACCACTTCTAAATATTAAATAGTACCTTCTATTACTTTCTATTGCTCAGTACCTTCTAAACACATTTTCAGCAGCTGAAGCAAAACTAATACAAAAGGAAAAGGCAATGTGAGTCAGCACAGCTGTGATGCAGCCGTAGACATGAGGGTGCAGTTCCACAAACACCATTTATTGTCAACAGATGAGGATTTATTCACTTATTTATTTAACTAGCCATTTTGCTATGCCAACACATATCCTTCAACGACTGGCGGATCTACGTAAGAGCGACGGTTAGCGACCAATTAACAGGAGTAAAAGTAGTTTTAAATCTCATAAAAAGTTGCTCTTTATATTTCCAGTTATTCTCCTTTAGAATATCAACTAACGTCCCAGGGTTTTGAGGTTGAATCGAAAATAGTATAAGATGGAAAGCTAGTGCGCTATTTACAGTACTGTAGCGTGTTCCACACACCAAGTAGTCCTCCTGATCATGGGTAAGAAAGAGATTTGGGATTTAGCCCATGATTTTGGATTTTGGATGAAGCTCACATTAACTGTGAAGAAAACAACATGGACAGTTCAGAGGCGATTCGTGACAAGTTATAAGCAGTTATAGTTATTAAGGAGACAAAGTCTTGTTTAAGATGTTGTTTAAGATGATATTTTGAATGAAGGTTTTGGCAGCCAGCTGCTTTCTCCTCTTTCCAGTACTGTGGACCATACCACCCTACTTTTATCCATACTGGCGACCGGCACGAATAGGTAACCTTTCTAGTGCTGTTATGCTCTTTATCATCACTCGTGGATTGTCTCTTGTCCAATTAGATTACTTGGTCAGAATTAACTGTAGTGTAAAGAGAACGTAAGTGTAAGAAGCATATTGTTTGCTTTCTTTTTGGCTTCCTTAGAGATTGACAGTAACACTGTAGAAGATGCAAGTTTGCTGTGTAATCTTTGGATCTCCAGCTCATCTTGGTCATCTCTCTCTCTCTCTCACTCTCTCTTTTTCCATGGAGGACTTGTTATGTAACTGTCAGTGATAAATACACCTGGTGACACATCCACTCTTACTATTTGCCTCCTCTGACCTCTCTCACTTTGCTTCTTTCCTCCACCTGCTCGGCAAATCAACTCCAGAGTTATCTGGAAGCTGGTTGACTCACTCCACAATTAGTTAGGAAGCATTCATTCTTCTTTTTACTATAGACCTCTAGTGTAAACTCAGAGTCAGGGCTCTTGCATGCCTCTTTTAATGTCAACAGTGAGGAAAAACTGAGTGGGTAATCCTTTTGTAGTTAGATTTTATATGGCTTTGATCCATCGACTGAATGCTGGCCTGGTGTTTGAGGTACGGCGACTGTGATGTTAGTCCAGTGAGACAGAGGAGGTAACAGTGTGAACAGACTGAAATAGTTCAGCACTGCAGGGGATAATCGCAGTGAAGTGGAACATGTAATAAACCAACCTGACAAGGTCACAGCCGAAGTGGCCTCAGACAGGGTCAGGCTGAATACACCCATAATTATATGATACATACACACACACACACACACAAAAACAAAAACACACAAACTTTCAGACCAGGCTTCCAGACCAGACCCTTGCGACCAACAATAACAGAGATTACCACAGAGATAATAAACTCCCTTCCTGTTGTCATAGCTGCCAGTGTGTTCCCTCAAAACCATCCTCCCTCACACACTCTCCGTTTTTCCCTCTCTCCCATTTATTTTAGCTTCAGGAACGTCCTGCTATTCTGCTATCTAAGTCATCTGAAACACAGTGGCTGTTAATGAAATGGGCACAGGGCCAGAGGTCTGGGAATAAGACAGAACAGCACTGCCTGACATGGCCTTGAGAAATGAAATGTGCATTGAACTATTTATTCAATGTTCAATTTAGAGCCATTAGGACAGAACTGTAGACACGTTAACTACAGTTTTAACTTTTATAACTTGTGTATACACAGTGACATTCAATGGTTCCAAAATACCGACTAAAAGACAATAGGGGTGGTTTGTAGTGTGCCAGTTGAGTATCAGACAGAAGGACAACAGATAAATGTCTGCAGCAAGTCTATTAGTGTTGGCAGTTGGCAACCTTTCCATAATCGATCGTTGGTTTGAGTAAACCAATTGATGTTTGATTAACCACACTGTACTGTACAATGCTTCTTTGATCGTTTTGTCTGTCAATCAAAAACAAATCAAAATTGAGGTGCAAATAAGTACATTACAACAAGTCTTGGTGGTTATAAATTCTCCTCTGCACACTGACCGTGACGTTTGTCACCTGGAATGCGAGTACAATGTAAATAATCAGGGTCGAATTCCGCAACTCTTGTTGTGTGCAAAGAAAAAATGCATTCCAAGGTTCAGCTGAGACTGACGTGAAGAAGTCCCACTGAGCTAAATCGAGTATATTTCGAAGTTATGGTGTATTCAGTACAAATTAAACTCATTTCTTTTCCAGTTAGCCATACAGCTAGTTCCAGTTAGTCATACACAGCTGTGTTGTGAGCAGGCACAGTTATTGACATTATATGTATGCACGTTTCTGTATTACGTTACAGATTCAGCAGTTGCTCGGGTGCGCAGAAAAAACATGAAGCATAGTCTACCAACTACTACAGTACTGTATGTTGGTAAAGAATGCTCTTCAAGAATTGTGGAAAAACCTAAACTCTTTTAAATTAATTAATTAATTAATTAATACTCTTTTAACACTTTATTCTCACTTTCTCCTACCATTGCACCTGATCACTAAACATCTTCCCATTAATGGCTCCTGACGTATCATATCCCATCAACCTTGAAATTCTCCTACCTGTGCTGCTCATAGCTCAGATCTAGGCATGCCAGGAATGGAGATAGGACACAAAGGAGACATGGACTTCTTAAAAAGAAAAAAAAACAAAACATACTATTGGTGTCAAGTCAGAACAATGCCTGCTTACATAAAGGAATCTTACAGTACTTCTGTAATGTTCCTAATTCTTTAGTGAGTACCAAAAGGCTGTGGTCGTGAATAGCACAGCAATGAAAGTAGTTAAGAAACAAACCATTGTACAGGTGCATGGAGAGGTGCATGTTGGCACCAGGTGAATGCTCTGAGAGCCTGCCAGTCTCTGAACCTGCTGGAATGCAGCTAGATGGAATTTCTTCTCAACTCCAGCTACGTTTCAACCCACATTCCAGCACAGATGATTTTCTAGCTCATTTAACACAGTAGTGGATTTAAGGGTGAGAAAACATTTAATTTACCTCAATGTAGTAGGATGATTTCTGCCCAGTTCGATGTTCCAGAATAAAAGAATGCACTTTGCCAAGCTGCGTGGGCCTCAACCAGAAGAGGGCAGTACTGTATGAATTAAACCACTCAAAAGTCAGCAGGCTGAAACTTTACCAGGACAGAAACATGTTGTTCACAGCTCATTTTCCTCACTTTCTCTCCCCTGGCATTAAACTTACATTGGCTCAGGCTGTGTTCAGGTATTTTAATAGTCTTCTGGACAACAGGATTAAAGCAGTGGAGTAGTGAGCTAAGGTTAGCGTAGTTTGCTACGGCTCGAAAAGTCAGTCTGTGACTTTGATCACTGGAACAGGATAATCCACTAGCCTTGAACGCTTAAATAACAGACTCTAAGCCTAAGGTATATATCATAACCTACAGAAGATCTGTCTGTCAAGCATTGAAAAAAAAATACGACTTGTTCTTTATAATTGATAGAAATAATAGCTTAGACCCATCACTGTAAAATTTTCATTTTCAAGTTTTCACCAAGTCCCTCAATAATTATGCATAGTCTTTAGAGGCGTAATAAAAAGTGGCCACAAAAAACACTCAGCATATGAACTCCTGGGTGAAATTTAGACATCTGGTTGCATTTTGAAACCAGCGGTTAGATTTCATACTTTAGACCAAGAAGGTTATTCTAAGTAAAGCACCGTGCAACCCTCAGGGCATTATATCTTCGTCATGCAATATCCACTTCTTCAGATCACAAGCCAACTACAATACCAATGTGCATTTTCTGGGCAGGAAAGAAATCAATAAAGGAGAGAGGCTTTAATGAACTAGGCTTGCAACGGAGAACTGATAGGACTGTAAGTGAAGCCTGGCCTTCTGGATATAATGTAATGTAATGTCATAAATGATAACATTTAGGTAGTTTCTTATGCTACTAGACTGATTGCTTTTTTTTTTTTTTTTTTTTTTTTTTGCCTGACCTGATTCTTGATGCTTGACCTGAAGCAACCCACAGGTTTTCAATTTCCTAATCAATACTGTCACATGGACATCCATTTATCAGGAGGTGTGAGACACTCAGTCACACATCACTGCAGTAGTGATAAATTCAACTAATCACCAGGAGAAGTCTTAGATTGTGTACTTTAAAGAGTATAAGAAGACGAGGGTGTGAGTTGTGGTGATGATGGTTGAGTGTAAGAGGATCCAGAAATCTTACTGTACATGCAGTTGCCATTAAAAAAAAAAAAAAAGAAAAAAATGGTAACTATCTGACTCGAATGGCAGATTTGAAAGGTGCCATGGCAATGGTTTCAATATATATATATATAGACGGTAGGAATAATTGCACTCACTGTAGCTGTAAGGGGTGCAGCATTCACAGTGTATGTTGGTGTTTAGGATTAACATACAATGGTTTTATATGGATTTAATTAGCCATTATTTAAGCCTCTATTCAATAACTGGCTCTCAGTGTACATGTGTGCTCATATTATTAATTTCCTCATGTTTATTTATCCAATGTCTATTTAAGATAGTCACCCTACTGTGAATGCTATTTACGCTACAATTGTACTGTACTGTTACATGAAGTCCAAGAACAGGCAGAACAGTTTATTTGATCAATATGTTAGTGAATCCTACATGAAACTTAGAACTTGGTTGCTGTTCTGACTATTGTCCACCTTACTCAGCCTCTGATTTTTGATGCTCTCAAACAAACCTTCGTGGAGCTGGTGTATTTAAATTGAGACATACATATGGCACTTTAATTATGCATAGTTCAAAATCTTTACACAAATTATATAAAATCAAATAACAAATGGTTTTGAACTAAACTAATTTAAGGATTTCATAGCAGGAGGCTGGTTACTTACATACAGTGGTTCCTCATGCGGTATTCTGGTTTTACCGCCACGCCTCACGGTGGCGATATTTGGGTTTGTGTGTTTGCTGGCTTTTACCGC
>JAQMYJ010000023.1:23409698-23441369 GCA_030014305.1 Clarias laeviceps
ATAATAGTATGGGGTTTGTGTGTGTGTGTGTGGGGGGGGGGGGGGCATGATCTGTAAGTTGATTTACAGCCGTGAACAGTAGGTTATTAAAATGCATCTCTAAAGTGACTTTTAACTGTAGACTAGGTACAGATTTTCTTTATAACTTCTTCAATATATTCTAAAACACTGCACAGACTCAAACACATTTACATAGACTTGTTATACAAGCTGTATAAATCAAGATTAATCTCAATGTGTACAATAATATTCCCTATAAAAACTTGTTTAAAGGATTTTTAATGTTTTTTTTTTTTTTTAAACTATGGCCTCACGCTTCCAGGATCAGGGTTCGATTCTCGCCTCTGGTCTGTGTGCGTGGAGTTTGTATGTTCTCCCTGTGCTTGGTGGGTTTCCTCCAGGTGCTCTGGTTTCCATCCACAGTTCAAAAACATGCAGATTAAGCTAACTGTGTTCCCAAATTGTCCATAGTGTGTATGTTTGTGTGTGTATTTTCAATAAATTGTCACACAGTCCAGGGTGTCCCTCTCCTTGTGCCCTAAGGCTCCTGGGATTGGCTCCAGGCCCCCTGCGACCCTGTATACAGAGATAATTGATATTCATACAGAAGATTATAGAATTATATTTTTTCCAGTTATTAAGGTTTGGATAATTTAATTGACCATTCAAATAAGCTAATACTTCTAAATTAATAAAATATAAAGGTGCATGGTGATTTTCAGTGCTGGGACACTGATAAGTCTTGCTGAGCATTATCAGTTGCCTTGGGATTGGATTTGATGGAGATGGAATACTGTTTTAGGAAAATAATCAATCACGCGGTAATTTTATTTCTCACTCACTTACTCTTATTCACACACTATGGCCAATTTGGGGACGACAATTAGCCTAATCTGCAGGTCTTTGGACTGTGGGAGGAAACCGGAGGAAACCCACCCAGCACGGAGAGAACATACAGACTCCATGCACACAGAGACGGGAATCGAACCTGGCTGGGAATCGAACCCAGACCCTGGAGGTGCAAGGCGATAGTGATCATTTTTATTTCTCAGACATTGGAGAAATCACATGATTTAGCAATTTATTATTAGAGCATTCAGTATTCAAGTACCTGTAAATTATTGTTCGTATTTCACATGATAATCGATTACAATGACTGAATTGAATCACAACTGTTAAATTTAAAAGTATAAATACGCATACAGGAAATCAACTATATAATGTATACTATATTATATTATATATATATATATATTTAGACATATCAGCTGAATCTTTTTGGATAAAGCTTATAGAGGAGAAGCTTAGCAGGAGAAGAAGGCTCCTAATACAATCCCCCTGTGCCTCGCCGTAATGGCGCCCAGAGCAGCCGCTTCCTTTCCTCCATTAGGCACAAATTGAGTTAAGATATTAGACTCCAGGAGACAAGACAAGCACCAATTCATGATCATCTGTGCATTTATAACCATTTGAATCATGCCCTCACACTGACTAAGCAGACCTCCTTTTTTAACCTCTCCATCATGAAACTATAACTCAAATATATATTTAATTTATGAAACGTAATCCAACACCAGACCTCTTGCCCTCTTACAGCACTAGCAAAGCACAGCATTACTGTAAACCTCTTGATTTAGTGGCGTACGAATGGGGGAGAGATGACTAAGGGAAATTCCGATGTTATGGATCATTTGTTTTTTGCTTCCATCTCATGTAATTAGCTTTGCTGACTCCTCCTGCAGTTTGCAGGTTTCTCACCCTGCTCACCTGGGAAGGCCAATATGATGAGTTCAGGATCTGAAGGTTGAGTTGCCAGTTTTAAACATCAATGAGATGCTTAATAAAAGAGTGTGGGATGTTTTAACAGCAGAGGAAAACTTTGCAGTCACAGAAAGCTCAGATTTGAATTGAAATCCTGAAACATGGTTGTATGTGATA
Source organism: Clarias laeviceps (assembly GCA_030014305.1). Lineage (NCBI taxonomy): Eukaryota > Metazoa > Chordata > Actinopteri > Siluriformes > Clariidae > Clarias > Clarias laeviceps. The sequence goes on from JAQMYJ010000023.1 coordinate 23,411,637, forward strand.
ACATTATGATTTAAAGAGCTGATAAATTATATGCAGTAATTTTTGCCACTTGACACAAAGTGAAACACAAATGTTGTGGTGAAGGAGTTTGCTGTCTGTGTCAAGCAACCTCCATTAAATGGACTACATATTAACCAGGGCACTCGGTACTGCCAGTCATGAAGACCAATTGCTTCATAATTGCCTTCATTAGAACCAGCTGCACAAGCTGGGGTAAAATGAGGTATTTTTAGTTGAAATTTTTTTTTTTCATATTTTAGGGAACAGACTCAATGTATTCTTGTGGTATAGCTAAAATGGGCAAACCAGAAAAAAATATTTAAATTTTATGTCATTGCTAATGACTTACTTAGGCAAATGGAAGTGTGGTTCTTTCAGTGGGTTTACAAATGGCAGACGTTTGTTGTGTGTGTGTGTGTGTGTGTGTGTGTGTGTGTGTGTGAGATAAGTATCACGCAATGGCCATTATCCATGAAGATTTCTAGCGAGGAGAGCTTACACATCAACACATACTCATACACAGAGGAAACAGAGGCTCTTTTTATCATTAGCATTAATGGGTAAATTTAATTTGCCTCTGCTTCCCAGCAAAAAATCACAGCATTTTATCTGTATGTATGAATGTCTGTCCAGCCAGACTTTGTCACAGCATCACATAAAACTGGCTAGACAGAATTTAATGAAACTTTTACAGTATTTAGATACCTGACTGATGTTTAACCTGTACAATAAGTGAAATCAAAATATTGAGTAAAAGTGATGATATGAATAGTTACATGTTGGATTTAATAATCTGCTTAATCTTACTTAAAATAAGATACTAATAAGCTACTTGCTCAATGTAAACAAACACCTGCACCAATAGATATTAATTAGAAAAGCTAAACTGAATATTTTTACTAGGATTAGTTAATAAAAAAAAAATTATTTGCATTAATAAGTTTCGTACAGAAAGACAGACAGACATGTATGTGGGCTTCAACCTGAAATAATAATATCACTGATTACATTAAAGCTCATCAGCATATTTTTAGCTTTAATTTTTTAACTATTTCTACAAATTCTTTTCCCATCAACGACGGATACTTCAGGTAATCAGATATACAATTCACCCATAGACCACTGGTATAGGCATGTGATTTTATTTTATTTCTTTATATTATTCTGATGCATTTCTAGCATAGTAAACCCAAGGCAGCAACTGTTTTTTTACTTGTGTTTATAAATTTCTGGTTTATATGGAACTCTGTTAAGCTCTAAAAATTATTTTCTAACAAGAAAATAATTCTAAAATTACTTGATCCATATTTATGGATGTAATTCTAATCGCTTGTGTGTCTTACCATTATAAACAACATACTTTCATTTATTTGTGGATTGTTATGGCAGTAGATGGGGCGTGGCATCACTGAGATTCTGCACTTAATCTCCTCGTGTGTTTTATTGTACTGTAAGAGGTTCACACCCATTACTCTCACTAAAGCCTCTAATTCAGCCTTGGAAGCTGAAGCATCCCATTAACTAGTGTCAGATCATTTTAAAGCTATGATTTGTTGCATCCAAATTTATCTTTGTTCCTCAGAGCAGGTCACCTCACGATTATAGGGTCTTAATGGACACATAGCTTTGAGCTTTCTGTACTGGTATTTAATTGTAAGTCTCAGATAAACTACCCATATGTCTTGAAGACATGACAAACTCAATGTCTTGTCTGTGTAGGGTAAAAGTTTAAATAGGATCTTGGGGAAAGACTAACAGTCTAAAATAGCTTTGAGTTTGTAGGTTTTTAAGTTTGTAGCCACAGGGCTGGTTGGTGTGATTGGGATAAAAGGAGTAATCCTTCCCTCTCTGTCCAGGAAAATACCTAAAGAATGAGGCTCCTGTTTTTTCTTTGTTAAGAAATGGCTTTTGTGGAACTAAGAACGATATCAGTATTTATGATGATTTGTACAAATACACAAAATAGGATGAAAAAGCATTCAATTAATCAATCAACATTTATTTATATAGCACCTTACAGTAATCTAAGTTGAACCAAAGTGCTTCACAGCATTAAAATAACTGACAATAAAATGGCAATAAAATAGCAATAAAATATACAAAACAAAACACATAAAATTAATAAATACCAAAAGCCATTCTAAAGAAATGAGTTTTAAGTTTAGCTTTAAACAGATCCAGGTTAGTAATAAACTTGTGTTTATGCTCACACTGAGCTTAAATGACTCCAACATAAAGAACGTTGCAATATTCTAGTCGCAAACTCAGAAAAGTGTAAATGACTTTCTCCAGGTCACAGCGATTCAGAAAGGGCTTGACCTTTGCGAATAGACTGAAGATTGATACAGCCTATCGTGAACAACTGTGTGAAGTCAATAGGCATGGTGAAACCTCCTCCAGATTTAATCTGCTTTGTTAAGGCTCCCATAACATGTTGTCAGCAGTAATTGAGAAGGTTCATGTAAAATACAATAGACTAGAAGTTAATAGACTAAGCATGCATTGCACACAAATTATAATGGAACAATGACAGAACCGTAAGTTTGTGCATTTTGACAGCATACCCTTTATTGGTTTCCATATTTCCTATTTATTAGAGACACTGACACCCATCAGCCATAACATTAACACTGTTGACATTATAACTACCTTGGTTTTGGGTTCTTCTTGGGGTTTGGGGAATTTGGATTCAGTGGTCTTAGGCTTTTTGCCTGTTGGTTCACATGCCTGGTGGCCTGTAGGTCACTGGGTGTTCTGGTGTCTTTTTATTGTGGCCAGTGTTGACTTGTTTGGTGAGTTACTCTTAGATACGGCTAAAATATGAAGAAGGCTCTAAGTTAAAACAAAAAGCATCGAAATAAAATCACGGAAATGCAGCCTGCTAGTGTGCAAAAGGAATGTAACATAGAAACCATGGCCTGTCCACAATAACGTGCTAGCTTGCTTTGGTGTTTATGAGGCTATAATTATGCCTGAATTAAAGTCTTTCCGAGACTTCTAGATGCCTAAATCTGCATGGGACAAACATTCAACCACCATGGAAGGAATTTCTTCTACACTTCCATTTATAGCTTTATAATCACTTTCTTTCTCTCTCTTTCACTTTTATTGTTTCTGGACAAAATTGCTATGTGCATCGCCAATGTGGCAGACCTTTAAACAGAACTCCATGCTTTATGTGTTTTTTTTGAAGGCCCATATGATTAAACAAATCCTGATAAGTATCTAAGATCGCACAATGACAAAGACAGCAAAGAATGTGGACATGGATAAAAGATTCATCTAAAAGAAGCAAAGAATTAGCATGCTAAGTTGCATAGACCTTTTATCTGTGAAGGGGTGGACAAAACTCAATGCTTCATTAGTCAACACACTGGTTAAGTGAAAACTGTTGTTGTTCTTGTCACATCCCATGTTGTGCTCGCCTTGGCTAAAAATGGTCAAGCTAACATAATTTAACTTAATTGTATATGGGTCCAGGTATTATGTTGATTTATATAGACTTTAGAAAATACTCATTAATATTTATCCTTTCTCGATAATGTCTCTGCTGATGGAGCTTTTATTTTGTAGCCCTACCACATAAATATACATTCAAATTCCGTACAAACTTAAATAATTCTTTTGGTTGTGTAAAGCTGCTTTGGGACAATGCCAATTGTTAAAAGCGCTATACAAATAAAATTGAATTGAATTGAATTGAATATACCGTATTTGGGTAACATTTTGTAGATGAGCTGTGCTGTGTAGCTCTCGTCGCAAGTAATGACATTATTTGAGAATGGCTAAGATCGGCATGTTGCATGTTGCTCAAATATGAGTAAATATGGGAGTAAATACTTTCTTTCGGTTGTTCCCGTCAAAGGGTCGCCACAATGGACCACCAGATCCGCACACAACTTGACACTTTTATGCCAGATGCCCTTCCTGTCACAACCCTCCCATTTTTCTAACCGGCGCTAAAGTAAATATGAGTAAATAATTTTCTCAGTTTGCTCTTTTTTTACTCAACATCCTCACATCCTTGCTTATTTCTGGTTTTCGAAAGATTATCTAGCATTCATCCAAGTTAATGAATATGCTTAGTAATAATATTTTCTAACCAACAGCCAACAGCAGACCAGCTGTCACTAAGCTGTTTGTCTGCTGGGGAACTTTAAATGAAAGACTGATACATACTGTAAATCCAGATGGAGATAATCAAGTGATGAACAGAGACACGACTAGAAGCAAAACGGTCAAATCACTGACAACCAGTAGTGGTGTTCAACTTATAAAATCTAAAAAAGTTAAATACAATCTGTGGTGCATGGAGAAGAAATGGCAGACACAATGAGAGTTCTAAAGGATACGGCAGAATTAGTGGGTTCTATATTGAGGGTTTGGTGCCAGACTATAAAGCAGCGCAAATTATAAGCTCAATATAGCTAGTGAGAGTTTTTGTGTGTGTATTTCTATTTTCCTTTTAGTCTTGATTGAAGAATAGACATTGTCCTCCCTGACATGCAATCAAAGATTCATTTACACTGACATACTGATATAATGTAATCATAAAATAGCTAGTTTTGTTTTATCAAGTTACACTCATTACCCTCTAAATAAATGTTTCTTTCTATCGCTTGAATTAGACATAAAGGAGAAAACCCAGTGAATGGATCGCTCCTGATTTTGAATGAAAGCCTCCCACTATTGTACAGATCTAAAAAAAAAAAAAAAAAAAAAAAAAAAAGGAAAGACATTGAGATATGATTTTCTCCTCCACGTCTGACATTTACAGCATGGCTGATTTATGCAGTGCTTTGTTATCTCAAAGATGCACAAGAAAGCTTTTCTAATGTTTCAGCAATCTGCTCAGCATATACTTACAGAACACTGCCAGCATCCTAAATGACTAGATGCCCTTCAGATGTACACTAATAAATCAAGTAGATGCAATATTAAAAGAATAAGACAGCATGTTGTTAACCTAATCTCTACATATGTCATGTCTAGCATGTGGGTGTTTACAATAATTTTGTCTGTACTGAGACCAAACAATTGTGTTGTTTACTTATAAAGGAAACACCAAGGCAACTTGAAATTTTTGAAGACACATTGTACTGTATTTCCATCCAATCTAAAACATGCCAAAGCTGTTCTTTTTTTAGTTTAACCTGCACTGGAGCCATAGAGTAAAATGTAATTTTAGATGGTTTGTATCTATAAGCCATCGCACCAACACAACTGTGCATAAATATACTGTGTCTGTCTACATAAAGTATTCTTATGTCATAAAAGGGTATTATACAGATTTATATCATAGTGCCACTGATGTAAATTCATTTTAATACAATCTTCACGATATTTTTTTTCTATAGTAACAACATACATAAGGAATTGTTTGGCATGTGCTGCAAATGAATTAAAAAGAGAAAGTCAGACCATATTATTTAATATTATATGAATATAATATGCAAAATATAATATGCAAAATTTTATTTTTATTTTCCTAAAGTGTGTATACATTTTTTTACTGACTCTCTCTCTCTCTCTCTCTATATATATATATATATATATAGAGAGAGAGAGAAACTTAAGTAAGTTAGTCATTCCTTTATAAGTAAAGGTTTTTCCATACAGGGAAAATATTGTTTTTTTTCTTGGTCGTGTTAATCTCTAGAGGCAATTGAAGTGGTAGATGGCGATTAGCTTAAAATAATGCTGGGATATTCCTTCAGATCATGTGTTTTGAAGGGATTACAGTAAAACCATTCACCATCCACTTTCCGGAGTGATTCACCAAGGAAGGGAGTTGAGAGATACTTTTGAAAAATGAGATCAGCAGTGTGAGTGTTTCCTGATCATGCCTAAGCTTATGGCTTGAATCTGAGTTTTATTTGCAGTACACCAGAAGCCACATTAGAAGGGATTTTAGCATGATATATTTTAGGTTTTAAAAAACAAAATTGTGAAACATTTCATGGCTAGAAGGGACAAGCCTGACTGATTGTCTGTCTGGATGCAAGCCATGCTCAAAGATATGCACAGGAAATTTCACTACTAGTCAATGTCACAATTATTAATGTATTAGATTAAATGTAATATTAATGTACAGATATTAATAGGGGTGGCACGGTGGCATAGTGGTCAGCACTGTGTCCTCACCTCGGGTATGTGTGCGTGGAGTTTGCATATTCTCCCTGTGCTTGGTGGGTTTCTTTCGAGTACTCCTGTTTCCTCCCACAGTCCAGAGACATGAAGATTAGGCTAGTTGGTCTTCCCAAATCGCCCGTAGTGTGTGTGTGTGTGTGTATGTGTGTGTCCCTGATTGGATTGGCAACCCGTCCAGGGTGAGACCATCTCCCCCCCTCGTGCCCTAAGTCTCCTGGGATAGGCTCCAATCCCCCCCCCACCCTCACCCCTGTATACAGGATAAAACGGTATAGACAATAAGTGAGTGAGTGAGGTATTAATATTAGTGAAAAAATCTAGTGAGAAAACCTTCCGCCTTAAACATGTTTGCTTTGGAGGAATAGAATTAGCATTATGTTTCTACTTTTGTACTGATAATAACTGGGTGTGAGGCTGAACTAAAATAAGCCTGATGACTGAGCAGTATTACTATACAGACACTGTGGAGGATGGATTAGGTCAGAGATACTTCATCCGTCCCTTAGGTATTGGAATGTTGCCCTGATATGTGCAATATGTTTCCTCCTATGAACCTGGGATTTGCTTTCAACATTACTGTCTTGTTCAACATAGTTTATGTTGTCACATGGAAGATATTTAGGAGATGACGGAAATCCAGAAGTTAATATCTTGGAATAATATATTTTTTTGTTTTATTTAAGTACACTGTTTCAGGTCAAAATGCAGTACAGTGAAACAGATTAAAGATGCATTATGACAAAAACAAATGAAGAAGTTTAAAACATAAAATGTCTTTACCTGGCATATACAGTATACAATGCTTTCCTGGAGTGCATGATGTTCTAAATAGAAGGTATCATATGTTTCTCAGTGGTGCATTAACTAGCTATTGATACACACACCAGATTCTCCTCCAGTGCTATTCCGATGCAGGGGAGAAGGCATGTCTGTAAATGTAAAACACACTGGAATTGGAGGTTCTTAGAACAATGTGCTAACGCTATGTGCTCATGGATTGGGATTTTTCCAGTCGGGGTCGTGAGAGGGTGGAGATCTGCTTTGTGATGAGCTCAGAGTCAGAGCTCATCTGGCTCCTTTTCATCACCAGCAGATGTTTCTCTATCCCACTGCCTCAATCTCAGCAACACTGCCTCATGGGAAGGTGAACTCCAGACCTTTTATCAGACCTTTTACTTCATACTTTTTTTTTTCTGGTAAATGCTGTTTCTTATAATAAAAATAATGGATTTTACAGTATATACAGAATATTTGATGAAAGCTGAGTGTACACACTTATGTAGAGGTTCTATGCATCAGATACTGAGAAATTGGTTAAATGTTGCATCAAAGGAATACAATTCAATTCAGTCTGTCCTCCAATCCCACTTATTATGAAACTTCTCAAGCTGTTTCCTTTACTTAAGAGCATATCTACAGTATATACAATAAATTAGACAGATTTTTGTCAAGAAAAAGGTCTGGCCTGTTCAGTCAAAAAAGCCCACTCAAATTCCATCCCAGTCCCATAAACACAAGGCAAGAGATAATTTAACATACCACTGGTGAGGCCTTAAAAGCTTGAACAGTAGTACCACCTGCTGGATATGTTACGTTACTAACAGACAACATGTAAGCTAAACCACGTATCAACCTTGAACCGTTGCACTTTCGTGTGAAGTTTGTCTAGACTCAAGAAGACCTCAGTCTAGACTTTTAAATTAACTATTAAAATGAAAACTTAGTGCTTAAATTAGATCATCTAATACAACTCTGACAGCAGTTGAATTTTCATTTTAACTTCAAAGTAATGTAAGTTATGATAAGTAATAACTGCATGACAAACCTAAACATTCAGCACATTATCATGGTAAAGAACTACTTCTAAGCAGATGAACAGGTTCACTTCTACAGTATAAGACAGTAGGTTCTGGAGCATTTCCAGTTTAAAAAAGAAGTGAGCAGTACAGGGACAACTATTTTGCTGGAAGTTGCACCAGCACCTTAAAAGGGAACACGGACCCATGTTACAATCATAATCTAAATGTCTGAAGCAATTTGTTTGCCAAATAAGGTGAAGTTAACCTTTTACAAATGAGTGAGATAATGCTTAGGATTGTTGTTGTTGGTCTTTCGGCTGCTCCCGGCAAGGGGTCGCCACAGCAGACTATCCGGGCCGGATGCCCTTCCTGACACAACCCTTTATTTAGGCTTGGGACCGGCTCTGCACCCAGTGGCTGGGAATCAAACCCGGGCCTTCCGCATGGCAGGCGAAACACCTACCACTAAACCACCAGTGCCCTTTGAGATACTGCTTTGGATTAAAATGGAAAAATGGCTACACTACAATAAAATATACATTCCCAGTTAAAAGTTTGAACACCCCTTTTAAATCCATGGACTTTCCTGATTTTTATTTCTTTCTACATTTTAAAACAATCCAGAATATGCAATAATCTCCTTTGAACAGTTGATATTGAGATATTGTCAGCTACTCACAGTATGTTCTGTAAAGCCTTCATCATCTATACCACTTTGTCCTGTATACAGGGTTACAGGGGGGGCTGGACTCTATCCCAGGAGACTTAGAGGCAGGGTGCACCCTGAATGGAGGGCACACGCGCTCATTCACACACTACGGACAATTTGGGAACGGCAATTAGCCTAATCTGCATGACTTTGTGAGAGGAAACCTACCTGTGACAGTGAGAGGAAACCTACCAAGCACAGGGAGAACATGCTAGCTCCATGCACACAAACCCGAGGCAGGAATCAAATCCGGAACCAGGAGGTGCAAGGCGACAGTACTGTACCTAACCACTAAGCCACTGTGCCACCTATTAAAGCATTCATAAAGGTGCACATATAAGGTGCTGTTGATTGGTGATTTTTGAGGCTGATAACTCTAAATGAACATCTCCTCTGCAGCAGAGGTAGGTTTTGGTCTTGCTTTCCTGGGATGGTCTTCATGAGAACCAGTGTGATGATTAATGATTAATGAAAGCCATGGTGATTAATGGGTTTTGCAAATGCACTTGACAATACTGGTCTTATCTCATAGTTGTGAAATCGCCAGTATTGTTCTAAAACCAGAAAATAAAACCCAAAACAACCAAAAAAAAAAACATTAAATTAATAGAAGGTGTCTCCAAACTTTTGACTGGTACTTTAAATCCTGGACGTGCTGATATTATTAAGACTTCAGGCAGTGTATACAGAATCAAGAAATAAATGTGACAAATTGAGTAAATATTAGTTTAAGTATTTATGGTCCTAAATTTAACAGTCCTCAATAGTTTTTGCAATATAGCTTTTTCTAACTATTAACTTTTACCCTTTTGTTTAAAGAGTTCTGTGTGAGCCACAACCAAGTCATTTAGCATAAAATAGCCCTTGTGGGTCATTTGCAAAAACGGCTGTGTATAGGAACTTGGGATCTCTTTGCTGGTCTCATAAGCATGCCTCACACCCTTTTCATGTGCCAGATGGTAGCTTTAGGATCCCGTGATAAATATTAATTGGGCCTGCATGAACGGACAACAGCAACAGGAGGCACACAATTTGCATGTGTTGTGTCTTGTCTTCAATTTTCAATGATAACACCAACCGTGGATGCCCCAGTCTTTATCAATAATGCAGACCTCTACTCTAGACCACAGGAATTATATACTGTACATATAACTGCACCGTACTGCATATCAAGCAAAGCAACTTTTATCATCTTAGTATAACGAGTGATGGTTGTTACAGGAGTTGTCTTTCTGAGTGTAGAAGACACTGCTTGAAGGAGGATAGTGAAGTGGGGTAACACCGACCACACTAATGGCTAAATGGATGCTATAGGTGAAGAGAGATGTGAGACGTATAAGATTGCAATGGGAGGTGAGGCAGTAAAAACAACACGTAGGCCAAAAGGATTAACTCCCCGGATAAACCATGAGTTGGCAACACACCAACCCAAATAACTCCTTTTGTATATCTTTTTGAATTGGTGTGCCTTTTCTGCGCCAAATCCACTCGAATCCCAAACCAGTGTCTGTGCAGCAAAAGAGTCATCTGGAGGGTGGATAAATGGTTCAATAGTGTACCCCTGCTGTTGGGATAAAGTAAACCACAGCTGTACCACTTGCAGAGATGCATCATATGGAAAATTGTATTGGGTGATGGTGAACAAAGCTCTGATACTCTCGTTGAAATTCTCTTATTATTCCTAACTTGCAAAACATAAAATTATCACTATGCACTAATTTAAATAATTAACGATTATGAAAATAAGAATGTGTTGTGGCAAAGATAAACAGCATGCTATATTATTATTTTTATGCTTACTATAATACGTTTATGAACTGTAGTTATTATGGTATATCCGTTAAAAATATTACAGATTAAATAGTAATAGGATTCTTCACAGGATATTTGGATAGTTTCCCAAGGTTCGGCTTGGCAATGCTTTCTAAAACATGGACTGTTTTGTAGGTTTATAATGTATAATACTGTAAGTATTTACATTTACATTCAGGCATTTGTCAGGCGCTCTCATCCAGAGCGATTTACAAAAGTGCTTTGAAGTTTCCGTCATTGGAGAGATCCTTACACTGGGTTACTAGGTTACTAACTAAGTACCATCAGTCAAACACTGTTGGGAAGGTTTTTGTGGGGGGTGGGGAACTTAACCCAAATATCTAAGAAACAGATAGGTAACCAAAGAATTAAATAATGAATGAAAAAAAATGTTAAAGAGTAGCCATGAACTAACCAAGAGCATACACGTATGGAGTTTATAGATTAAACCACAAAGGTTAAATAAACCTAGTTCTTCAGTTGGAAATCAGATCCCAAGTTCAGTTAGAGTGATCAAAGGAGTAAACGCAGCCAAACGCCTCAGTGGTCCAGGGGTGGTTGTGTGTGACAAAACGAGAGGGAGTTGTTTAGAGGAATGAGGGAGGGCAGGGCGGGAACTGGGATTGAAACCAAGCAGCAGCTCATATTGTTTTCACTTGGCTTATCCTTCATCAGTCTGCTGCAAATCAGCTACCTCAGACATCCTTTCTGTAGCATCTGCAGTTTACACTTTGTCATGATGCTGAAAGCAGCAGTCAGCCTTATAGGTGGACTTTTCCTAAACCTATTCTGGCATTCAGTACAGTGATCAAATTGTAAATTTTTGTCTCAACGTAAGGATGGTGGTTTTTCTGGGTAAAAAATTTCGATCGCTATTGTCAGTCTTCAAGAAGAAGGGTGAGTAGAGGAAAAACTAATTGAAAAACTGAAAAAAAAATTCAGTTTAAAAACTTTTTAAACTAGATGTATTCATAGAAACGTTCTATATTGTTGCAAAATTTGGGTTTGATATCATTATATTCTTTCTAGGGAATCTGGACAAGAAACAATTTTCTAGGAAAAATAAGGCTTGTTTGATTAGAAAAATAAATAAATGTCATTTTAATAAGGGAGTAGTTTCTTCATTTTTCATAATTCTATAATATTTTATCATAATTCATTGGAATTTTTTTTTGTGGGGTGACTTAATTTCTTTGTTTTATTCATGATTGGAACAATTACATTCTGATCATATGAACTGAATGTGATGTATGCATATCTCTAATAATTTCTAATCGTCTCTAAACATCTGTATAGTTTAGTATTTTATCATTAAACTGAGGCAAAAGGTTTGGAAGCAGGACATATAAGCTTTTAAACTTTTGCTTTACTGTTTTCTTGGCTACTTAAAGACAACTGGATTTGCCAATTCAGGAAGTCTTTTCGAAGCTTTAACATAGAACATAGTCACAATAATGTTGTAATATCCCTGTTTGCCCTAGTTTGGCTCATGTATTCGGACCATATTTTTTTTTTTAACTCTGCATAGTTTCGGAGTCACTGTCTTCATAGGTAAAGTTACCTGACACCCCCTTGGGGAAGCCGCTAATCCAGGCACTTAAAAGTCGATGCCCGGTAGACGGTTAGAGACTGTAATAAAAAGCTGAAGGGATTTCATTTAGGGAAACTTCCTTTTTAAGTAAAAGCCTTTCTTTAGGTTTGCGTCCCAATGCCTTCACAAGGACAAGAGCTGAATTTCTGTTCTCACCAAGAGTTTAAGGTACTCAGGGGGACATTAGGAAGCTGATAGGGGGAACCAGTATGAAGCTTCTTACTGTTTCCTAGACAGTGTTCAAAGGTCAACTTGAAGTTTTATGTTTCTCACTATTGTCCCACTAACAGTCACCAAGCAGTCAGGAAGCACAGCACAGTGTTGTTGCACCAGTAGCACCAGGCTGCTACACTGATTAAGAACGATAATGTCTATTTACTCTTCTAGTATCCATATTTAATTACAGTCTTATTTCCAATTAGCATAACCAGAACCATAAATGAAGTATCAGTGATTGAATCTGTGACTGAATCATTAAAGGTCAACAGGATCTACTAGACAGGTTATAACGTCCAGTATCGAGGATTATTATCCATGTAATTGTAATTTTTTAAGTTCAGCTTTATTGGTCACACATACATTACTGCACAGTGAAATTATTTATTCTTCACATATCCCAGCTTCTTGTTAGTAGGCTGGGGTCAGAGTACAGGGTCAACTATTATACGGCACCCCTGGAGCAGACAGGGTTATGGGACTTGCTCAAGGACCCAACAGTGGGAACCAAGACGGTACTCAGAGCCTTAACACACTGAGCCACCACTGCCCGACGTATTTATTATACGGTAAATCATCATGAAACGTTCATTTATTTATCTTTTGGAACAGAATCAGCCTGATTAGGATCATGTAGGATCCAAAGAATATGACAGAAACACTGGGCAAACGCAGGAGACTTGAACCTGGATAGCATGCAAGTCTATGGCAGGGCATCATTCTCACATATTCAAAAATACGTATGGGCAATTTAGCCTAGTCAACCATTTTTGGCAGTTGGATGAACCTGGGGAACCCAGAGGAAATCTATGTGGACATAGGAAGAACATGTTAAACCTCTCACAGATCCCTACCTGAGCGCATTACCAACCAACCAACCAACCAATCCAAAAAAACATCAAGTCTATGAGCCTGATTGGGTTGATCTAATTGAATAAAGAGAATTGCTTGTCTAATTGAATAAAGAAAATAATTTCACTGATATCTTCGGGGGATTGCCACCCAGTCCTGAGTGTACCCAGTCTCCAGCCCTAAGTCTCCTGGGATAGGCTCCAGCCCCCCCACGACCTGGTATACAGGATAAAGCGGTATAGATGATGAGTGAGTGGGAGTGAGAATTTCACTGATATCTAACACAAGCTACTTTCTCTATCACTCTCTCCAGCTGGACAAAAGCAAGAAGAGCAGACAAATCTGACAGTACATTACACAGCCTCACAACATTTCCAGGAGAATGTGTTCATTAAAGGTAGCAGGCCAAAGTATCTGGAAGATCTGCACACTGAAGCCCAAGAAGGCCTTAAGATACTACAACAGGAGGGTGAGCATCTTATACAACTGTAATAATTGAAATCCTTAATTTTTATATACTAGCTTAAAGTATACACAATGAGTGAAACTGAGTGGTGATGTGCATGCTTTCCCACTTTTGAATACAGAGCTTAACACTGCAAGGGACCATGAGGATAATCAGCCTTTTGTAAGTTTTCTTTTCATCTAAACAGAGCACAACTTTTTATTAATGACTTTAAGAGGTCATTTTATATATAGCCTCACTGGTTTGGTTCTTGTGCAGTCAACGCTAAGAGCACAACAAGAAAATAATGTCAACTGTGAAGAAAGAGATGGACATCTGAGCTATGACAGCACTCCTCTCCACTCCATTACATCAGTGTCAACAGTATCTTCAGTCTCCTCAAGGCCTGTGATAACACGTCAAGGTAGTGTACATGCACTGCTTTACATAAGTCATAAATCATAACGAGTCGCGTGGTTATGTAAAAATAATCAACGATTATTGGTGTCATACAGCCTTGACCAATAGCAGAATGTCATTATCCCCAAACTGATCATTCTCTGTCAGTGCCATGTTGTTATGTAAAATTTTCCTATGCCTTCTAAACAATCAAAATAAAAAAAGAAACGTAACAGTTAGTAATAATGGGAATAACTGATTTATTTCTTTGTATTTAATTTCTATGCATGTGTTAATGTATTGTATATATTCTAACACTTGTTAGGTTCAACATTTAAGCCTTTGAATCCTGTGAAGAGACTGGACAACCCCAGAAAAAGGAGTAGAAGAACAACAATTATGGGCATACCACAACAGGTTCAGAGAGAACTAGGTATGTCATCTAACAACTGATTTAAAAACTGTGTTGAAATCATAAATAGAAAATGTAGCAATTTTTTAAAAACATTAATGAAATTGATTAACTTTATAAACTTTCAACACAGGTATGGAGAGGGGAGTTTTACTACAACTCCCAACTGATGAAGATGATGATTCATCTGGTAGAGTCATAATCCCACGAATTGATGGAGAGGTGCCTATGACAAATCATGAAGGGGCACGTGTACACCTACAGGATATTGAAGCACTCCAGGTTTCCAGAGATGATCAACTTCTCATTCACCACATACGTGCTGTCTACAGAGACGACTTCCTTCTAAACACCAAATCTGGAACACAAATGTCCCAGAGACCGAGGTCCCTTGCTGTACCAGGAATCACAACTTCATCTGCCCTCTTGCAAGAACCGCAAGGTCCTGTGATGTCTATCTCACCTCAGGCTACCTATCTATCCACAATTATTCCTAACGCAATCCTACCTTGTGCAATAGATGTGATAGAAATTGATAGAGGCTGCAATCAGCGGAGTGTACGGGCAGTAAGCAAAAGCAGCTTAGCAACTGCAAGTCCAGCTTCTTCACGTTCGGGAGGTCGTACTCATGATGAACCAAATTCCACCAGCTCTAAATGGAGTCATACACAATCTTCTGAGACTATTGTCTCTCACCCTTCCACCAGTTCCTTCAAAGGAAGCATGCCATCTTCACATGTAACAAACAGCATGAGGGAAGTCACAGATTCAAATGAGGAAGAGGTAAGTCTTAAGAGCTCAGTCAGTTGGTCAAGTTCCACCAGTAAAGCAGGCAGTCAGAGACTGGAGCAAGGGGAACTAAGCGATGTTGCAGAGGATACCCAAAACAGTCGATGGTTCTCTCGTAATCTGTCAGTAACGAAGGCTAAACTACCACCAGCACCACCAAGAAGGACATACTCTTTACATCATGAAAACCTTAAGCAAACACCAAGAGAATTGGCAGGCACAAAAGATTTGAAATACCTAGCATCTAACAGCACGCAACCAGATGCAGATCTCAATACAAAAGAGGATCCTACATCATCCTACACTGAAAATATCTCTACCAAGTCTCCAATATCACCATTTTTCAATGACTCTAACTTGACTGCCAGTCCACACAGACCAGTTCAAGACTCTACTGAAGCTCAGTCTGAATCAAATAACTTTTCCCCACAGGATGTATTTGAAAGAACACTATCACCTTCAAGTGGATACTCAAGTCAAAGTGGAACACCAACCCATTCTTCGAAAGACATCTGTCCCACCTCTCCAGGTAGGCAGAAATTGAAGCCTCCAAAGCCAGAGAGGACAGGGACACGTCTTTCACCTGCAGTGTCAGTCTCATCATCCCTGGTTTCCCTGTCATCAAATGTATCAGACCCAGCCAATCAGCTTACGCATACACATACCACACAATCACAGCAGCCAAAGATCTCCCCTTCTGTAACAGGAATGAAAAATAAAGTGACGCCCCCACCTACGGCAACCCTCAGGGAATTGTTTAACATTCCCCCTCCACCTAAAGTAAAAGCACCTTGTCCTCCACCCCCTGAAACCTGGGCTCACAATGAACGCACAACTGAACTTTTATGTGGTCCAAGTCCAAGTACCCATAAGATATATAAGCTTGAAAAACGTTATCAAACAGACAGTTTAACGATGAAAAATCAGGTCATGGCAGATACCACTAATCATACTTCTGGGCAAAGACAGAATTCAGAAGTTGAAACAAATGGAAACCATTTAGCGAATAAATCAGCAATGTCTGAGGTAAAGAATAAGCCCATGCCAGTGAAAGACCAAGTTCCTCCGAATGAAAGGGAAGAGCATGGAAATTCAAAAGAACAAAAAAGTGAGCAGGAAAGTTTAAAAGATTCAAAGAAGTTGCAGGCAGCAGATAAGGTTAATCAAATTTCACTCTTAAAAGAACATTGTCGTGTTAGTACTGGTGGTTTGCCAGAGATTGACTTTTCAACCCAAGAGACAGAGAGAACTGATAAAGAGATTCTCAAACACAAAACCACACTTAATTTAAGTGTAGACGGTCCTAGTGCCATCTCTCCATCTCCATCTCCACCTCCCGAACATTCTCCTCCTCTACCACTCTCTAAAATATCTTCAGTATGCACAACCTCTGAATTATTACCAGAGGAAGCAGTACAGCCTGAGATGGAAAAAGAACTCCCCACTCTGGAGCCTTCCTGGCCTCCACCACCACCACCTATGGATGTGTCATCAGACTTGATATTTGAAGGACAGGATGAGGTAGACTTCCCTCCACCTCCACCACCAGACATGCAAGAATCATTTACAATCATGTCAGACCCCTACATTGTAGAATCCCCAGGGCCCGATTTATCAGATATAGTCAATGACACTGAGAAAAATCCAAAGCCACAAATTATTCAGAGCACATCATTAGTAGAGAAAACATTAAATGACTCTCTACCTGTTGACAGCATTCCAAATGTGTCAGATGAAAAACTGCTCGATCAAACACATGCCAAACCACAATCCTTTGAGAATCTTTCACAAGATTGCATTGATCTAGTTGACTCACAATCTACTGTACCTTCTGAAATTTCTCTGAAGTCCTCCATATCACAGGATATACCTTTACAATCTCTGCCTCAAGAAACTCCCCTTCAACCTCAACATGATTCTGTAAATCAGCTGGCCATGTTACCTGATGATTTATCAACGCAAACATCAAATTCTCCTGGCTCTATTGATTTAAAAATGATACCTCCGCTTCCAATGGAAGATCAGTTCACAGTTAACTTTAGAAGACAAACAAGTCTTCTAAGTAAAGACAGCAGATGCAAAGTACCTTCAGTCACACAGAAATGTGCACCTATTCCAAAAGAGGATGCAAACATTCCCCTTGTCACACCTTCCCTACTCCAGATGGTGCGTCTACGAACAGTAAATGTTGAAGACCAACCTAACCTTTCATCACAAGAAGGTACAGTTAATAGTGAGACCACTCCAGACCACGACCTGTCTGTGTCTGGTCAAGTAACTCCACAAAAACCTATCCGCAAATCTTGCTTAAACTCTCCAGTGAAGTCATCCCCTGCTGTACTCCTGGGTCCTTCCATGCGCCTTCAAGAGGCTATACGGATGAAAACAGCCGCAATGTCTTCCAGTAGCTTCCCAGCAAGGCCCAGTCTTCGTTTGCCACCCCCCACTGCAAACAGCAACGATGTGCCTGTATTGTCCTCTAAGACCTCTGATGATTGTAAGTCTCCTGCCTCTACAGCCAGCTTCATTTTCTCCAAGAGCACAAAGAAAGTTGTTATTGAAACAGCCACATCTCCAGAGGCCCAGGCCAGTCTCAAGCAGAGCCTTGCTGCAGAGCTTATGCAAATTTCTGATCAGCATAAAGCAGTGGTTACTAATGGAACAAAGAAGCATCACAAGGTGCCACCACCTGTTGCAAAGAAACCAGTAAATGTAACATGTCCATCAGAAAAGGGTGGAACTGTCACTAAGAATGCAGTATTGGGCTCTTCAAGTATGCAGAAAAACGGAGTAGCATCTCATCATCAGACTGACAGAGTGCAACCTGCTGGCCAGTGAGTGCCCTCCACCACAGGTAATTAATAAATAAAATAAATAAATAAATACACGGACTCAATGTTGCATTTTGGTCCATGTTTTTTTGCATTTGTTATTTTATGCATTTAATTGGTTTTGGACTAAATGTAAACATCTTTTTTTCAGGTCAAGAAAAGACAACACGTTGTCTTGAGTAATGCTTCAACACAAGGAAAACATAGTTAGCAAAGACAACGTGTAGCAATCATGGACAATTCCACTGTTCTACTGTAAAAGCCTTAGCCTGATCACTGTGTTCAGATTTATGCAAAAAAAAAAAAAAAAAAAAAAAAGCATTGGATTTGGTTCCAATTCTTTTGATACAAAAGCTTTAATGTCGCTTTGGCGTATTTTTCTACACAATAAAATTTGTCTCTCTTTGCAAGTTATAAAACCACCCCATGTTATTAATGTCGAGTTAGATCTTGTAAATTCCCAAGTTTATTCTTTGACTGCAATCTTTCATGTAGTGGTTCCATGGGTAGTAGTCACTGCTGATCAAAGACCTTCATCCCAAAAAATATGCATACTGTTTATCCTCAGTTTACACTACACGGCCAAAGGTTTGTACACACCTGACCATCTCATCCTTACAGTATATGCTCTTTAAATATTCTATTTTAAATGTATTCCTTGTTTCTTGTCATTATAACCTTCACTTTTCTAGGAAGGCTTTTCACTCGATTTTGGAGCTTGGCTATGGGGATTTACATACATTTAACCACATGATCATCAGGGAGGAGGCCTGGGGTGCACTCAGGGGCATTGTCATGCTGGAACATGTCTGAGCCCCTTAGTTCCAGTAAAGGAAATGGAAATTATACAGTATACAAAGACATCTTATACATTTGTTTGCTTTAAAAATTTATAGCAGCAGTTAAGGGAAGAACCACATATTGATGTGATGGTGAGGTGTTCACATGCTTTTGGCCATATAATGTATATATGGGTTGGCTGATGCTATGCTAATACATTTTAAATATGTATTGTATTTACACATTAATCCATTGTATTTGAATCTTACAGAATTGGCCTCCTGCATCTGTATAATTGTAAATAACATGATACACATGCTTCAAAAACAGTATATTCTGAACATGCTTGAGAGACTAGATTAAGGTTTATTACATTAAAACATTTATCACTTTTTTCTTTTTTAAAAAAAAGCACTTTGCAAGCTCCAAATGCTGAACCATTTCTAAAGAAATGACAGAGGCAGTAAAATTTCTGTATGTTCCCTGTAAAATTGAGATAGAATATAGCTGCTTCTTTTGTTAATATTACAGCACAGATATTATTGACACTTTGAGAACCAAGTTGCATTAAAATATTTGTCTGTTTAAAGTATTTGGCGATGTTTGGTTTACAAGGTAAATCTTGATTTAGTATTGGAATTATGAAGCCTCTTTTACATTTTTTCTTTCAAAACTTATTTTAGTAAGTTATACCACTTCTTTTCAACACCACTGAGTATTTTCCAGTATTCAATTATATGCAATGTATTTTTTCTCTATTAAAGTAAAATATAATTTCATATTCTTTGAAACTTGTTGGTCTGAATGCATCTTTTGACTTTTATTTCTTGCTAATTTGACCTTTTGTCTTTTCCACTGTGTAACAAAAATTTCTCAAATTTGGTGGGTAACTGCTTAAAAGGGGGGAATCAAAATGGAAAGATGGAAACAACAATTTTATTATTATTATTATTATTTTACTTTACATATAATTTATTTGTAACAACATGCATTGAAAATCACTGGACTTCCTTGATGGTGAAGTCATGTGCAAAGGCAAATTCTCCAAACCAAAAGCAAGTTAGAATAAATGACAAAATTTTGCAAATTTTAAATCTATGGTTGTAAATAATGTGTGTATAACATACAAATTGTATAATATATTGAAGTATGGTTATATATTGAATATATTGAATATAATGTTTGGTTGTTTGCTTAAACTCCAAGAGTTTATTAGACAGGAATGAATCATTTTACAAATAAGAGAACAAAGTCATGCTTCATTTGTAACCAACTGAACTTACCAACTGTTGGTAACATATACTGTACCATGTAGGTTTAGACCACAGTGGGCATCAGGGTTCCTGATAAATCCAAGAAAATCATTCACCCCTGCCCTAGTTTACTAGTTCCTGGTTTGAAACATGCATTTTTTAAACTCAATGGTCCACTATTGGTGTGTTTCTGGTCACTTGAGAGGTGCACCGTGCTTGCACCCTCACCTACCATTACCTATGGCTGATGTAACTAGGGATGCACCAATTGTGAAATTCTAGACAAGTACAGATACTCATATTTAAAAAAAAAATTTTAAAAATGTGTCCAATAGCCTTTTTGTAATTATGTATTAGCTCTTTTTGCCAAGGAAACAAAGAAATCTTTATTATACTATATTTGAATTAGTTCAAATTTAATAATTCATATGTATAAGTCAGCCTTTAATATAACCTTCTTTCACAAGAAAGATTCTTTTAGCAAAAAGCAATTTTCAAAAGCCCCTTTAGCCTCCTGTAACACTACCTATTCAATAAAAGTATTTCAGCACTTACATAGCCCCCCAAAAATTTTTTCTTTAAACAAATTAGATAAATAAGGAAATTCAAAGTAATAAATTATTAGGAAAACTAATTTTTTCCTTTGAAATCTCCCTGGAATATGTTGTGCCAAATCTTTCTCGGAGACAGTGAAATACTCCCACACCGCCAACATTTTCCGATGTGTGCATGTTGTCATTATTATTGGAGGTATTATAGCACTGCCTATTGTTTTTTTCTCAAAACTGCAGCTGGGTATTCTACAGTTGTCCAAGTCAGACTGCAGATTAACAGCTTTGAGGAGACGTTTAAATCAGTATACCTAGTGCCAACCACCATGACATACTGTATAATTGGACAGGTGGTCATTTAGTGATTAATTTTTTTTTTTTTTGAAGAATGCATAAACCTTAAATAAAAATAAAAAAATTCTCCATAATGCATTCTTCTTATTTTATATAAATCTTATGTTCAGGTATAATTTGCCATAATTTGTTTCCCTTAAAAATGTTACTGGTTTTAATTCTACTACTTTTTTCCTTCTTTTGTGTGCTTGCCCTGTATAAATCACAAGTAAACAATTACCCACTAACTCACTCTTCGTGTCTATCACTTTATCCTGCATACACGGTTGCGGTGGGGGAGGGTTTGGGGCACGAGGGGCGGTACACCCGGGACAGGGTGCTATTCTATTGCAGGGCACACACACCCTCAACATGCCACCAATTAGCCTAATCTGCATGTCTTTGGATTGTGGGAGGAAACCGGAGTACATGGATGAAACCCACCAACCGCGGGAAGAACTTGCAAACTTTATACACATAGACCCTGAGGTGGGAATCAAACCTGGACTCTGGCGGTACAAGGCAACAGTGCTAGCCACTAATGAATATGAATAAACGAATAATGAATCAAATAAATATTAAAACAATATCATGCCATAAGTGACATCCTACGGTTGGAAAGTTTAGTTTACTGTGCAATGTTTATTTGAGTAAAAAGGGAAACGGTGCCAGTAGTTCTGGATGTCAAAGTATGTAAAGATAATTATGCCACTTAAATTAAAATTATTATTTGAGCATATCTACATAAGGTTAAGGACCTAAAATGTCTCACAACATGCAAAAAAAGTAACTACATATTATATGAACTTGAACATGTATCAAATATACATATCAACTAGGGATGGGAATTACCAGGGACTTCCGGATACGATATTATCAAAATACCTAGATGCCGATTCGATCTACTGTATATTGTGATTCTGTTAATATCAAGATTTTATAAATGGCCCGATTCAATGTTACAAGCTTAGAAAATAATTTGCTCCAACCGCACAAGATGCTGTACTGCCTGCAAATGTGTGAATACTTTAGATCACATTACCTACAGGATTTTACAGAAACAGCAATGTTTTACCAACTCGTATGCAGGCATTTATGGATAAAATAAAACTGAACAAAAATAAAAACGATTCTGGAGTCAATGTGGCGATACATGAATTGCCACACAAAAGAATCACTGAATAAATTTTTTTCCCACCATCCCTTATATCCACTGTGATTAACTGAAACATAGGCTGCAAGTATAGTACTTTTATTTGCAATATTGTGAATCATTCTTGTCGGGTCTTTAGTCATAGCAAGCAATATTATCGTGCTCTATGAGGTGTGATGCATTTACTATTAGACCTCGACTTACAAACAAGATCGTATGTCCGATTTGTCCTTAAGTCTGACAAAGTAAGGCTTATACGCCTTTTACACAAATATACAATGTAAAGCATACCAATCCACTTGACTAAATCTCTCCTCTTTCCCCACACCATAGTGCGATAGTGTGGCCAAAAACAATAATCGCACCTAAGTGTCTATGTGCCTTTAAATCACAAGAGGAATTTTTGTCTCAGAGCTGTTTTCCATTGTATTGGACTGTGAACTCTGTTTTGTTGAGGATTTTCTGAAATTAGGATTATTTCCCATCAGGACATCTTTACAGGACAGCCATTTTCTATGATCATGCTCCCAGACTGATTCATTGAAAACAGTGAGGCTGACTCATTTCTCCCGCACCCCCCCCCCCCCCACACACACACACACACGCACTTTAGTATACTGGACTTTAGATATTTTTACATTTACTTACACAAGTAAAAATTTACACTGAAAATATTGTATGTAATTGTAAATATTGGTATTTGGTTCAATGCAGTGTCTATTTTTTGTACAATACATGTGAGCTACTTCTGTGATTGAACCCAGAAGTTCGTTTGTATCTGCGGAAATTTGTAACTCGAATGTTTGTAAGTCGGGAACTACCTGTATAAGCATTTTGCTGCATATCATATTGTGTGTGGTTGTGTACAGTATGTGACAAATAACATTTGAATTTGATTTGAACTCAACCATAAACTACAATACTCACTGCGGTTTACTACAGACATTACCAAAGATACTAGCATTAGCACCTACTATTAATCAACATGGAAAGGCAAAACCTCCAGATGTACTGTTCATTAGTCATCTCACCAGCCATCATATCTTCAGCAGCTGTTTAACCGTTTTAAACAAAAACGAGAAACTTCACACTTCTTCATTGAATATATTTAATTTATATGAGTCTGGTTATCATTATGATTTTGTATCTCAGAGACTACTGTTTCACTGTACTTTGACATGCTCATACCTTCATTTACTCTTCATTAAAAGAAAAATGGGGTGATCTGTGATGTCATGTCATACAAGAAACAGTCATGAAAGGTAACACATATTACCTAATCCAAACACGGGTCATTATGGACAACAGTACAATCAGAGTTTCAGCATGGTGTTGAAACAAAGTGCTCTTATCATACTTCTCTAGCAAATGACATAACAGTATGTGACAGATGAACAAAGTTTAATGAAGACACAATTATGAAGTAAAGAGTAACCATTTGGTAAAGCCCTGAATGATGTCCATTATTATGTAAAGTTTTACAGATTAGTTGTTTTGAAATAAGGGACAGAATATTTAGCAAATGCTGCCACCCTTTAATGTTTTACAGGTGATTTTTCCCAGCTTCGTCATCAAATCTTTCTCGTTCCACTGAGCTATACAGTCATCTGAGATCTTCAGGTCCACCTAAGGAGATACAGAGAGATGTGTAAAAAAAAAAAACTCAGTATCCTGCCCACCATTCTCAACACAGGGACATATTTTGCTTTAAAGTTCACTTTTACATACCTGGATCTTTTCAAACACCTTCTTCTTTGGCTTGAGTTCATCATCTGGTGACCCTGATGAATATCCATCTATGAAGACACGTTCTCCTGGCGCTGATCCTTCAGGCGGATCCAAAGGCTCTACTCTTTTGGGCTCACCATCCCTGTTACATAAAATGAAAACAAAAACATGTCTTAGCACCCAGTACTTTATACATTTAAAATGTTGAAACAAGTCTATGAAAATGCAAGCCAGACACTACGGTCCTTATTACTTACAGAATTTTTTCTGAAAAATGCTTGTTCAAACTTATATACGGGCGATACTCACATTGATGCACAGAGCAGCATAGCCTGAGACTCGATCCCCCGCATCTTCTGAGGCTTCAAGTTGCACAACACTACAACAAGTCGGTCCTGTAGCTCCTCCTGGGGGACGTAAGCCACCAGCCCACTAACGACTGTGCGAGGCTGCTCTTCTCCAACATCAATCTTCTCTAAGTAAAGGGTGTCTGCATCCGGATGCTGTAAGAGTTGAAGATAAGAATTGAAACGCAATAAACATTAAATCACTATTGTGCTCCTTAATACTCAGTGAAACTGTTATAATTAAAGCTGCAGATCAAATCAGTCTTAAAACATAGAAAAGACTGAAATATATCTAACATACCTTTCCTACACTGACCACTTTTCCCACTCGGAGATCAAGTCTGGATGGGATGATCTCGTCCTCATCTTCTGCCTTTTTGGGGTTGCCTTTTGCTGCACTCTCTATCAAACAGTTACAAACTCTCCATGAAGGTGAACAAAAGCACCTACCTTACTTTTGAAATTAGCATTTTTGTGTATACTATACCTTGTTTTTTTTATTATACCTACTGGTTTTGGAGGGATAGGCTGTACTGGTCAGTTTCTTCAACTCTGGTGTCTCAAACTTTTTCCTGATGGGATCCAGAAGCTTGTTCAGCGCCACCTCTACTGACGCCTTTAAATCACCAGGATGGATTTTCTATGGATCAAATGTTCAATATTGGGTTACAGAAGACACACCAAGCACAATATGCATTTGACTTCAAGTAAAATATAAATGACAACAAAAGTCCTAACTGGACAGAAATAACACTTGAGAGTAGATAAAGCTCACAAATGTCCGCCAAATATTTTTGAATAATTTTTCATGCCGCATGTAAATGTTTATCAAGAAAGGACATACCCATGCAACTATAGACACAGAGTTGTCCACTTGGCCATACTTTATTATTTTACATTAGCTAGTACATTTTACACTGGTTTGCGAGTGTTCCGAAAGACGAGCAAAGACCCCTCCTACTTTCGTGTGTCGCTCAATCGAGTGTCATTAGAGAGATTTCTTGTTTATTTTTCCGATAAAACAGTGTTTCTGTTGTGTGCGCGCGTGTGAAAAGAGTGGAGGAAGGATAACTGTGTAAGACGAGAAGGGGGAGAGGGGGAGGGGCTTCTTACTTTAGCTTTACACACACACACACACACACACACACACCACCTGTGCGCATAAACGGTAACAATTATCTGTCAGGATTTATTTTTACTTTTTAAGGTAAAGTGGCAGGTTAATTTGTTTTATTTTTACTTTAAAATTTGTGTTAATTATTTTTATGTATTAATTGTTTGGGGCCGTGGAACAAATAATTTGAGTTTCCATTATTTCTTATGGGAAGATTCGATTTGGTTTATGAGTGGTTTGGAATACAAGCCCACTTCTGGAACGAATTATGCTCGTAATCCAAGGTTCCACTGTACTTCCAAGATTTTTTTTTTCTCCACCGTCCATGTCTTTTTAGGGGTCTTATTATATCGAGTGACATCATACTGAGTAACATCACACTGAGTGACATCACACTGTGCAGCAGCAGTCTTTTTTCAGCATCCGTGGGTTTATGGAGGTCTTAACATAAATATCCACCTATTCTACAATTATGTCATAATGGTATTGGTATGTCCCCCCTACAGAAATACAATCTTACAGAAACGTACAAAACCACAAAAAAAAAAGGGGGGGGAAACTTCACCTACCTCCTCGGCGAAGTCTGTCTCTACCTCATCAAACAATGTGTAAACTTTGTCCCCGCCCCATTTAGGATCTCGTTTAATCACAAAATCTAGAAAAAGATCAATAATGAGCCATTTTACTTCATATTTTATTTATTTATGTTGTTGAATTTTTCTACCATTGTGACTTCGCTCACCGGAATGCAGCGGGAAGAGGACATGCTTGACAAAAGACAGGACTCCGTTGTTTTGGATATTGCCAGGTTCACAGAAGGCCTTCTTCAGTTTCTTCTTTACATCCTCTTTCTTATCAAGAAGGTCTATCTTGGATTCCTGAAATTACAAAAGCGAAGTGAAATACTTGCATTTTATTTCCATTTATCCTTGAAGATCGACAGTACTCT
The DNA here is from genome assembly GCA_030014305.1 of Clarias laeviceps. Classification (NCBI taxonomy): domain Eukaryota; kingdom Metazoa; phylum Chordata; class Actinopteri; order Siluriformes; family Clariidae; genus Clarias; species Clarias laeviceps. Next base: position 23,437,850 of record JAQMYJ010000023.1, read on the forward strand.
GTCCTCAGATCTCCTGGTATGGCTTTAGTTAAACAGGTCTGCAGCTCACCTCTTCAGAAGAGCTCATCTTGGTTCCAGTTAGGCCGGGCACCATGGGGTTCATCAAGTGGATTCGTTTAGCGTAACCTAGAGATGGAAGGTACTGCAGGAAAAGAGGAAATTTCTTTATTTAATATCAATGTAACTGTACATACTGCAAGCAACATAGAGAATGTGATGTGAAGAATAAACGGCTCGTCAAGACAATTAAAAGCGTACAGATCTATACCTTTTCAGCCAAAGTGAAGATCTTCCTCTGGTCTACTCCACCAAACTGAGCATCCACCTTTAAGTACTCCTCATCCAGGGCCTAAAATACCAAAACGAATTTCAGCATCCTTACTTTAAATCTTGTGTAGAAAGAACTGTATACAAGCTTTACATGTGCAGTCTCAGTTCCAGCTAAGTGAAGTTACACACCTGTAATCCAGGGTAGAGCAGGCCGCTCAGGAGAGGATGCTCCACCTGCTTCACGACTTCAGCCCCTGCTTTCTTCGCGTCGTGCTCAGTCACCATGGACGAGAGCCGGTACACATCTAGCGTATACTCCCTGAACAAGAGTGCAGGAGGTGAGACAGGGTGCAAATATTTACTTCAAGGGGAAGAAAGTGGTGCAGCGCGTATCGCTGCAGCATCAAAGCTCCAGAGTCGATCCTGAACTCATGGTGCGTTCCCACTAGCAGTTCTCCACTTCCTATCCAACTTCCCAAAAAATATACAATACTGTATATCAAAAGTCTTGATCCATATTCTTATACTATTTTAATTTTATTATGAATTATTCTTAAGACATAAACCAGTAAGAAACAGGAGCAGATGATAAATATATGATCAGCCCAGTGATTGATTAGTATATTGGTGATGCTGAATGGTTGGAACAGATGAGAGGGGAAATGAGGTTGTTGCTGAGGAAGAACCAGTTTTTAAATTGTATCTTTAAATCATTTAAATTTAATCTACCTAATTTATATAAATCTACCGAAGAAATAACGGATCAATAGTTTTGCACAGGACTGTAAATAGTAAGTCCTGCTCGTCACCAGTGTTCCTGGTTTATGCAGTGAATGCATGATTACACTAACTAGGATAAAATGCTCGCCAAAAATCAAAGAAAATTTTTTTCTTTCAATGATAAAGCACCGCTTTTCATGTGCATACACATGTTGGATTTTTTTTTTCTTTTGTTACAAAAAATAAAAATAAAAAACGCATTGTGTGATACTTTCTCTTTTTTGTTTACATTAATGACCTCAATTCATTTTCTTTATTGTGTGTTTTAATCATTGATGTGTGTGTGTTGAATCCTTAACACTGACTGGCGGATTTGTATAACAGTGTTAGTTGTATTCATTTTCATGTTTATAATTAAAGAAAGAAAAAAAGAAAAGGACTTCGCTATTTGTTCTTCACATGTCTTTTCTATTCTAGATCTTCAGTTAATAATAATAAAAATAAAAAAAAATCAAAGATGGTGATTATGTGCATAAACATTTCCTTGAACAGTAGATTCTCAAACAACACCCACCCACACCCACACCCACACACACACCCACACACACACCCACACACACACAACTGTCAATGATAAATGCAGTACTTGCATGAACATAAATTTTGCATCGCAGTGTTACTTTCTAGTTGCTACACAAAATTTGTCCACTAGATGGCAGTTTAATGAGCTCTTGAACGAAGCTTCATGAAATGAATCTTCTGGTGAGGCAATTGGCTGGAAAGACTCGACACCTAAAGGCACCCCTATTCCTGTGCATGTTGGATTTTATTTTATTTTTTTTGCTCGTTGCAAAACTCATTGTGTGATGCTTTCTTTAGCGTAGGGTTCACAATCAGGCATTTTCAGACCCTGCAAGTGACTCCGCCTGAGTCTTTGTCGTAAATAAACTATTACATGCAAGCTCTATTTGGATGGAACGAAACTGAGCAACCACCCCTGTATAAATATAATGACTTCTTAGTATATTAGTTTACCTGTTAGAATTTTATATGGCACGTGTATTGTATCGAGTCTTTTACCTGCTCAGCTGGTAGTCCGTGCCTTTAACGAATTTGAGTTTATCCAGAGGCACACCGATACTCTCCAACATGGCCTTAATGACCTGCTCATAGTATTGGACCCGGAGCTCCAGCAGCTCCCAAGGCGCCTTCATGTTATCCAAGTAAGCGTGAAGGTCGGCGAAAAGGATGGTCACCTACCGATCACAAGCGAGACATAAAAATGCGTCCACATTAATAATGCACAGTCGGACACCCATCAATAAATAACACTTTCAGTTCCAATACAGAGACAGAAATCAATCGAAGGTAATAAATGCAAATGCAGATAGAGGTCGAAACAGAAATGAGTGCCTGCTGAATGAGCCTGAAGTGCAGAACCCACCTCACAACCAGCCTTCAGGAAGTCTGCGATCTTAGACATGGGGACAAAGTAGGCGACATGAGGCTTGCCTGTGGTTGCTGTGCCCCAGTACACCTTTAACTCTCTTTCCTTGAGAATCGGCTTCAGCTTCTCCTCCCCCAGAACCTCCTGAACATACAGAGACACAAAAGTTTTGTTCACATATTCCATAACGATGCATTTTCCTACAATCAGGAAGTTTTTGAGAATTGTAACAAGCAATGATACATGTACAGTATAACATGTATAACATTATATATATATTCATAAAGTTAACTAAAATTGTCATGTTTACAATGTTTTAAAAATGATTTTGAAACAAATAATAATTTTTTGTTTGAGTTATTGTTGCGATACAGGAATTTGTACACAAAAGAATCGCAACACATCAATGAAACATTTCTCCCTCCATCACTAATGATTTGCTTTAGGTTTTCTTACCTGCAGGTTTCGGGTGATGAGGTTAAACTTCTCATCGGGACTCAGTTGTTCGTCCATGGTGCCCCGCCTTCCTTTACTCACTGTAATGCTCAGAAAAGCAAAAAATTTTAAATATCGTTACTTGATTATATGAAATCAAATATAATTTGTTCTTTAACCTCCGTCCAGATTTGGTCTTTGTCATAGTTCTAAAGCCATATTTCAAAAACATCCTGCATTATTTCTGAACCGTCAGTACTGAATGATAGAACATGGGTGTACACAGTGTGTGAGTTCATTAGAAGCTGCATCACTGCATTAATAACAGTGGAGGCACATAAGGATGGATGATACATCATGTGTGTTAAATACTTAATAGTAAAAGGTGGAAACTGGTATTAGTGCATTTATGTGCAATAATGCATTGTAAAGATTTAACCACAAAGCTTTTATACCTCTCTTAGACCTGAACGTGTTGGTTAATGTTCTAACAGCAGCTCTGAGTCTAGTCACAGCTGGAATGCATTACATGTTAATGTTTTAATGCATTGTTTCTACAGCCGTGGTTCTCAAAGTGTGGGGCGCCCACTAGTGGGGAATACAGACATGACAGGTGGGGCGCAATGAAGGGGAGGAAATTAGTGGAAA
>JAQMYJ010000023.1:23449013-23462036 GCA_030014305.1 Clarias laeviceps
GGATTTAAACCCCTGAGCCTCTGATCAGCAACCCAGAGCCTCGAATGCCTGAGCCACAATATGTTGCAATACTGCCAAAAACTGTCTTTAAATTCATGCAGGAAACTCATTTGGTCATAATTTACAACTTTTTAAAAAGTATTTTAAAAACTTTAATAGTCCACTATGACCATAATACCTAGTGGCATAAGTTGCACTCCAAACCCTTTACAAAAGCCAGCAATTATGAAAGCACCTGAACGCTATAAGTGGATTATTATAGGGGGAAGAAAAAAAAGAAAAAAAAAAAAAAAAAAGATTTAACGCAAGTCTCGGAAACAATCACTGAAAACGACTGATGTGTATGCGATCATGTTTTTGGATTTTACCTTTGCTCGTTGAGAAGTTTGCGGTTTCCCTGCCTCCTCTCTTCGTTTATGGGATAAGAAAGAAATATGAGCAGCCCGATGATGATCAGTGCAACTGGAGCAGCAGAGATCAGAATCTTCAACGTAAAATCTACAGCTTCTGGCTGCCTGCATCCTCTCGTTACATAACCGGCAAAACTATTTGGAAACAGCAAAAAAAAAAAAGATTTGAAGATTAGTTACATGGTAATGTTCATCCAGTTTAGGATGATCACACAGAAACAACCTTGAGGCTTGCGTGTGTGGCAATCTTCACTGAGATCTTATAACTGACTGTAAGATGCAATGTTGCTTTTTAAGTTATCAGATTCTGGCCAAGTAAAAAAAAAAAAAAAAAAAAAAAAAACAGATGCACACGGAAATCAGATGGTGATGAGCCACATCAGAAAGAACGACCTTGATGTAAAAGCTTTTACAAGAGCGGCTGCATGACTACAGTATGACTGCATGGGGCTGTATAACACAAACTAATTTTGTGAAGAGGAGATCTCGCTTGTATCAACACAATTATGATTAAAGTTTGTTCTCATTGTGCCATGTTTTATGATCTAACCAAGCAGAACTCTGTCTCAAACACTGAAAATGGGGAACCTTGGTATGTACCATTCACGCTTTTGACATCTACATGATTTCAGATGTAACCTAGTTAGCGTTTTAGCAAAGGATGCTGAGGAAATGAGGTCTAATATGTACAGTATGTATGAGGGGCGATCAAAACCGGGTCAAACAAAAAAAGTCAAACCGGGACTTTCGATTGTGCAGAATAACAGAACATGAGAGTAAAAACTCCTTTTATTTTTCTATATAATCCGCTGCTACACTAATGCACTTATCCCAGCATCTCACTAGTGCTTGAATACCATAAAAATAACAGGAGGTTTTTCAGACTGCCTGCTTTACGTCTGAAACACCGGCCTCCCAGGAACTCCTTTAAATGGCCCAAACATGTGGAAATGGCTTGGAGCGAAGTGAGGATTGTACGGGGGATGTGGCAGTAACTCCCAGCTGAGTTCCTGCAATGTTCAAGTGGTGTTCTTGAATGATTTTGTGAACAGTTCCTACAGACAGATGCGTCTCTTCCACAAGATCTTGGCGTTTTTAAGGATCAGGCGTTCCACTTGCTGAATATTCACATGATCGACTGCGATGGGCTCCGAGACACCTCGGCTGGGATCATCGTTCGTGGATGTATGGCCTTCCATAAAACCTTTGCACTGTTTTTCAAATTGTTTACCGAGTCTCATCACCGTACTGTGCTTAAAGACTTCGATAAATAGCAATTAGGTTTATGCTTTCCTTCATGAGAAAGTCACAAGTCCCGGTTTGACTTGAACACCCCTTGCATATTAATACAGCAGCCAATCAACAGATGCAACGTTATTGCAAGATTAAACTGAGAATTGTATCACACAGCTTGTCCAGTGAAAGGCTTTTTCATCTGCTTAAACTCCTTGGAAAATCTATTTTTAAAGGCTCGTGCAGGCTGAGAAGATTTTTTTAGAACCTGTTTTAAAGATTGTTCAGACTCACTCAAGGCTTAGTGTTGAGATTCCCAAAGAAACACCGGAGGCGAACTTCGTAAAGAACACGTAGAAGGAGTAGAAAATGGCTTCGTGCCCTTGAGACTCAGGATTCAGCACTTTGAAGTCATCGACCACGTCAGGAAGCATGGACCTGCATACACGCATACACACGTATTAGTTTACGGAAGCAGTACTGGTCGGCATCAGCGTTTTCCCTCCCTGACAGACACTCACCAGGGTAGGAGGAAGGCAGCCGCAATGCTGACTCCAGAGGCAAAGGCGATGACGTACGTGATGATCAGGTTGCTTTTCAACAGCACCATCATGATCATAAATGGAATCGCGATCTGCAGACATCACAAACATGAGCAATGAGAATTATTAGCTTCATCAGGTATAATGACCACCGGATAAAGCAAGTGCACAGAGATGATTAGATTAGTCTTGGCCAAATGCTTTATAAATAAATATTTCCAAAACGACACTTGCTATATTTGAACCCTTGCACAAGTCAAAACCTCTTAAATGGTCTTGCTGGTACTTACTGTAGTCCCAACATAGACGGCGGTTTTCTTTCCAAATCGAGTAAGAAACCACTGCCAGAATGGGATGGCGAGAGTGGCGGAGAACTAGAGGCAAAAAGGATTAGAAAAAGATTAGAACAAGGCAATGCTAAGACTATTCATTTCCCTTTTAACTTTATACAAAGTTTTATAGCTTTTCATACAAGTAAAGTCCCTGAGAAGTAAATCATATGGTGATGTTGGTAAGGTTATCGCACGAGAACTGGTGCCTCATTCATAGTGAAATTAAGCTCAGACATCGCTATTGTGTGTGGTTTGCTTTGACTAAAATCTTTGTATAAAAAAAAAAATAAATAAATAAATAAGTGTGCATGCCTATTGAACAAACATCAAACAGGTAGAAAGGATTTTATTATAAGGAGAGTGCTGAAACTACATGAGCTGTTAAATGGCATTAAATGAAAATTCACCCTTAGAAGGGCAGATTGATAACCGTAGATCTATGTACAATAGGGAGCCTTTCCTTGATGCACAAAAATCTTAAATATGTTTTTACGGCCAACCTTTCCAAGAAGGACTGTATTTTACAAACAAAATGTGACCTCAGTACTGTATTAAGATATTTGACCCAAACACTCATCCATACCAATCCAAAAACATTTAACCCACATTTCAATACATCTTAATTTCTTTAAATTCTGTCAGTTGTACTTAGAAATAGCACTTACCATGACGACCAGTAGGACGTTCTGAAAGTCATCTCTGAAGCCCAGGGTGTAGGAACAGAACAGAGCAAAGTTGCCCTCCAGGAGCTGCACAAAGAAACAAAAAAGTTATAAGACTTCTAATAACCTGCTTGCAAATCTTAATAAATAAAATAATAAAGTTAATAAAAACCCTCCTGTGAGGCAGGTGTTACACTTACCATAAAAGCCAGAGAGGTGAAGAGGAAGCCCATCACCAGTTTGGCATATGGTCCATGGCCCATGACTAGACAGATGCCCCGGAAGAAGGACACACGGTCCGTTCTGACCTTTGAGCGTTCTGCCAAAACAACAAGGGACATTTTTAGAGGCTGTAAACATGGCTAAGTTATAGAGTCACTGAAAATGTTTTTCCACTGAAAGCTCATCCAAATTCTCTGTAGAGCAAAAAAAACTTAACACAGTGTGTATTTCGGATCTGTTCAACAGCATACAGATCCTGTTCTGTGCTTTCATCTGCCCTGGGCTGAAACTGCTCTACAAAAGACTACTTTGTTAAAAAAAATGTTTTACCTAAACGTATCCTGAAATAAATTGGCAAACCACAGCACAATCTTTTACAGATGCATCTCTGTCACTGGTGTGAAATAACTCCTCTCGGTTTACAGGGGTGACAATTCTCAGGGCCTCAAAGACGACAGAGTGCCAACCACTGCCTCAGAGTAACCTGAGACCTGTGGAAAATTTCGGGTCCATGAAACGGATTTAAACCGAACTGAACTCTATTTTAAACCTGTGGTTATGCCCATCTCTCTTTTGTTGATATCCAAGCAGGATGAAATAATGCCATGGGAACATTCAAAAACTTTGGCTCACCTTTACATTCCTTCACACCGCAGAAGAGCGTGATGGCACAAAGGACGTAAATGGCACAAATAACTCCTGAGGCAATCATGTAAGCCTGTCTCTGAAAGAAACAAAATAACATAGATGGGGCGTTAAACACTTCCAAATAACCGGATCGCTCATAAAATATCATAATGCCCTGTAGCTCTGGGACTTACTGTGTGTTCCAGGGAAATATGCGTCAGGCTGGCGTTAACTTCAGATTCAGCATTCAGAGAGGAGTTGTTGAGATCATTTGCCACCTTTATGCAGGGAGCATTGGCCATCCCCACGATCTGACCTTGGATTCCGGTGCCGATGACGGTTCCCAAGACCTCCACAGTCATACCTGAAGGGGAAAGGACAATGCTGAGCCTACAGTATATGTGGAGCAGGAAGCTCATGCATCATCTCAGTATACTGTACATACTACACATTCTCAAATGTGATTGGTCAGAAGGTGGTGTTTACTTTTCTGTAATTGCAGCTCTTACAGTATACATCGCCAGCTGGTTTATATTAATATTCTTATTCTAAAAGCATTTCTAAAGTTTGCATTTCTATGATGTGCATAAATATTTTGAATATTAATTAGACTAATCAAAACATAAGGTATGCTACACTGGGCTTGTATATCACACAAACAACAAAAGAGCCGGGAACCACAAGGGACCAGCCGATATATCACATTGTGATACCTAGGTGACGATTTAATTTGTATCAAAACCTTTTGTATCACGGTTTCATAAATAACCTGATTCGATATAAAAAATTTTAATATATACATTTTGTTTCAACTATAAACAAACTTCACAAATAACTTGCTTGCACCGAACAGGATGCTGTGCTTACTGCCAAGTTTAGAGTGTGCCACCTGAGATATTCCATAATAAGAAACTGCATGATTTTACCACCTTAAATGCACACAGGTGTATGTGTGTTTTGATATTGGGGGGCGAAAAATCGTGATATGCAACTGAATTGAGTTCCGTCCCCCAATCTCTAACGAAAACTGATTTATTCAGGATAAGGAAACAATGTCACTGATGAGAGGCTTCAAATGTCGTAAGCTACCAGTTACCACCTTTATAAATAAAGAACGCAATATAGTCCATGCATTTCCAAGTAAAATTACAGCAAAACATTCAGAGAAAACATGCTTTGCTAAGCTGAATAGCAGAATAATGTGGAATCTTAATCATCTGAATGTGAGTGTATGGCTTTGTAATACTGTAATGCGTGTTGTAGCTGGCCTCTCTCAGCCTAGTGTGCTATGATGAATGAAAACCTTAAGCTTTAAAAGGGTGACTCCCTGTAAACAAAACTGTAATTTAGCATTACTCATGCCCTGAAGTACTTACGATAGGCTGTGGCTGAATCTCTCTCCTTCTGATCCGAACTGATGAACATGGTCAGGGCCGAGTACGGCACATGAAAACACTGCAAAACAAAAACAGGAAAAAGCGTTAAGATAGCGCTCACTCATGCATGCACGAGAAGATGTAGCTTGCGTGCACGAGTACGGTGCTGGACGATACACACCGTTTGCATTGTCTGGAAGAGGCAGTAGAAGACGAGGTACCAGAAGATTTTGCCTTGATCGACGGGAGGCACGTACCAGATGAGAAAGTAGGATATGACTGCAAACGGGGTGGACAGCATAATCCTGCAAAGAGATGGATACGAGAAAACTATTAACACAAGTTCCATTAGCGTTACAGACAAATCCGGTTTTATTCGTTAAGTATGTTTACACATACAAGGAATTTGACGTTATAAAATGCACTTCAGTGTGGAAAATTCGCTCAATGCATCTTAAAATAAGAAGTGTCCTCCAAACCACACGATGCACACACAATACTCTCCATTTTGTCATATCCTATGTCCACTAAGAATGTTACACATTCAGTAACTAACCACTTCGTTACGGAAATTTGCCTTAAGACACGTGCTCGATTGCTGCACGTTTCAGGTTGTACAATACTCATCTACCATGAATGTACAGTATGTAGAAGTTAAGGGATGGGTAAACTTCTGAATGAAATGAGAAACTGGTTTTGTAAACAGGTTTGAGAAGGTACAGTAGGACTCCTATTATTTATGTTGACATGGATGTATTACAGGAAAGGACCAAAAATAACAAGCTTGTGACTGAATTGCTATGACGGGACCAGAAGATATTTTCTAGGAGTGGTTGACTAATACACACAAACACAATAAACCAGAATGTCAATACTGTCTAGTATCTAGTTTGTTTCATAGTAAAGCAAGTCTACTTTTGTCTACAGGTTTATCTTCAGTCACGTTTAAATTAACATAAGCGTGTTATGTTGAGTCCCCTTTAATTAACGCACTGACTTATTATAGCTTTTAGTTTTAGAAAATGCCCCGACATGCTGTGTAATTTGAAGCAGTTATAGATGCACATCGACCACAACCACGCCCAATTTTAATCAGTCAATTTCATCTTCTCCTTCCTTGATATTCACGGTATTTCTTCCGATATTTATTCATTAATCCCTTAAACAATGCCTAAAAGATTTCATAAATCCTGACCTAAAGAAAAGCACAGAACTGTGATTAATTGTTGCTATAGCCACTCGCTGTTTGATGACTAACATTTTTGTCTCCTGATCTATTTGAACTAATGTAACCCTGCCAAGGCCCCTCCCCCGCCTCTCGGAATCCTTCAGCGGCTTTGGTGGCCTCTGATTGGAGGAGAAACGGTGGTGTGTTGTAGGTTGGACCATTCATGGCTTAGGAATTTAAATGTCGTCACAGCGCTCAACCCCCACTGCTGAAATGTAAACGTCTCTCTCTCTCTCTCTCTCTGAGCTACACCATGCAGGCTTAGTGTAGTATCTTGTGTATCAATCACATAGCTTGTTTTTTTTTTTTTTTTTTAAGATTTTCATGTGCTAATGTATAAAGATGAACAGAAACCATTTCAAAGAATACAACCGTAAACAATCTACAATCAGAAATGCAATTAAATAAATAAGAAAAAATCCTTTGTGTGCTTTAAATGGTCTTGTCCTACAAATGGGAAATGAAGGGAGTAAATGATTTAGAGAGCTTTGGGAAATTATGCACTAATTACTATGCCTGTCTGTTCCTCAGAGACAGTTAGCACGCAGACAGCCGGTTGTATGTTTCATGAGTTTGCTAAAAAAAAAAGGGGGGGGATTGTTCTGTGGCAAAAATGAACTAGAGAAAGGGGGATGGGCACTTCCAGGATCAGTGAATGGTTATGTCCTTATTCAAAAGCCAGACAAGTCCTTTAAAATATTCTGGGACAATTCCAGGGTTCTCCAAACCAGATGACGTACTGCCTCATGACTTCCCCACATAACTTTTTTTTTTTTTTTTACCATTTTTCGTTCATGTGATTAAAATCAGCAAGGTTTCATTAAACAGCCTTGCAACAAGTACAGATAGTGACTGCACCAAAAAAAAAAAAAAAACAACAACAAAAAAAAAAATCTGGCAAAACCCACCGACCTGGCAAAACCTTTCCTGCCCTGAATGGAATGTAATCACTACTAAAAATTCTTTTCCCACCCTTAGCTTTCTCAACTTTCCAAAATCTATAACTCAGCCTCTAAAAGGGCATGTGCCCTTTTTCACACAATCAGGAGCCAAGACGAATCCAAAGAGCCCTGCCCCAGCACCCGAACCAAACACTCTCCCATGACATTTCAAACCCAAATAAAACAAATGAACAAATGTGTAGGTTCGACAGAATCATGCGAGAGGGTCCTGTAATGCCAACTAGGCCCAACCCATGCACCTGATGCCCGAAAATAGCTGGTGGTTCTACTTGCAGTGCATCAAGAGGTGGTGTTAAACTTAGTTAACCAATCATTCAAACCAAGCAGCTTTACACAAGGGAAATGTTCTACAGACAGCAATTTGAATCAGAAGGGAAGAGAACATTTAAATCTAGAAAAAGCATGCGAGATATTTGAATGAAAGGAGAATAGTTTGTGTCGAATGGAGTTACTATTTGAACACAGCATCGAAACAAAGTAAAAAAAAAAAAAAAGAAATACCATGGCATCATCCTCCCAAATCTGGTCCACGGAGTCCGGCTGACCAGGAATCCGACTGTGGGGTCAGTGATGGCATCCCAGGCTCGTCCCACAAAAAGAATAATGGAGGCATAGAATGGATCCAGCTGAAAAACAGACAGGAAGGCAATCACACCTCCAACTAAAGAGCATCAGTTTGATTAAGAACACAGCATTTTTTCTTTTTTAATGTTTTGAAAATGATGTAGAATTTGTAAGTGAAATTTCCAGTTATGAAAAATTTGGGGCCTCAGTTTTATATTCTGTATTGTAGTGAATCGAGTTAAGAGAAATAATTAACTTACAATTAAGTATTCCTTCAAATCATAGATCTCTTCCAAAAAAAAAAAAAAGTCACATTATTTTGAACTTTTGTCTTCCTGTTTGAAAAAGGTGTGGACGGGAAATACTTGCGTTCTAATTACTGTTCAGGGCATGGCACGTTTTGAGAGCTATATTGTCCACTGGAACAACTCTACTGGATACAAAACTTTTAAGTTTAATTACAATAAGCACAAGGTGCCAAGGACTAATCTGAGATATTTTACACCACACATGCCCTCGCATGTGCATTGCCCACAGGTACAACCGATACATCTTTTGTATTAATACAAAAGCTTTGCTCATACATTTCTGCACGTGCAACAACACTGTCTGTGCACATCCCCGCTTGGACAAAGTGTAGCTATACAGGGTTGGACTGCATATGAACTTGAGTGACCTTTTGCAAAAGTCAGAAAGTACTCAGAGCAGTGACCTTGAGCCATTTTTTATTTTTTCACCATGACTCAGGGACAAGCACTTCTGTGGACGCTGTATTTTCACTGTCCGACAGTGCCGAACTGACTGGGCTGCCGACTGTTTAACACTGTCAGTCTGTCCTGCATAATTAGGACTGAATGGACAATCGTAAGTCACACTCTGGGAGGGCTTTGCTTGTTTGCCCTTGGAAACATAAAAAAATGCCAAAATCTATTACATTTCTCCTTGAGCCAATGGTATGTGTGTCAAGAACTTTGTTCATTTCACAGTAGTTCCCTACATGTTGACTGAAAGAAAAACTTCATTCAAGACTATTCATTTTTGTAGCACAATGCTTCTACTGTGCATGCGTGTATGTGTGTGTGTGTGTGTGTGTGTGTGTGTGTGTGTTCACCTTGTTGTGAGTGGAACCAAAGGACATTTTTTTGCACAAACTGGCCCCTGAAGTTAAAATATAATAAACTCATAAACTGAAGTACCACTGTGAAGGGTCGTGCATTATAAATATGTAACTTGGTTCTAGTATTATTACTTGCAACTGCACATGTGATTCATTGCTTTATCCCTGGCACAAACCCTGACCTAAATGCTGAGCTGATTGACTCGCCGTATAAAAATATTAAACGAAAGATGATGTGGAAACAAACATTCACATGTGGATCACGTCATTATTAATTTCTCCTGGATGGCGTGATTTAAGGTCGGCCTCAAACCACTTGACTGCTTTTTCCCAGCATTTTCGTATCCACATCATCAAATCTCTGGGGTAAATAACGACAAAAACATTAACAGAACAGCAAACTCACCAACGCAACATCAAGGAGATAGATCTGGAGGAAAAAACCCAAGGCACATCCTGTGATTTGATAGGGCGCTCCTCCTACAGCATAACACAGCTTATTGCACACAGACAACCGACTTTTCTCCTCCCTCTGGAAAAGAAAAACATCACATTTCACAAATTAGTCCCACAACTGTATGAAAACTGAAAATTTACAAATAGGAATACAAAAATTTTGTGGGAAAGAATTATAACATAGCATGCATAAATGATTAATAAATAAAGTCCTTGGTTTTGCACACTACTGCCTCGTGACTCAGACATACACTAACATTTTCAGCTGAGATAACGGACAAGAGAGAGGGCGAAACACCTTAGGAACAAACGTCAAAATTATATATGCATCCTATTTAATCAGTATTATAATTCAGAAAGTGTTAGCCAAGGGGCTGGTTGCAAACAAACTTACGGGTGTCACGGTATTCTGTAACGATTATAACCTGACACAAGAGAGTTTGCTCACCTCATATTGACTGGCAAACACCACATACACAGTCACGCAGAGCACAAACACAACACACACCCTTGGGGGTACAGCCAATGAAGATCTAGAATCAAGGGCAGGCTGACAAATTTGACATAGGGGTGGATCGACATGTCAGCGTGGGGGGAAAAAATATCATGTATATATTTTAAAGTCTAGCTTTTACGTTGCACTGAGCTGGACCAAAAAAAATAAGAGAAAAAAAGGAAACCAGTGAACTACGCCATGTTCTTCTAAGCCTAAAAAGAGTTTCACCACAGTGATGTGCAATAAACACAACTCATCATTCTACGTTGTTGGTTGCATTTTCACATTGGAAATTACTCACTTCTGCATCATGTCCAAAACAAGTGATCAAGCAAATGAATTTCTCAGCAATCAGAAAAACCTGAATGTTAAGAGCACTGCAGGAAACAGTCCATGTTCCACTCGTGACGTTTCATACAGGGAACTTCGGAGACGCTCAATAAACACGTATTGCACCTACAGTAAAATTTTTAATAACTTGTATATCCTCACCTTAAATTCCTAGTAAGCCACTCACACAAGACAATCTTGAAGTCAGTGTTCTGAACTCTCTGATTAAATCGAAAATTGACTAAAGATTTATCTTGAAATAATCGAGTTACCAGATCTCGAGACTGTTTTAAATTACGGATTATTTACAGCCTGAATGATTTTACAGGCTTATGAAATGTTTTCCTATTTCATTTATTAATACATTCACTTTTATTTACACCCTGTAACTTGTGGAAATGATTTCTTTTGATGCATATCCTATAACGTCTGACGGCAATGTCAAGCGCAAGTGTGGGAGTCTGTAGCACCCTTAAAATTCCTTTTACTGGAATTTCACCTTCACGTCACAGTTTGGCTGCAGTTTTAATAGGGTGACCCGTAATGGAAAAGTAAAGTAAGCACTCCAGAAACAATAGGAGATAGCACCACCCATTACGAAAGTACTTATGAAATCATTTCCACTCTGACTGATCGGGCCATCAGAAGGCGATGTGGCGTGACTGTAATTCGTCTCCAATGCCAAGATGACATTCCTCTCATGTTTACACCAACCCCAACACACGCACACACCAAAATGGGAGCAAAAAAAAACGAGAAAGAAAAAAAAAAAAAAGGCAGAGACCACTCTGAGACTGATATAAAAATAAAAAGTGGAAAGGTGCAAGTCACACCTTCCCTTCATTTTAAATAAATATTTACAAAGGCATTATCTCTCTTCTAAAGAGTTCTAAAAAGTCTACACTTAATCTGGAGAAAAGCCCTTGTCTTTGCTTTCTATGGATAAGAAAAAATGCACAAGGTATTGCAACAATAGGTAGATCCAATTAAAAACCCATTCACTCCATTCACCTCACTCACTCATTCACTTACTCACTCATTCATTCATGTTCCTGTCTGCAGAAAGTTTGGGTGACGCGCTCACGAGCCACTCGGATGTCTGACACGTAGCACATCAAGTGCGCCTCTAAACCACAGCTGTATATAGACACATTATCACGTGACTCGATTTAGACATACGATACATAGTGTCATTTTATATATATATATATATATATATATATATATATATATATAGATAGAGAGAGGTCAGATTGAAACAATAGGTATTCAATAGGCGTTTCATTGCCGGAGATAAAAGGAAAGCGCGCCACTTTTTTGAAGTTCAAACGACCGGTCATCACATAAAGAGTAAAAAAAAAAAACTTGATCAATATTAAGAACATTCGCGGTGACATTTTAATGCAACAGAGTGATCAGTTGAGAGTCAGGAGACTCAACCTAAAGCCACGCCTTTCGGCACAGAGCTGGGAAATAAATCAACCGCATGTGTGTTCCCCGATATATACATAGAAAACACTGTAATAAACACAATGTAGCTCTAAATTACGTTTTACTCGTTAGTCATGAACGTTTGAAAATTTAAACATTACCTCACAAACGGTTTGGACTTCATTAGCCTCGCCTTTTCTCAGCAGGCTGGCGTTGGAGAACTGCTCGGCTCCTTCTCCTCTGGCCATCACAGAATATTCTTTCTTTAAAAAGTCTCTAGGAATAATATAAGAACTAGAGAAACACAGGTAACCACTCGTTTAAGCTCTACCGTTTTTTGTTTGTGTGTGTATATGTTTTTTTTTTTTTTTTTAATCGTTGTTACTCTGTCGTGAACGCCGTTTTGTAACCTACTACACGTTTCACTGAGTGCCGGCTAATTGAAACACACCAGAGTCCGCCCCCCTTACTCCACACCATCAGTCTGAAACTCCGCCCACTCACACATCGCCTCATGCTTCTTAACGAATCGTCACGGAGGCTTGGCATCCGGAATGTACCTTCACTCAGACTGCAACAGAGGAAACGCACCATGGTGGCGTCACGTCCTAAACCACGCGGGGAGATGTTTTCAGTTGTATTTAGTATTCAGTTAAATATTTAATTTGGTCGTTTTTACAAGATTTGGTTTGTTTAATCATGTTTTGATTGACACCCCGCCCAGGATGGATCCCACTTAGTGCCTAGAGTCTCCTGAGATGGGTTCAAATCCTCCCCTCACCCTGTACAGGACAAGCAGTATAGGGAATAGAAAATTAATTTTTTTCCAGTTAAATAATATATTATTAAATACATACTATAACAGTCTCGACTGTGTTAATGTTTTTAAGAATATAGAGCTGGAAACTGATGGGAAACCATTGGTGGCACAACATTAAACTTCTTGTCAGATGATCCACCAGTCGATGACCATTATACTGTACCGTGTTCGCGTTGGGGGGGGGGGGGGGGGGGGGGGGGGGGGGGGGGGGGGGG
>JAQMYJ010000023.1:23462046-23478214 GCA_030014305.1 Clarias laeviceps
TGTACCGTGTTGTCGTTTCCCCCCCCCCCCCCCCCCCACAAATCCAATCTTTAGACAAGGTGCAGTGGCTTAGTGGTTAGCACTGGTTCGATTTTCACCTCAGCTCTGTTCAGTTCAAGTTCAGTTCAGCATTTATTCATCACATATAAATGACAGTGAAAGTCTTTTAATCTTCGCATATCCCAGCTTCTTGTTAGTAGGCTTGGGTCAGAGTGCAGGGTCGGAAATTATACGGTGCCCCTTCTGATCAGTAAATCCGAGCCTTAACTCACCACCTCATCTGTGTGCATGGAGTTAGCATGTTCCCTTTATGCTTGGTGGGTTTCCCCCCGGATAATCCGGTTTCTTCTCACAGTCCAAAGACATGCAGATTAGGCTAATTGGGATTCCCAAATTGCCTGTAGTGTGGGAGAAACGGTGTGTATGTGTGTGCCCTGCAATGGACTGGCACCCCGTCCAGGGTCAACCCCACCTTGTGCCCTAAGCCTCCTGGGATAGATTCCAGGCCCCACCCCACCCATGCGACACTGTATGCAGGATAAAGCGGTTTAGACAAATGAGTGAGTGAGTGAGCAATCTTAAGACATGACTGTATACATTTTTATTTGAAAGTGATCAAACAGGGGCTTGTATTTGCCCCTTTTCAGCCCAAATCCGCCTCATTGTCGACCTATTCGCATCGGTTGCTGTGGTAATGACTGTGCAAGTACAAGGTAGCATGTGTGTTGTGTGACATTAAATGCTTGTGACTTATGACAACAGACAGATAACAGAAGATTGTTAACAATGGAGATATCACATCTCACCCTTCAGATCATATTGCTGAATAGTGGTGCTGCAGAACAACTCTGTCTCATCAGATAATATCAGCGTTCCCGCTCGTTTTTCAACCATGGATCCATGTCCAGAATCATGTGATCGTATGGATTTGAACTTTGACGTAGACTGCAAGTGTCATAAGGGATATCAGATCTAGAAATAAGATTTAAATAGGTAGAGCATCCAGACTTAAGCATATATTTGGGGATTTGATTTAAAGCTGATTTGAAAGCACCTATGGATATGATTCAAATCAGGTTTGCAAAAATATGATTCCGTGTGTTTTTGACTATATTACTGTGGTTTTGACTACATTAAAGCAATCTTATTCCAAAATTATTCCAATCTGCTTATTTCAAAAATCACATTTGGGTTGGCAGTCTAAACAAGACCATAGTGACAGTCTCAAGCTGGGATAAAAATAAAAGAATTGCACTAGGAAAGACATCAGGCAGAAAACTTGTGACAAATCATATGAACTGTGGCAATTCCTTTAGACACTCCTTTAAACAATAGCTATAAACTAATGATTCTTAATAGAGTATCTGTAGACATACAGATTCAGGTTATGTTACAATATTCCAATAGCTCACTATAATAGGCAATCCAGGTTTATCATGTTAAAAAGCTGACTAATCATTAAAAAATCTTTTGTAATTATGGTAGCACAGCTCTTCAACAAACTGGATTTAACCAGGTTACGAGGAGAAGTAGGATGATCCCAGAGCACAAATGAGCAAGAGGACAATTACATCAGAGTCTCTAGTTTGAGAAACAGACGTCTCACAGGACGTCAGCTGGCAGCGTCACTGAATATCCACAAAACACCAGTCACAACATGAACAGGCAAGAGGCAATGCCAAGCCTTCTAGACAGAGTTGCAAATAAAAACACATACCTGAGACTGTTAATAATAGGAAGGGATTGATATGTGCTAAAGAACTGAGACACTGGACAGAGGAAGATGGCCAAACATAGTGGAGTAAAGTTGATGGCCGGGGTTTTCTTTGGTGGTGCTAAAGTGGGAGAGTTATACATAATAAAGGGCATGCTGTACAAGAATAACTCTCACTGCTGCAAATAGACGGTACTTTAATGAAAACTAAATTTCTGTTCATTTTATAGATCATTTGATGAAAGTATTAGTTTCATGGAAAACATGAAACTTTCTTGGATCCCATCTTTCGACAGGTAATGTGTGTACAGTATGTACGTATGTATGTTTTTTTTTGTTTTGTTTTTTCAAAACCAGCATCTGCACATGGCATCCAATGTCTGGTGACTACAAACACATTTCCCTCATAACTAGATTTAAATATGTAAATATTTTTCAAGCCTATCTTTTCATTCGACACTTTCTGAGGCATGTTATCTGCCATAACACTAACTGCAAGGCCATTCCCAGAAGCATGGGTTATAATAGTTCAGACACCCCCCCCCACACACACACACACACACACACAAAAACAACTCTGTGTAAATGACCTTGTGCTAACTAATAACAATAATAATAATTTTTTTAAAAACCAAACAAAAAACGAAATTTTTTTTTTCAAAGTGAATAAAATAATATATGAATGATATGGATTTTCATTTTCATGCACAACCTTCACATAAGTTGAAACTATGATGTAATGTGATTGTTGGGCTGTTTTTGCTATGCATGTTGTGTTTCCCCTGGGAAATTCAGTGATAGCTGATGAACTAAAGCCACCTCATACTAACTTGTGTTCTGATGATTACACAGAATCAAATATGACTTTACAGTATATTTATTCACTTTCTATTCTTGGTCACAGAAAGCCTGGAGCCTATGCCAGGAAACTTTGTGTACAAGGCAGGTTACACCCTGGACAGAGTACCAATCCATCGCAGGGCAAACAGGCACACATCACATACTCATTCACACACTACAGGCAATTTAGGAACACCAACTGGCCTAATCTACATGTCTTTGCATTATGGGAGGAAACCAGAGTACATGAAGGGAACCCCATGCAAACTCCACGCACACAGACCCAAAGCGGGAACTGAATCCTCGACCCTGGAGATTCGAGGCTACAGTACTAACCTATAAGCCACCGTGCCACACTTTAGAATATAATGAAATGAAATTATGTTAGCTATTTCCTATAATAGTGTTAATTTGAATAGATCTGTATATCACACTACAGCCAACTGTATCCAAATCACACAGTACTATAACTATGATGGATTACCATGTCTGGGGAAAAAATTTATATCTTAAGCATCACAGTTCTGGTTACAGCTGTTTAAACTGTTACAGCTACAACATTAAAAAAATATATATATATTTTACAATATTAGTCTCTGTGTCTCACTCTCACTCATTATGGACATGTATCAGAAATGTATCTTTTTTTTCTTTAAAGATATAGTATCAATAAAACTGTAATAATATAAGACCAACTTGATGCTTAAATGTATTAGTATGTGGGAAAACCTCAAATATACTAAGAAATGAAAACAGGCATAAATTCACATTGACCATGAAAACTGTTGAAGCATACTACCAAATAACATTACTTTCTTTAGGTAACATGTTTTAAATAAATCACAATATCGACTCTCTTTTAATGTTGCCCTTTTAAAATATACTATTCAGATGTTTGCATGATCATAAGAGACAAACAATTTTATCACAGGTCCATTAATTTCCACATTGGCAATTCTAACTCAAAGTTCCCATACAATTACCAATTAACAGAAATGTGCAACAGTTTAATGCTTGGCATGGTGTCATAGTGGGTAGCACTGTGGCTTAACAGCTTCAGGGTCAAGGGTTCGATTCCTGCCTCAGGTCTGTGTGTGTGGTGATTGCATGTTCTCCCCATGCTTTGTGTGTTTCCTTTGAGTACACCTGTTTCCCCTTACAATCCAAAAGATATGAAGTGTAGGCGAACTGGCATTCCCAAATTGTGTCCTCTGATGGATTGGCACCCTGTTCAGGGTGTACCCCACCTCCTATGATATGCAATTAAACTGAATAATAACTTTTATTGGCAACAAACATTCATATGCTACCAAGAGCAAAGTCCAGCGTAATTACCAGAATAAGATAATGTCATCAACTGATAAAAATATTCATAAAAAAACATGCCTAAATTTAATTCTCATCCACATATGCACACCAAATGACCTTAGCTGTATGATAGTCATCCGTATATGATAATTTATTTAACAAAGAAAAACATGTACAATCATGGATACTTAAGCAACTTCAGGTTTCATGGTCAGTAAATTATTTGAATTTGAATTAAAAAATTTATTACCAAACTGTTTAAAGTAAATTCTTGTTTTTATTAGTATTAGACACAGCATGTATACATGTTGCCATTTTAGTTATGTACATAACCTTGACTGAGCTTTGAATGGGCACCAGTGTTACGCTAAGCCTAGACGTCCACGTGGAGGTGGCAATATTTACTCTCTCAGTTAAGATCTGACGTTAGTCAAGAGACAGGACCATCAGCATGAAGTTCATGCAGACCAGTCTAATCAATATGTGTCAACAGAAGATAAGATAATTCTTATCTAGAGCGTCTGTTAATGCAGGTAATGTTTGGTCATGACAGTCTCACTGTCTTTTGGGATTTGTTTATAAATTCAGATTGTTTAAGGAAACAAAATCGTTAAAAGCACTGAACTTTTAATAAATACTGTTGATCCTGCGGTAATCCACTTGCCAGCTGCCATAAGGACTAAGTTACAATAAACTGCAGGAGCACTTAAGGAAGCATCACCTGACTCCAGAACTTATGAGTGGGTTGTAGTCAGAGCTATAGAGGAATATTCATAATAAAACAGTGCTGTGTGCATTAATATGAAGTCTACAGTGAGCTGAAACCCATTAGGTGTTTTATAACAGCACTCACATTTAGCCAATATCCTATAGAAACTCTTAAGGCATGCAGTTCAAAAATGTAAGACAGAATGCATTGCACAACATTACAAGTATTTGTGTTGTGCGAGGTAAACATTAAAGCACCATAGTTACATGCAAGACCAGTTCGGTTGGAAATGAACATTGCAGTTTCAAAAAAAGTATGCTCTAATTTTATCTGGTCATTGCATTCTGCCACATAAAGAGCCAATACTGTTACTGGCTTCTTATTCCTCATGAGGCTGAGCATGTAAATTACATCGTAATGCAGCCGTCATTAGTATCTTTTATATGAATATAGGAAGAGAAAAAAGAATTCCCTTTAGGCCTGAACATGAAAAGCGCTTTCGCACTTTTGCACTCCAGGTTTACACTGTATGTGTTTGTGTGTGTGTGTGTGTGTTCAGTATGAATTCCACAATTCAATTCAACTCGATTTGAGTTACCCACGGCTTATTATTTATCTATCCATTTTAAGCATATTATAGTAATATGCGCTAATATTAACTAATATATACATGAAAGGTATATTTAAGTTCAAAAGGTTGCTTTTCTCAACCTTCAAAAATGCATTTCAAAATGATTCAACATCAGGCTGAATTATAACAGATATGCCAAAAAAAGAGGAAGATATTATAACATCAGAAGAGATGCATATTGCAATTTAGAGGAAATGAAAATAAGAAAAAATGATAATAATAATTAAGACAGTGGACATATAAATAATTTTAAAATATTTATATTATTATCATAAAAAAGGCAGTTCAATTTACTTTAACTGATATAATTTAGATTATAATCTTAATCATCTTGTTGATATCTAAACAAATATAGTTTGACCTTTGTTGTTACTTGTAGCAAACAACCTTTTCCTTAGGTCCTTAAGCTATGAAAAATGTATCTTTGTTGTACAGAATGTAGATAAAAGCATGGATGAAAATAAACATAAATAATTGATGCTGTATGACATAACAGTAGTAAGATAAATATTAATGGGAATCCACACAACAGTTAAACCCATTAAAAATAACCAAAAAATAAAAGGAGGTAAATACACTGATCAGTCATAACATTAAAAGCATTAACATTAAACCCACCTAGGTTGTGGGTTCCACTTGTGCACCTGGGGCGGCTCTGGGGCGGGCAGGGCCTCTGTAGGTGTGCTGTGGTAACTGGCATCTCCGTGGATTGGAGTGTGTGTCTGGCACTTCTCATGGGTGCTCGATTGGATTGGAATCTGGGGGAACTTGAAAGTCGGGTCAGCTGTGGCCTTGAGCTGGCCCCCTGTGCGAGATGAGCTGTAGAGCACTGAGTGCTCTGGTGACTTTCTATTGTGACCTGCACTGACATTTTTGGTGATTTGAGCAGCCTTTGTTCCCCATTGCCATGCATGAACCTTTGGTGCGTGTTATCCTGCCACCAGCTTACTGGTATACACGTAGTTGTGGATTAATGTTGTTCAGTTCACCTGGTGGTGGTGTTGATGTCATGTCTCATACTCACTGTATACTTAAGATAGTTTAAAGATAATGCTCATTATAAAGATAATGATCCACTCATCATTAAATGGTTTATGTTTCTGCAAGAGACAGTGATTGAAATAGTATTGTTCAGGTGACAACTGTTTCTTCTGCAAAATACACTAATTAGATTACAGTTATAACAAATATATGTAATAAATAGTTTTTATTTTATTAATGTTGACCCTAACAAGTAAAAAGCTGTTACTGAAATAACAAAAAAAGGAATTCATTCATTCATTCTTATTTTCATTAATACTCATTAAATGCAGGGCTTATCATAAGCCCTTTCACCTAGTGTCAGGCACTGAGTGCATCAGTTAATATGATGGAATAATTGTCATCATCTTTTATCATACAGTGCCTTTTATTGCCTTTATGCCAACACACAGCAAAGGGGCAAAGCATAACAATGAGGAAGGGTGTGTACACATTTTTGTGTGTGAGTGTAAGAGTAACTGTGTGTGTTAGAGAGGGAGAGAGAGAGGGGGACAAGCTAAGAGTCAACTCTATATATAGAAAGACAGATACCTGGGTTATGGAAACTCTTGAGGAAGGTTTTGTGCTTCTGTATGTATGGTACTGCATGTGCACTGTGTCTTAGCCTTCCTTGGATAATATGTGAGACAGTATGTACATATTGCTTTTTCATTTGCCAGTTCATTTAACTTTTTATTATTATTGTTTTTTTTATTTATTATTTATTTACATTTTACATTTATTTTAAGATCAAGTTAGTTATAATAAGACAACTTTTAGGAGTTAGTAATGTTTCACTATAAGTGTAATACACTGAAACGTAGGCCAAGGGGTGATGAGATTAACTATAGAAAAACTTTATTCACAAAACAGGATTAACCATTCTCACACAACAAGCAAAAGCAAAAGAAAAAAAGCACAAGAGGAGGAGCAGTATCAAAGTATGTACAAGAAAAGCTGTTTTTGAAAAGGAGAAAGCCTAAAAGAAAGCATAACCCTTTCACCCACAAAAGCAGTTGTATGCATTTCGTCTGCTGCCTAACATGCAACCTAGGAAAATAAATCAAAGCATAAAAAGATGCAGTGAATAACACTATTTAGCCAGACATACAGTATGGGGACACCTTCTCACAACACCAATATGTACATCTTCCCCAAAATTTGAAAGAACACAAATGTCTAGACTGACTTTGTTGACTTTAGAATTACAATTTCTCATCACTGAAACTTTGAGTCCCATCTGGTTCCAGTCTGACAATTGATGCTCACTTTTGTAAGGACATGGTGTGACCTGCACAGAGCCCTGATCTTCACACTACCAGGTTCTTCTCATGTGAGCTTACATATCCTTATAGGCATATTTCAAAATCTAGTGGAAATCCTACCAAGAAGAGTGGAAGGATTTAGGACATCAAATGGAGGGACTAGCTACATAGTAATGCCAGAGGTTTTGAAACGACATCTTCTGTACGAGGTCTTATGTGGGTATGATGGTCACGTGACCACATTTAGTGTACAAATGTATCTATCAGCCACTAATGGCTGAATTATAGTCATTAATTGTACATCTACTAGGTGGACAAATTGAATTATTCAGTACAAAATTCTGAGATGGGTTAGAGTTGGCGGACACTTACATGCTACATAGTCAACATCAGTGATTGTATATTTATATAGTGCAATTATGTAATAAACATAGCTCATAAAATGGCCAAATTATTATAGATTAAAGATAATTGCACATTATAAACTGGCACTTGATTGTTCATAGATATGCAAGCAGTACATAAACATGAATGAATTCTCCAAGATCATAGTAACTGGTTTAACTAGGTTTAGCTAGCTAAGGTTTAGTTATTTACACTTAATGTTAATTGTTTAAACACAACAAACCATGTTAAAGAAACTAAACATGTTAGAGCCACAGTAGCTGCTAAAGGGCAAAGTTTCCATGTGCAGTGACATCATATCAGTAGTTCACTTTTGTAAAAATATGAAATAGTGGTAGATTCTACGTTTCCCTGCTCTACCCTTCTACTCTCTGACAAGTTTTTAACATTTCACATTTGTTTATTTTTATTTTAATCTATTATCAACTCAATAATTTAACTTAAAAAGGACTCTCTTACTTTGTCTCTATGAAGGTTCAATCTGTAAAGTCTGCCAAATGCGTAAATGTAAATGTAAATGTAAATGTGAAGCACAAATCCTTGTTTGCAAAGGAACACTGTTTCTGTTTTTGAAAGCCAATCAGCTTCTACCATTTTAATATGTCAGCTAATGAGCTAAAAAAAATTATGAAATTGTATGAAATTAAAAATATGTAAATGAATGAATTCTTTCTTTATTTCTAAACACTCTTTTCTCATTTTCTTTATAAATGCATTTACCTTTATAAATGTTAAATTCAGTCATACATACATCTAAGTTTAGAAGTGTACATCATTTACATCTTGCAAGATTTAGAAAAACACTTTGTCGATATTCAATTAAATTTGGGTGGGGGGGGGGGGCGTCTTGGGGAGTGTACAGTATGGCTATGCAATAAACATTGTCACATTGTCTGTGAAGATTCTTAGTCACCCAGCTGAGGTTATCCGAAACTTGAGTCATGTCAACTGGAATTCTTTCACGGTAGCTTCTTGAAGAAATAGATATGTTTCATTAGATATTGTACATTTTACCACTAATTCATGTAGTTTCTTCTAGACGTCCAGGTGGCATGACTCAACTTTCAGATATTGCCACATCTTCGATTGCAAATTTTAAAACTGGGCTTAGGCAGCACATCGGTGTAGTGGTGAGCACTGTGTAATCGCACATCCAGGGTTGAGCGTTTGAGTCCCGCGTCAGGTCTGTGTGCATGCAGTTTGCATGTTCT
The DNA here is from genome assembly GCA_030014305.1 of Clarias laeviceps. Taxonomy (NCBI): domain Eukaryota; kingdom Metazoa; phylum Chordata; class Actinopteri; order Siluriformes; family Clariidae; genus Clarias; species Clarias laeviceps. Next base: position 23,471,150 of record JAQMYJ010000023.1, read on the forward strand.
CCATGTGCTTGGTGGGTTTCCTCGGATACTCTGGTTTCCTCCCACAGTCTAAAACATACAGATTATGCTATCTGGTGTCTCCCAAAAATTGCTCATAATGTGAGTGTGTGCATGCTTGTGTGATAAACATCCAAGGTCTATCCTGGCTAGTGCCCTGAGTCCTCTGAGATAAACTCCAGGCCTTACCATAATCCTGTACAGGATAAACAGTATAGAAAATGAGTGCATGAGTGAGCTTAGAGCTTTTTTCTAATGGTTATTTTTTTTGTTGACCCAATTTGTTTTAAAGGTTTTATCTTTTTGAACTAGATGTGGTGCTAAGGCATTATATATCCGCATTATTAAACTTTGTGGTGAGATTTCATAAAATAAAAAAAAATAAAAATAAAAAACATATTTATCTCAACTGAACATAATTTAAAATTTTTATATTTATTATGAAGTTTTTGCAATGTTGTTGTGCAAATACGTTTTATCTATACAGAAAGTCCCTTACATATGAACATTTGAGTAACAAACTTTCAAAGATACAAACATGTGCTCACGCATGGTAAATCATGGAAGTTAGTTCACATGTCCAGCATACATTGTTACGTGTGTGCAGTGTTATATACTATGTATAGCCAATTGTGTTAGAGTTAGCCCATTGTAATATACTGTGTATAGCCAATTTTGTTAATATAGTGTATTGTATTACAGTGTACTGTGTATAGCCAATTGTATGAGTATCTTTGTACCTAGACTTACGAACAAATTGGACTTATGAACAAAACTCATTTGTATCTAGGGGACTTGCTGTATGGCCCTTTGTTGCAAATCAGCTTTACATGATCAAAAATAATATGTAAATGTGCAAGAAAATATGTATAAATTATAATTATCAGTTTGTCCTTAATAATAAGCAGGGCTGGATCAGTGATTAAGATGTAGGACTGCTGACCAGGAGGTCCCCAGTTCAAGCCTCAACACCACCGGGTGGCCACTGTTGGACCCTTGAGCAAGGTCCTTTACCCCCAGGTGCTCAGATAAATTCAGGTTTTGAGCTGGCAACCTGACCCTCTAAATAACTGCCGCACAAACAACAGATATATATCTGTACCCTATGTGTGTAGGCGGAACCACACACACACACATGGCAACACATTTTGGTGCATGCAATTTAACAAAAATAAAAGGTGTCTTTGTTTTACATGGGTGTGTGAAATATTCGACACTGACTAGTCAGATGACACTCACAAACAGGTTTTTACATCTTGCCAACATGGATAAGTATCTCAGGTGATGGGATCAAAGTACTACAACATGTCTATGTAGCTGCAGGTCAAACACACCCTCTGAGCTAAACTGGTGCAGCATAACCCATAAAGCATTTAGTTTAACCACAGCGTGCCAGTGATGTCACTTTGTTTGTTAATGCAATAACATTTCTCTGCAGATAAGAGCTTCTATAGTTTCATCATATCATGATGAAGCACCATTGCTAATGGATATAGTAATCAATTGAGTTTAGTACCGTACGCATAAGGTAACCTGGCATTAGTTATTTTTAACCTGTATATACTGTACAGTTGATTATTAAATAAAAGTTAAAGATTTACTGTATATTAAATGATGAATACTGTGTGGTGAAAGCACACTTTCACAAATGAATATAAGCACATTAGTTTACATAAGTGAAGTAGATCTGCTAAATTGTCAGAGTTTCTGTAAATATAAAGAGTGCATTATCTAGAACAGGTGTTCGCAAACTGTTTTTGTGACCAGGGACTGCATTAGTTTTATTGTTTTTTTTTCAGGTAAAATTTTCCCTCGGTACTTTTGTTCTCATGCTTGTTCAGAAAGACTTGACTTGGTGTCCCTATACATCGGTAGTTTTTTTTTCTGCCATACATGGAAACATGCACGGTGGCTCATTCTTTAGCACGGTTGTCCCACACCTCCAGGGTTGGGGGTTCGTATCACATGGTCTCTCCATGCTTTGTGTGTGTTTCGTCCAGATACTCTGGTTTCCTTCTACATTCCAAAGACGTGCATTTTATGTCTGATTGGTGTCAGGGACGGATTATGGACCGGGCCAGTGGGGCCGCTACAAAACTAGACGATCGCGAGAGCGTCCCAAACCCCCCACCCCCCCACCCCCCGCGGGGCAAACGATCATGAGAGCTTCCCCCCACAACACCGGAACCACCTCCACAACCATCAACATTTCAAGGGCCCTTGTAGGGCGGGGCTCTCGCGAACATTTTGCCCAGGGGCCCACACAACCCGTCCCTGATTGGTGTGTTCATAATGTCCTATGTTTGTGATTGATTGACACTTCCATCTAAGGCTCTAGAGGTCCTTCAACCTTCTAAGGATAAGCAGGTTAAAATGAATTAATGAATTTGAGCATAAAATTAGGAATACTTTTATTTTAATCACAGTAAGATAATGTTCTTCATTGCAACAAACATGAAGTATGCATGAAATTGTACACTTATAATACAACAAATACAACAAAGGCCTTGTGAAAAGTCTATGTTTAATCAGCAATAAAACCTGACTCTCAAAAAATTCTGATTACAAGTCAGTGTATCTAAATATCACTGTAAATTATATAATACTAGAATTGCACCCTAAAGTAACCCTTTCCTAATCATGTTGTTGTTTGACTGCTAGCTGCAGCTCCACGCATTGCCAGAATTGGTTCCAGGCTCCAGGTCCACCATGACCATAGCACAACTAATACTGATAAAGTTACCAAAGATAAATAGATCAATGTTGCCATTCTACACGTATACCAGGATGTTTTTTTTGTTCCAGCTGTGTGCCCTTTGATATCTTGGATCAAAATCCGCCATGTCAAACGCTTTTCCAAGGGGAGTATCTCTCTAGCTGTAAATTTTGTGTCATTGACCAATGAGACCAGAGAGATCCATTTTGACTTTAGATAAGTTACAAGGGATGTCTTAAAAAGTTAATCTAAAGATCCTCTAGAAATATTTTATATGAAGTACAAAGAGGATTTCATTCAACTTGCACATTCATACAATGGCACTGGGAATGATGGGAAGATAGAAATACTGTGAAGCATGCTCAAGTTCAAACTAGTTGTGGAAGTCATACAGCTCTTTTGTGACACATTAGCTCTAAAAGAACTGTTGTGTCACACACCATAGGCCACCAAAAGTTTGTGCGCATCACTTTCAATAATAATTGGATAATTATTTGACCCAATCATGCATACTCATGCTAGTTCCAGCATGCATCAAAGTATAAAACATGATCTCATATTCTTACTTTTTCCCATGAATAGGACTTCTGGTCAATTACGCAATCCAAAATCTGAAATAAATTTTCATTTTTATGTTTTGTAGTATGCAAATATTCTATCTAGATAATTAACAGTATGATGAAACAACAGTTGTCAGCTAACCAAAATGCTCACAACTGTGACCAAAGCTAAACAACTCTCTTATGCACTATATTACGTAGTTACACTACGTAACATACCTAACATTCTTTTATATATCTTACTTTTTTCATGTTAATTTGTCTGTTATTTCTGCTACATAGAATGGAGGTATATAGGACACCACACACTGATCAGATATAAAATTATATTATGTATAAAAAAATTCATGAAATCATATGCACCCAAGACTCCTGTGGTGCCTGTGGGGAGAGAAGGCTAGTTCTGTCTGGTCCAATCTCACAGAAAAGCCAAACCAGCACAACTTGCCAAAAACAATGATAGAAATCAAGCAGAACACACAGTTCAACAAAGTCTGCTGCACACAGGACCCATCAGGCAAACAGGCCAATGCTGCCAACCCAGCCAGTAAACTCCTCTGATCTCAATCCGATCAAGCACTCACAGGATGCACCAGTCAAACAAGTCAGATCCAAAAAGGCCTCACCCCACAACCCAGAGCCAAAGGATCCACTGCCAACTTCCTGATGCCAGACATGCCCTAAAGGAGGCTTGTGAAGTCACTCCCCGAGGGGCCAGAGCTGCCCAGATGCACAAGGGAACCTACACAATACCGGACATAATGTTTTGCATTGTAATTTTAAGGCTTATCATTGTATTATGAATAAAATAATTTACGAATTTATAATTTACGCTGATGGGTGACACCGAAATTCACAGTGCAGCCCTTTTTCCAGGTTAGAACAACAGTTCCTAAATGCACGTTCCTGAACAGTAGGATAAGTCAAACTTGTGAAACTGCTTCTTGCACTGTGCACTTCATGCAACCAACGATTTAAACAAGGCTTATTTAAATACATTGATTCATTATCTAATCAGATTGGAAACATTATCACCAAAAGTGAGCATTTGTTTTTAATGATCCCAAAATGATGAATGGCAAATATTATTCTATTTTTGTATCTCCTGCTGGTGTAGCCCCTTGATAATATCTCGACCACGTTACTGTTAAAGTCATGAACATTTTGACCTTGATCTTGTAAGCAGTCAAAGCGGCAGACACATAGCCATGACTCAATTCTTCACATTCAGTAAGCGATGTCTTGTGTATTTGGAGGACTAGCATGAGTTAATTATAGATTTGAGGTTGTACTGACATGTTCCTACTTTATGAGAACCTTGGTTTATGATAATAGCAATTTACGCTGGAGGCCCTAATGACATGCCAGCTTAAGTGCAATACATTAAAAATAAAAAACACAGTGCATAATAACAACAGAAGGGTTTCCAAGCATGTGATTCATTATTTCTCAATTAAACTGACATGTGAAGCACTGGAGGCTATTTAGTAGCAGTGTGACAGTAAATAAAAACTATTCTTTTTTTGTTGTTTGTCCTGAGCTCATTAACAAAATAGATAAGTTCTAAGGATTTGTCATACAAAGATGAACACTGGTTTACATGGAATTTCCTTTCAATCCATCAATCAATCTATCCATCAATCAATCTATCTATCTGTCTGTCCGTCCGTCTGTCTGTCTGTCTGTCTGTCTGTCTGTCATGCTGTTTTTTTTAGCTCAAAGCCACAACAATATAGAAGACATTCCCTGGACACTACTAATGCACAGACGCATACTTAATTTAGCTAAATAACAAGTGTTCCCTGAAAGGTTGCTTTAAAAACAGGATGGTCTTGCACTTTATAAATAACCAGGGCACACAGGTATTTGAATGCAGAGATAGATTTTTCATTATGACTCAGTCACTGTGGAAATATAAAAATGTTTTTTTTTTTTTGTTCAAATGATTTTTTTTGGGCGACACGGTTGTGTTGTGGTTAGCATTGTCGCCTTGCACCTCCAGGGTCCAGGTTCGATTCCCGGCAAGGCTCGGTTCCCATCTCTGTGTGCAAGGAGTTTGCTTGTTCTCCCCGTGCTTGGTTTCCTCCCACAGTCCAAAGACCTGCAGATTAGGCTAAATGGCGTTCCCAAATTGCCTGAAGTGTGTGAATGAGTGTGTGAGAGAGTGTGTGTCCCATGCGATGGATTGGCACCCTGTCCAGGGTGTACCCTGCCTCATGCCCTAAGCCCCCTGGGATAGGCTCCAGCCCCCCCGCGACCCTGAATACAGGACAAAGCTGTATAGATTTTGTTTGCTTTTTTGATACTTCAAAATCAGGAATATTGTAATAGAAGCTACACTGCTGGGATAAAAAAGCTGTTAACTGTGTATTATTCTTAAAAAAGATGGATGTGTCTACAGTGGGAGAAACTGTCCTGGACATGAGCAGTCAGACAATCTTAATGGCTATTCTTACTTTGTGGACACGACCAATATAAGGGAGATTAAGGTCATTTATTTTTTATGCATTCCCTTGTTGAGGGTGAACATCTGTGCATTGCTTAGAACTTGCTGGGGCAGCTTCATGCCAGTTTCACCTGTTCAGCAATGATATACAAAATGTGTTTTTGTTGTTGAAATATGCAGGGCGTTCAAGTCAAACCAAAACTTTTGATCCCTTGAAACCTTTATTTCTCTATAGAATCCTCTACTACTGTATACTAATTCACTTATCTCTGAGTTTCACTAGTGCTTGGATATGATATAGGTTCTGTAGAAAGTTTTCTCAGTATGTCAGAGTCATGAATTTGGGAGTCATTGAATAACTCCCAAATGCGTTCCTGTATGTGAAAGCGATGTCCGTGAAATGATTTTCTGTGTGTACAGTTCCCACAGACAGATACGTCTCATCTGAAATTTCATCACAAGTTACGGTTAGACTTATACGACCCCTCGTACTTCCTCAAAGCAGAGATTAACTAAACTCATGATACTGTTCCCTGTACTTTGACCAAGATACTAATTTTATTGAGGTCCATATTGCAGAAATGTGACCCACGTCATAGGTCCAATTATGGCGGCACGGTGGTGTAGTGGTTAGCACTGTCGCCTTGCACCTCCAGGGTCCAGGTTTGATTCCCGGGCCCGGCTCGATTCCTGTCTCTGTGTGCATGGAGTTTGCATGTTCTCCCTGTGCTTGGTGGGTTTCCTCTGGGTACTCCGTTTTCCTCCCACAGTCCAAAGATATGCAGGTTAGGCTAATTAGCGTTCCCAAATTGCTGTGTGTATGTGTGTGTGCCCTGTGATGGATTGGCACCCTGTCCAGGGTGTACCCTGCCTTGTGCCCTAAGCCATCTGGGATAGGCTCCAGGTCCCTGCGACCCTGAATACAGGATAAAGCTGTATAGAAGATGAGTGAGTTCCAACAACCATTTCTAATCTCTGTTTTTCTTACATAAACTGGAACTGGTTTGACTTTAGGTTAGACTATTAAATTTGAAATATGTTGGTTTAATTTTGTGCTGGCGGCTCAGTGACGTAGTGGTTAGCATTGTCGCCTTCCACCTTCAGAGTCCGGGTTCGATTCCTGCCTTGGGGTCAGTGTGGATGGAGTTTGCATGTTCTCTCCATGCTTTGTGCATTTTCTCTGGTTGCTCTGGTTTTCTCCCACAATCCAAATAAATGCAGGTTAGGGTATTTATCATTCCCAAATTGCCCATAGTGTGTGAATGAGTGTATGTACACTACCGTTCAAAAGTTTGGGGTCACTTGCAAATTTCTTTGTTTTTGTTTAGTGATTTATTTTCTACATT
>JAQMYJ010000023.1:23480334-23495295 GCA_030014305.1 Clarias laeviceps
TGTACCTATATAGGTACATATATGCACGTATATATGTACGCATATATGTGCATATATGTACATATAATATAGGAAAAAGGCCAATTTTATATATGTCACATATATTAAAAACCTATATGAAAACCTATATTAAAACATTTATTGTTATATATCGTTTTTTTCCGTGTGGGAAAACTTGTGGAAAGCTTTCCCAGAAGAGCTGAAGTCGTTGTAGCTGCAAAGTGCAGGCCAACATCATCTTAAATCCTATGGCTCAAGAATTGGATGCTACTCAAGTTCATATGCACTTGAAGGCAGGCGAGCGAATATTTTTGGCAACATAGTATGTTTTGCAACATCATTCCCCTATTCCGGTAGTGGTAAAATTTACACCTTGTAAAATTAATGATAACTTTAGGTCTACCTGACATATCCACATGCACAGTTTAATGTCTGAAAGCCTTGACGTTAACACAAGGCTTCCATATAAACACATAAATGTCTTTTTTTTTTTTTTTTTTTTTTTTTTTAAATCATCATTAACCTATGTTGTGTGCACGGGTCTGTGCCACTTGGGTTTTAAGAATACAAAAAAGACAAGACCTAAAGTTAGAAAAAAACTAAGGTATCTACTTTCAACTATCCAGTAGTCAAATTCATCCTGCCTTCTGCCATATGATTTGTTATAAGAATTTAATTTTGTCTATGCTTGGCTAGGTTTCTACAGCTGTGAAAGAGGAGCTAATCCTAGAGCATAAAGGAGGGATTTAAAAGCAGCTCAGTTAATCATGATTGACCAGTTAGAAATGGCAGTGAAACTCGGGAGAAAGTGAACTGAAAGTGAGCAATGTGTGGTAGTTCTGACACATGTAGTACACACCATGATGTTGAAAAGCCATGCCCTTCTTAAAAGCACACATAGGTGCCATCCCAGGATATTTTACTTCTGATTAATTAATTAGCTATCAATGTAGTATTATTCACACAAATGATCAGCAAACATTAAGATACTTTATTATGTTTTCAGCCAAAACACCACATACAGTATGCTTATAGTAGTTTAGATCAATAAAAGAAAGTATAACTATTCTATTTTGCAGAATAATTTATGATAAAAATATTTACATTAACACTTTTGAGTACACTTTTACCTGAGTAAGACTTCCACACATTCTCTATACTTTTAAGTAAATATGATTTCGCTGCAATTTTTCCACCCTGGTTACCATGTATAGAAATTTTCCCAATGAAATGAAAAACTGTGTGCTGTAATTCATGGTATTGCCTGCAGATGGACACATTGGGCTACAATTGATATTAGTGTTTTTACCAGCATCTCAGTGTACAAGCCGCATGTTCCCACTTGCATGAGAAATGGGAGCTCAGATGGCTTAATAGGTGTGATGTCTCACAACCTCATCGTGACGAGCAGACCTGTGTGGCACAGACAAACTGCCAGCATCGCCCAGGTACTACAAAGACCTTATCGGTGTTCACATTGTATTGGAATTTTATTGGGTACTGAGGTGCAGGTCAAACACTGACACTCTTCCTACTTCCCCATAATCACTCCTACACACTCAGACATCCACCCACCTACACATACGCATCCCACATCATCCTCTTCAGAATCTACTCGAAGTTTGGTGAAATTCTGTTGACTGTGAAACAGCGCAGATGGATCTTACACAAGCTACAATTACAAAAGATTCCAAGAAACAAGTGGTGGTAGAAAGATCATTTCACACAATGAGTGTTGAACCGCATGCAAAAAGTTAAAATGTTTATAACTTGTAGAATTCTACAATATGTAAAAAATCTAATTTTATCTTTCATATAAATGCGTAATTTTTATATGTTTATTGTATTAACCATATGTAGGTGTACAGCTCACTCACTTATTGTCTATAACACTTTATCCTGTATCCTATCCCAGGAGACTGGACAGGGTGCCAATTCATAGCAGGGCACATACGTACACACATTCACACTCATTCACACACTACAGGCAATTTGGGAACAACAATTAGCCTAACCTTTGAACTGTGGGAGGAAACTGGAGTACCCAGAGGAAACCCCTCAAGCACAGGGAGAGCATGCAAACTCCACACACACAGACCCAAGGAGAAAATCAAACTGAATAAAGCCCCCGTGCCGACTAGGTGTACAGATTATTTCATAAATTATAATGCTATGCCATTATATCAAGACATTGCCCAAGAATAAGCAATAATTAATGCTTAACATTAATAACATATAAAAATAATGACTGAAATTACATTTATTGACGTTTTTCTCAAAATGTATAAATTTTCCCCAACCTTTAAAAGAGCCATTTGCACGAAATCATACGCGTTATTTCATGAAAAGCCTTAAAGCCAGATATTAGACACAGTTTAATAATTTATATAGTACATATATTTTAATATGTTTATAGTTTCTACCTTCAATTTGGATATTGTTATGTGAACATATAAACAAACCAAACCCCCAAAAAATAGACCATTAAAGATCTATATTTTTGTTAAGCATAAATTAATGATTAATGCAACAATACTTTGAAATCCCATATCCCATGTGGAAATATTACTACTACTATATAAATAAAAGATTCCTCATGCTCCCAGAACCATTCTTTCAAAATTTGAGTTCTGGAATATGCTTGTAAGACCAGGGAAGAACGACTCCAATGATTTCTCATCAGCTGATTTCATTTTATGAACCTCAATGTTATGATCCTGACACTGCCTCCAGAGGCTTGTACAGTGCATGATGGGTGCATTGCTTCATGTGCTTCCCTTCTTACTCTGACACGCCCATCGCTCTGGAATAGAGTCAGTCTGGACTCATCAGACCACGTGACCATTTTCCATTGCTCCAAAGTACCTTTTTTTTCCCCTCCCTAGCAAATTGAAGCCTTTTTCTCAGTAACAAGTGCTTTTCTTATGGCCACACAGCTGTTAAGTCCCAATCCTGTGTGTTCCCATCACATTATGTGTGTATGAAAATGCTCTTACTATTAAACATAAGTTTACTAAACATAGTTTTTACTTTTAATGTTTTATCCAAAAAGTTGATGGTAAGTCTCAGTAACTTGAAATCTCCTTAGATCCTTCTGAAATAGCGGCTATTTAATTAATTATTTAATTTTATTTTATTAAAATAACTGTCAATGTTTAAAAAAATACATGTTATTAACCATATACAGAAGCTCCTTCACCCTCTTAGACAGTAAGCACAGTTTTTAACACAGCTGGTAGGTAAACTTCTCACTTGCGGCGTGTGCTGTACCACAGCGTGTGATCTATAAAGTGGCTTGGACCCCCCATACAGTGAAAGTGTAAGGCTGACCGTGGCAGTTCCTTTGGGGCAAATGCAGACTCAACGGCCCTTTGAACTGAGCTGACGGACAGATGAGCCAGGCCAACTGTCCACAACGTCATGGAGTCAGCTTACAGAAGCCCGATAGCCTCTCTCAGGAGACAAGAACAAATGAACCACGGAGCACAGTTCCTTTAGCTCGTGATATAGGATATGCTCATGTTAAGCTCATACTTGCACATGCATGAACACACAGCAGTGCTTAAGTTTCCATACTGTGGATATCAAAAGTCTAAAGATAAACTTCTGCTTATAAATGCATTACTTTGTTCGTGTCATGATCAATACTTTTAAACCTTTAATTAAAAAATAACTGCAGAATGTATACAAAAATGAAACATTTTGCTTTTGTAAGCTCTAAGAGTTCATAGTGTTTAAGGACTTGGATCCTTTTTATAGCATTGTGCCATATCTGTGCTTAGATTAAGTACTTAAAGGGATAATTGTGTAAAAGAGAAACATTAGTGATCAGTTACCACTAAATGAAAACTCTACTAACTTTGTAGACTTGAAGGCCATTAATGGTTCCTTGGTTGAACCTCCAAGATCTTAGAATGAATGAAAAGCTTCCATGAACAAATGAAAGTATGGGATCTTTGTTTCAGATGTTGCAATAATAAAATTCAGTAAGGCTGCGCAGATTTTTAATAAATGCATATGCATATAAATGTTTTTAATGTGTAGACATATTCAAATAATCAACATACTGTCCATCCTTCAGGTCAAATGTACGTCGACACACACAGAAGGCAACAGCTGACTCTGTTCACTCTACTGAAAGCCTCTTTGTTCGAACCTGAGTCCAGTTGCTCGATGTTTTTGCAGCACTCCAGCTGCCCAAAGCGTAAGTATGTCGTACGTGTTGGGTAGCTTGGACATATGTTCTGGTTGTATTACTCCAGACTTCTGGAACTGGCCTGCTTCCATTAGCTTCACACAACACTGCTGTCAGTCTCCAGGCTCTGTCACCTCACTGTTCACACAATGATCTATTCATCACCCTGCTCCCAAACTGTATCTATGTACAAGCCTCAGAACAGGACAGTGAGCTACAGTCCTGAGGTTATTGAGGACTTCTTAAAAGAGAATGAACAGAAAGAGTGTTCTCTTTAGCAGAAGAAAATATTTTTTACTTTCAAAACGAACAATTTATTTAAACACTCTGCATATTACGTATATACAGTACATCCTAACCATCTGATGTATAGTTTCTTATCTTATTTATTATTCTTATCAAACAAGAAATATAATTTTACATAGGTTTTCAGAACTATTTATCCTTCTGAGACTACTATAGTGTACATTACATTTTCTCCTCACTGGTTCTGCCTTTGTGTACTGAGTGCACAAAAAAAATTAATTATACATACTAATATTTAGTTGGACCACCTTTTTGCGTTGATTCTGGCATGCATTCACCTTGACATCGTTTCGATAAACTTATGCAAAATTGCATTTATTTATTTCCATCCACGAGTCACGTTAATTTCTCCCCTAGATCTTATATTGATGATAGGAGAGTGAAACCACTGCATAAAGTCTTCTCCAGCGCATCCCAAAAATTCTCATTAGGGTAAAGGTTTGGACTCTGTGGTGGCCAAGCATGCGTGAAAATGATGCCTCATGACCTCTCACTCTTCTACAAGTATCTATCATCTTGGAATATGCCCATGCCATCAAGGAAGAAAAAAATCAACTGATGGAAAAACCTGTTTAAACTTATTTTTTGGGCACACAATGTTTGTGAACCTAGAGGTGACCAACAGAAGCAACCCCAGATCATAACACTGCCCCCACAGGCTTGTTCAGGAGGCACTAAGCATAATGAAAAGTTGGAACAAGGTAAATTTGGACTCATCAGGTCACATGAACATTTTCCAATGCTCCACAGTCCATTCTTTGTATTAATTAGAAACACTGAAAAGTAATTTTCTTAAGGCTACACAGCAGTTTAGTTCCAATCCCTTGATTTCTCTTCACATTTCACATTTTTTTAGCATTTTCATCTTTAAATGCTTGTTCTTTCACTGTTGTTTTTTTACAATTACATTTTACCAAATGTTTAATTAAAAAAACATTTTTTCCTTGAACTTGATGGTTCACCACTATCCATCCAGGTTTTAGTAATTTCTTAACCCAATCTTTTAAGTTGTTTTCTTATGCTTGATGCAGGTCAATAAATTGATGCTTCTGAAACAGAGTGACATCTTTGCCACAACCACAAGATATGTCTTCTGACATGGTTGTTTAAGAAATTAGAAGCTCCTCCCTGCATCAGTTAAATAACTTGTTGCCAGCTGGACCATATTAATCACTGCAGTAATTAACCAAAAGAAGGATTTCTGTAATTCTTAGTAAAATCAAAATTTGGGCCAGGAAGAAGAAAATGTCATGTCCTTATATGAGGACATTGAGGTTTAAAAGGATATAGTAGAAAATGTCTAAATTTCACTGTGTGAAGTGTATTCCCAATCCATCATGCATCTGCACGATTGTTTAACATAAGTAGGCTAAGATTCTAATTTAAATAATTTAAAGAAATGTAAACATTTAAACATCCCATAGTATGTTTTAGTGAAGGTAGCCCTAACTAAATCTTCTGCAAGATCATACAAAAGACTAAATGATCTTAAAGGAAGCAAAGAAGTTCAGATGTCTTTACATCAATAAACTTTAGAACCCTTTCCTTGCACTTGTTAATAATATGTAAAACCCTTCTTCACATTTGCAGCTCATCTGACCAAAGTTGTTGAATTTGTAAGTGATTGATTATTCAGAAGTGTCTCACTGTAGGAGGTGTCGCAGTGCAATTACGACAGCATTTTACAGCTTTCTAAACGAACAGAAGGTGTCTCGTCCCCATCTCACAGAACCTCCAACCCCCTTTTCCTGTTCACAGTGAATAATGCTTATGTTATGTAGACAGTAATGCCTGATCAGTTTGTTCATTTTACATACAAATTGTGTGTGTGTCTGGGCATCTGTAAAAGAAAAGCGAGAGCGTGTGTTCGTTGTCAATATGGGGCTTAGGATGAGCAGAAGGGCCAGATCTCCCTAGAGAACGCATGCTTATTGTGGTCAGCAGAAGAAGCTGACTGTGTGTGTTTAGCATTGTGCTGACTCAATACTTGTGACCACTTCTTTCCCTCTCCCTTCGCTTTCCTGCTCCTTTGACTCATAATATTGAAAGAACTGTCAGAGCAGGAGAAGCGCGTACACTCTAATCAGATACAATCAGATTTACTACTCGACTCTGTTCTACTAGCACTAGTCTCGCTGGATACAAAAAACACATCATACTGCATCCTACACATTGCATCTCAGCCTAAAAGAATGAGTCTCCAGTTTCGGCGCTGTTTAAGAGTCAGAGATAAACCTGTAAACCTAGTTTTTTTTTTGTTTTGTTTTTTGCGTGAACTTCAAGAGAAAGAAAAAAGAAAAGCCGTTCAGGGAACGACCGTTTATAGCTGTCATAAATGTAAGCGATAACAGGAACTAACTTTCGCAGATGTTCCACAACCATAAACGTGACTATAAACTAATAAAACATGCAACGTGTCATTCTTTAATTAATAAATAAAGGTCATTGTTAGCATTGCTAGCACTGTAGTTCATATGCTTTATCACTTTATCACCCTATTACCACATTATTTTCCCACTACATTGTGTCTTTCAACATATATACTGTAATTACTTACATATGATGTGCGGCAGTTACTATATTCTCATTGTAAAGTGCTCAAAAGCTGATTAAATTTAGAATTCAATTTAGAAAATATAGGAAGAGTTTACAGATTATAAGTGTACTCGGAGGCTGTTTACTTTGAATTATTCCAGTAACTGTCTTTGGTTCATTAACACACAGGTTGGCTAAATCAGACCATTAAAAAGAAAACAGACCAACATGTGGTTAAACCAGAAAAACAGAGAAATGGGAACAAAGACACGAATCAAGAACCAGGAAACTGAAACTCGGTAGGAGTTTTTTCCCCCATCTGTATATGTTGCCTAATCTACTGTAAGTCTGACTGCGGTTGTAAAATTTACTACAGCAGACTAGCAAACATAAACAGTAAAAAAAAAAAAAGGTAATAAAAAAATTATCACCTAACATGAATAGAATAAAGGTTAATGTGACAAAAGCACATCGCACAACATACTGGAAGTAATGATGCTCATTGTCACTCAACGACACATGTTTTAATGATTTTGTAGTTTTTGAAACGATATCATGAAAGCATTGCGTAAAGCGATGAAATGCCATAAATGGCATGAACATTACAATAGCCGATGTCTTTTGAAAACATTTACACAATAGAAGCATCTTTTATCGATCATGAAACTCTTAAGCTTAACACAACACAAGGCTACAGTGCATAGATTCTTGTTAGAGGTTCCTGATTCATAGCCTATTAAGCCATGGCCAAGATGAAAAGCTGGACTGTGATGTATTGGGACCCATCCATACTCATTACAGCTAATTGACTCAAATCGAGTGAAGCCACAGTGAAGATTTAATCTTCGGACAAACTCTGCAGTCGCAGCGACAATAATAATCAGCGTTCAATAAATGCCTGTTACAGCTAAAAGCATTTATTTTAGGCTTGGACTCCTTAAGGCATACGCAGTTATTTCTGACTCATACATAAAAGCACAAAAGTATTTAAAGAACCTTTTTTCTTTCACATCAAACTCACTTAAATTTGTGGGAATTATTCATGAAATTTGGTTTATTTTGAAAATTTATTATTTAACTAACCATCCAACTAAGTCTAAAAATCTAGATACACAGCCCATGTGTAAAAATATTACGTTTCTATGGTTTCAGATTAATAAATAGAGTTTAGAAATATGAGCACAGAACCATAAGTCATTCATGGTCTCTGAGAAGTTTAGATGGTGCAAATGTAAATGGTCCAAAATGTGGTCCAAATGTGCCGGAAGTCTCCTGGAATAGAAAATAACTGTTTATTCTTCTTCCTTTTTTTATTATTATTATTATTATTATTATTATATATTTATTATATATTAAGTAGTAGTAGTAGTAGTAGTATTATAGCAGTGTAATTGGGTATGATTAAGGGTGGATAACTCGCATCATTAGCTAAGCTTCTGTGCACGTACCAGCTCTTGTGTGCTTATCTTATTAGTTACCTTTAAATCAAACTCATACATTCATTTTCTGTACTCTTACAATCATGGAATGCCTGGAACTTATCCCAGGAGACTTCGGGCAAAATGTCTTTGGTCTGAAAACGGGAAACGGGAGTACACAGAGAAAACCCACTAAGCATGGGGAGAACATGCAAACTGGAGGTTTGGAGGTGTGAGGCCACAGTGCTAACCACTATGCCACCGTGCCAACGGAAACCAAACTGACTAGACTGGGGAAAAAAATCTTGCTAATCTAATGTAATATATCTAGTTAGCTATTTGGTGTATTAATACAGACTGGTGTATGAAGTACAAGAGTATGAATATGTAGCATAACACAATTGTAGTAACACATTGTGTATGTATTGTGTATGTCTCTGTTGTAGTTTTTGTTTTTTGTGTTTGCATTACACATAAACGACTCGCCACCTTCTTTTTTTCGTTTAGTACGAGACCACCTAGAATGCATGATGTTCTATATGAAGGTTTTGCACCAGATTTCAAGTGTCAGTGTGTTCACGTACCTTCATGTTGTTGATTATGAAAAGTTTGTCTGGTGTTTATGCCCAGCAATTATTGTGCATAATAAAAAACTGTGCCTCAGGCAATGTGGTGAAGCAGGCGGTGGGTTTGGTAGGAGTAATTCATGCTGTAGTTGCTGCATACAAATTCATGAATTCTGCATGTCCCAGTCGTCTGGGCTAGTGATGCAAGCGAACCAAATGGACTGCTCAATCTGCTGTGTTTGTGGAAAATTAAATGGTACTCTTAATTATAATCAATCACTCAATCACATTCAATATCTACTTTATCTTGATTAGGGATTTGGAGATTCACAGGAAACTGGATATCAGGCAGGAATTCATCCTGGAAGGGACTCCAAGCCGCACCTAGTAGGTAATTTACTCTAGTCCATTCACTTACTATTATCTTTATGGGAAGTGGGAGAAAACGGACGAACTCGGACCAAACCCACACAGACACAGGTAGAACATATGGATTAACTGGCTCAAACCCACAAACTCGGGACTGTGAGGCAGCAATGCTACTCATTGTGCCACCCTCCTGCCCTACCAAAATCCTGTGAACTATTACAATTAAATGGAAAGGAACTGTTGCTAGGCTTCTGTTCCACGTGTTACATAAGAAACAGATGTATTCCACTCCGTCTTTCTCCACTCACATAAAGAGCCGAGTGACGGATGAGCGCTTGACAAGCCAAACTGCGTCCATCTCTTTGCCTCATGGATATGCGTTATGGCCACCCTCATGGTATCTCTGTGTTCCAAGACAACAGGAGTAAGTGTTGGCACTACACAAGCACTTGAGAACAGTGTCTGACATCTTGGTATTCTCTCTTTTTCTTTTTCTATATTCCTGGTCACTCTCTGGCTCTTCCCACCAGCATGGCCAGAGGAGGCACTGACCTGGATAGACCCCCTACACAGATGTATACATTACAAAGGAGATAGTGTCACTCCTTGCCAGTAATAAGAGCCTTTTCTCTCTTCAATCTGATCTAGATTACATCTTTAGTGCAGTGGCACATAAGAGGTGATTGGGGGTCGAAGAAGCTGATTTTTGCCAGTGGGGGTTGTCCTGAGTGAAGAATTTAGGGGTGGGATCAATGGATCAATGAGAAGGATTCTCTGAATGATCTGAATTCCTGTGGTGCGTCTCCAGTCCCCCATCACCCCCTAATCCCATGCAGACTCAGTAGTGGTCCATCTCTCTGGGGTGACTGACTGCTAATGTGCTAATGTGCCCTGCTTGACTTCTCCCTAATGGTAGAGATGCCCTCTGGGCCTCACTGTTCCTGCAACATATGCTACAAAAACAAAGGAGACTGGGTGTGAGGGTGTGAAGGGATGCAGCTTGAGGAGGATGAGTTGCGTTATCTTCAGCTCCAGTTAACCTGTAGAGCTCTTCATTGTAGAAACAAGAGATTTCTTGAGTATTGTTGTTGGAATGGTGGAACACAATGATCGGAACGTTGTGCTATAGTGGCCAAAGGACGAGTAGCTGATGTGGGTGGATAAGATGCCAAAGGGTCTGTCTTTCTCTCAGAGACTGTTGAATAACTCATAAGTGCAACAGCTTGTGGGGTGGCCCCAAAACAGTGAAATTGTCTCATAAGACAATAGGTATTAAAGACAAATGCAGCCACGATGTAAAAGACTTGACTGGAAATGCTACAACAAAGGCAAAGTGGTATTCATGAGGTTTATTCATCCTCCCCTGAGAACGGCTGACTTTAAAAAAACAAGTGACATGAATGTTAAGATGATGTTAACAATGAAAACACAACCGTGGATAAGAAGCAAAGAAATGATTGGTTCATTTCCATACTATTATGCTAATGGGTTTGTTATTTTAACTCTAGAATCTTTGGTAATTTCAACATACAGACATAATTTGTGAACTACCATAGGGTTAAAGAGGTAATTCAACCTAAATTACTATTTCATTTAGGTTGCTGAATTATCTCAACAAACATTTTAAAACTATGTAAGCAAAGTTAAAAAATAAAGCCATTCCCTTCTCATTAGATATTCATGATCTGTGTTGTTCACTACATCTTCGAATAAGATATCGGACATGGTCTTATGTTGTTTTCATCGAATATTAGAAGTCTGAAACACTATAGTAAAAAGTTGTTTTGGTTACTGATGCCCAAGTGAAACATTTGTTTTATCCATGTGCAATCTAACCCATGTGATTGATAGATAGATAGATAGATAGATAGATAGATAGATAGATAGATAGATAGATAGATAGATAGATAGATATTTTTTGTTATTTTTTGTTATTTTGCCAAAGCATGTGCTAGCCAATTGCGCTAGCCAAGTTGAAAAGGAAATAACGAATATGGTCACCACTATAGGAACAGACAGGGCTAACAATATGCTTGCTCCTGCAAGGAGTTTACCATTCGAGGAATTTTAAGTTTGATATATTATAAAACTGCATAACCTGTTTCCACTAACCAGTTCGTCATGCATTTCTTTATTCCAACATCACCCATTGATCATCCAAGTAAATCTCAGTATTTCAAAGTTTATGACTGTGGTTAACTGAATAATTTTTTTATATATTGACAGCACTTATATGCTATATATATTTACATATGTACATATTTTATAATTATACAAGATATATAGTGTATATCTACAAACAATGTCTCTGAACAATGTGGATGTAGTCTTAAAATTAGCTTATTAATCACCTTCCTATATAAATAAGAGGTGTATGCATTCTGTTAAGTGTCCCAAATATGCATGTATGGCCTTAACAGGAAAGTTAAGCAAGCTGATGTGCAGATACAACTAAAAACCTGTTGCATTCTGCAGGATCCCACTTTAGAAACACATCTTCAGTGTAATGCCTCCTAGGCCCTGTGCACCCTTCTTGCAATCTAAATAAAGTATCACTTTTGGAGGATTTTTTCCTAGTTTCCTTACTAAATTTACTCTTGGCTATTTCATACCCAACAGTCTGTTCCATGTTATCATAAGCCAGCTAAAACCTCAGGTGGAAGAAGGCACAACATGCTCTGTGGAAAGTCTTATCTGCACCTTCTGCATACACAAGCTCCCTGATGCCGATGATTGGCTAGTGTCACTGTGATTGACAGGGAAGAGAGGGTGTGGATCCTTCCCATCCCCAGATCACAGTTTGTGTGTTATTGGACTCAAGGCCACACATGGCTGTGACATCATTGGACAATGAGATGTAGGCTTTTCTTTTGTGCCCCATTAATTCAGAGTTTTTTTTTATCTGTTCATTCTGAACGATGCATTCATATTTGGTTACAACTCTACAATAAGTGTTTTTTTTCCTGGTATTCTGGTATTTTTTTCCCCCTCAATATCGCAAATTGTTCAGATTTGATAATTGCACATATGCTGTGGATGCAGCAGAAACAGATTAGGCTGAGTAAAGAAAGAAATATCCCTTTTAATAAATCCAAGCCGTGTTCATTGATGACAGATTCCCTTGTATCATTCTTTTTGTAAATTACTTAACTACAGGGTAAACAGGAACATACTGAACGTGCACACATTCCCAGAAATTCTTTGATGTACGCTGTAAAGTCCTTGAACCTAAGAATGTTTCTGCTTTACAACAGTTCTTTAGCGTCCTGACATTTGTGCGATTCACCAGAACTGTGTACATGTCGTCAGATGTGTGTGGTACAAATAACAATAAATAACAATAATTGTTGTTTAACACCGATTCTTTTGATCTCTCTTTTTTTCCTGGATGACGTGCCCACACATGCACAAACAGACAATCACCGACCCACAGAAAAGTAGGTGGCAACTAGGCTGCTGGAGCAGTATACACAGAGGAAGCAATATACTTTTATCACCAATCACAGAACTACAGCTGTTTTCTTAGGCACAGCTGGGTCTCTACTGTGCATAACAAAGGTGGAGTCTCTCAGACTTAATCAAAGGGAAGGGGCCACAGGGATACGTTACCATTCACAGCACCGGGGAGAACTGTGAAATATCCCACAGCTCCACGGATTTTGGCTATACTCACAATAAAAGATATTAAGTGCAACCCTGGCATGCTGATTTTTGTGTTCTCTAAGGCTCCAGATGTTAAGAGTTTGGATGAATGCAGTTTCAGGACCTGTCATGAGTTAGAAGACAGAGGGAAACAGGTATAGTGGTAAATGGAATGCATCAGTAGTCATCAATTTAATTCAATATAAAAAAGAAGAAAATGAAAGAAAGAAAATAAAAAAGAAAGAAAGAAAGAAAGAAATCACAATGAAAAAGCCACCATAGTGTCCTAAACATTATTTTTATCGACAGGATTTTACTGGTCACATTAACAACAGCAACAAATAGTTAAGCTAACCTACAGTAGACTGGAACACAACAAAAAGCCACATGAGTGGAAGCATGGATTTTTATATTCATACCGATTTTATATTCAGTTTGTAGAACAAACTAAGATCATTCATCCTTAGGAAATGGCCGGTCAGGGCTGCAGTGGCCAAATCAACCTACTAATTTGTTCATGATTGGATGGATGGATGGATGGATGGAAGGAAGGATGGATGGATGGATGAATGGAAGGAAGGGCAAAGAAAGAAAAACTAGTCACAAAATCTGAAGGAGAGGAGTAATATAAATTAATATCTCCGAGCACACCTCTCCAAAGTATACAAATATTTTTTTTATATTTTTTTTTTATAAAGTGTCTTAGTCATATCACTTAACATATATAACACAGTGTTAATTCTGAACATGATTTCATGCCTACAGTGACAAGAAGATCTGCAGTTTGGACCCTCCTGTACATTGCAAAATATACGCCAACAACAAAATTACAAAATGATTTTATGAGTTGTATTAATATAAATAACAACTCCAGGCAAAGCTTTGATACTGTAATAAGTTCTTCTGCTGACTTGATACGTCTTGACATTATCTGCTATTGTACGAAATTAAAATAATCGGGTTTCTGTTTTTGCACACCGATACCTCTTTCCTCACAAGTGCCACACACATTCCTTCCTCTTAACGTGCGGTGTTGAGTTTCCAGATTTCAGGTCTTTGAAGTACGGAACATGTCTATGGCAGCAGGTCACGGTGGGTCATCTGGACCTCCTGACTCAACTAGACCCTTTGTGCTGGAACGCTAATCTTGATCTTGACCAGATAACGGACCACAATGTACACCTCTTCTGTCAACGAGCATCACATTCCATCAGGCTGTTGCTGAAAAGCTGGAGGGAGTGCAAAAGACATGGGATAGTTCAGTCGTTCACCTGGGAAACAGCAAACAGGCTCAGACCGGCAAGGAAAGTCGAGCATGATAATAAAACAGTCAGTCTGCTTTAAAATGTCTAAAAACCATGCAAGCTGTATTTATTTTTATTCATTTACTTTTTTAAACAAGTAGGGGAGTGGTGGCTTAGACGGTTAAGGCACTAGGTTGTTGATTTGTGGATTTCAGAATCCGGGTTCAAGCCTTGCTGTTGGTGGTTGCCACACCCCCATCCTACCAGTCATTACATGCAGTGACGGTCCTAAGTCCGGTTAGATAAATGGGAGAGGTTGTGTCAGGAAAAGCACGTAAAACCTGTGCCAAGTTTTGTGCGGACCGGATGGTCTGCTGTGGTGACCCCTTGATGAAAGAAAGAATCTTTTTAAATGAGATATGCGTAAAAGAGAAGATATTCCAGAAAAGCCGGTAGCTTTCAGGACTCTAGAAGAACATGTCAAAATTAGGGCATACCTAAGGTTTTCCAAGCCTTTATAGTTTTTAATTTGGTTATGCTCTGAATACATCTTTATGTCTCTTTATCAAATGTCTCAATACAGTATAAATAGGAAAGTAAATTATCCATATACAGTGCATCCGGAAAGTATTCACAGCGAATCACTTTTTCCACATTTTGTTATGTCACAGCCTTATTCTAAAATG
>JAQMYJ010000023.1:23495395-23545200 GCA_030014305.1 Clarias laeviceps
TCAGGGAGGTGACCAAGAACCCGATGGTCACTCTGTCAGAGCTCCAGAGGTCCTTTGTGGAGAGAGGAGAACCTTCCAGAAGGACAACCATCTCTGGAGCAATCCACCAATCAGGCCTATATGGTATAGTGGCCAGAGCGTCTCATCAGACCTGAGAATTTTGTTTCTCATGGTCTGAGAGTCCTTCAGTTGCCTTTTGGCAAACTCCAGGCGGGCTGCCATGTGCCTTTTACTAAGGAGTGGCTTCCGTCTGGCCCCTACCATATAGGCCTGATTGGTTTTCCTGTAACCTTAAGGATGAATTTAATCCATTTTAGAATAAGGTTGTGACATAACAAAATATGGAAAAAGTGATTCGCTGTGAATACTTTCCGGATGCACTGTAAATGAATAAATCATAAATAAATTTCAGTGTCTTTATTATTTGTAATTACAGTTCAGTCGGTCCAATAGTTTATTTTTTTAAATGATAATTTGTGTCAGATGGAATGACTAAGCCTAGTGAACACAATGCGTAAACGTAAAACTGCTTGAAGTGCAGCATGGTGGGATAGCGGTTAGCACTGTGGTCGAGGTTCGATTCCCACCTCAGGAGTGTATGCTCCCTCTGCTTGGTGGGTTTCCTCCGGGTACGAATGTATGAGTGAGAGAGTAAAACTTCTTGAAAAAAAGTGTTCTTTAGAGAAATTAATAAAACAAAGGTAAAAAAAAAATGTATGTATTTGATTTTCTCTCTCTCTCTCTCTCTCTCTCTCTCGCTGTGTGTGCGTGTGTGTGCATGTGCATGTAGCAGTGCGGTAGACTGATTGAACAATGATTGCAGAGGCAGCAGAAGTTTACAGATGAGTGGGTGTGAATAAAAGGGGGCCTTGAAGCGAGGCCAGGACACTGATCCTACAGTGCATGGGGCTTTCAGCTCATTTCCTACTGTACAATTCAGTCTAAACACATGAGTTATACAGGTTTAGCCTTGATCACAGACTCACAAGAAAAAGAAAACCCACCAAATTACAAAGGCATTCTATTAGAGTGAGAAGGAAAAGATTCAGTCTCACTTTGCAAGCGCAGCTTGGTATTGAAATGTAAATGTACTTTAGTGAATGTAGTAGGCTTCTGCTTTGAGACTCATTGAAAGCACATGCCATAGTTTTTTTTGTGTGTGTGTGTGTGTGTGTGTGTGTCTGTGTCTGTGCTGCCAAAACTATGTGCTCTTTTGAATTTATGGAGACCAAGAAAAGTTGAGCTTCAAAATAATGCCAGTTTATATTAGCAGATCAGGTAACATCAGCAAATTAGGTTTATTTGAATTATTATATAAATGTAAGTATGCAGAATGTATTTCATTGTTCCACCACCAGGGGTCCCTGCTCCAATTTTTTTTATCATTCTTACTTACATCAGCCCAAATCTACTTAACATGCTGTATAAACTGCATCATTTGATTATTTGCCATACCTTGGCTCATGGACAATAAAACATTTTTTTTAAGTACACATTTTAGTGCTTTATCTCATTTTATAAGTATAATATGATCCCACAGGGTGAGTTTGGAGCAAAGAAAGAAGGTTGGAGCATGGCGGAGCTCTTTCAGTCTCTTTTTTGTTTGGAGCAAAGAAAGAAGGTTGGAGCATGGTGGAGCTCTTTCAGTCCCCATTACTGTAAAGTTACAGTCTTGTAGTCTTAAGTGGTAACATGTTAAACCATCCTGTTTTAAACAGATTGCATATAAGTGTAATAATGTTTATTCACTGTGCATTAGAGATAAGTGATTGCTAGAGAGAAAAAAATGGTATTGGGTCCAAAATGACCTTTATAGTGTGATAGTTATTGTGACGGTGATTTAGCAGCGACAGTATCTTAAACCAGCTTCCATAAAGGTCTGGTCTAAAGTAATAAGAAAAATTCTTAGGATTTAATAAATAATATCACTCATCGTCTATACAGCTTAATTCTGTGTACAGGATCTCAGTGGGCCTGGAGCCTATCCCAGGTGGCTATGCAGGGTTCACCGTGGACAGGGTGCCGATCCATCACAGGGCACACACCTACTCACACACTACGGGCAATTTGGGAATGCCAATAAGCTTAATCTGCATGTCTTTAGACTCTGGGAGGAAACTGGAGCACCTGGAGGAAACCCACCAAGCATAGGGAGAACATACAAACTCCAGAGGCGGGAGTCGAACCTGCACCCTGGAAGTTCAAGGAGACAGTAATAACCAGTACACCATTTTGCCACCTTAATAAATAATATTTTTATGAATAATAATAAAATAAGCTACTGTATTAAAGGTGAGTGAGGACTATCAGTGTTTATTAAATCTTGTCATCAAGATTGTGCATTGCTGATTATGGGTTACAGCATGGCGTCTGATCCAGTTTATTTATAGGCTCATGATTTATAATTTAATGTACATGCTCAACTCATTCATTCATCTTCAATAAACACAATAACCTCTCACGCTTACCTCACATTTACTCCTTTTTGCATGTCATAAACTTCTCCAAGGGTGCTTTATGGTGGAACAGTAGGTAGTGTTGCTGCCTCCTGGCTCTGGGGTCCCTAGTTCAACTCATGGAGTTTCACACATGCTCCCTAGCTCTGCATGGGTTTCCTTTAGGTCTCCGTTTTTTCCGAACTTTCAAAGCATGCAAGGAGTGTGACTAGAGACAGTGAATTGCTCCTAGGTGTGAACATGCATGTATGTCTCCCTGAGAAGGTCTGGCAGCTCATTTGCCTCTTTACTGCTTTCTACCCGGTGTGTCAAGTATTAGCTTTGGATCAAACCCAACTCTGAAGAGGATAAAGTAGTTACCGAGTAAGAATGAATCAATATTTGTGAAAAAAATAAAAAAACCACTTCTCAACAATGTTTATCTGATGGTACTAACCAACTGTAGTATTCAGTGTAAGGATCTATCCAGTGATGGAAACTTCAAAACACTTTTGTAAGTTGCTCTGGATAAGAGAGTCCACCAAATGGCTAAATGTAAATGTAAAATTTTGTGTTCATGTGTTAAGGCACTTTTGACAAAACAAAAAGATATAGTAACCACAGTAAAGCAACAAAATCTATGCCAACCATTGGCATGGTAAAACCACAGGGCATTTTCCTGACAGTAAAATAATGGTATAGCCAACAAACAGTACACACAGGGCTTGTGGTTGCGCTATCAATGAGTTAACATGACAACAAGCGCATAAAATAGTGGTCATAACAATCCACATGTATAGCATAGTATGTGTACATACTACTTCAAAGAAGACACTCCCATCTTTGTGATTTATTTAGAGATTGCTTATCTTATGTGGCACATTGACAGGTGAGAAGAATGATATCCGAGTGAGTACACGAAAAGGCCCAAGTATGCACTTTCCAAGGTTGAATTAAACAAATTTGCATGAGACCATCAAAGCCTGTGCTTGGATTTTATTTTATGGGCATGAACATATAGGGTTAAAATAAATCAGGGTGAAGGCGTCCTCCTGATATGGTGACTAGTTTATGATGATGACTTTTTGTCAATAAATATGAAAAGTCTTGGAATTTTAACTTGTGGGATGTAAATAACGAAGAGGATTAGGGCCACCATAAACATTTATTCGAGTTCTTTTTAATGGAAGAATTCTGACTTTATTCTCAAAGGATTTTGTCTGAGATTAAAGTCAGAATTCTGAAAGAAATGTCAAAATTCTGACAACTCAAATTGTTTAAGTTGGCCGTAATCCTCTTCCATCACTGAATGACCAGTTTGAGGGAAGCAAGATGAGGACAAAATTAGGGTAAGAAGAGAAGAAGGGAGGAGTCTGAGGGTATATAGTGGCAGATGTTGGGCCACTTGGTCTAGGACACATGATGAAACAAGGAAAGGCTGGTATTAAGGCAGTATTCAGCATGAAAGAATGGTGGGGGTGGCAATACACATTCTCCTGTCTCTGTCTCACTCCCCCCCACCCCATTTTCAAATTCTAACAGAGAGAAGTTAAGAATCTAAGCTGAACCTTACTTCTGTCTTCATATTTGCTTAAGAAGAGAAGTGTATTCAAGCTCCATTAAAATGTGCTACTTTGAACTCAAAATTTTCTACTTATAAATTACTTAAACTATATATATATATACATACTGTATGCAGTGCAGGTTTCCTTATTGAATACATTAATACATTAGGAGAGAAATAACAATGCAATTACCCTTATATATAGCCTGCATTGACATAATACATCCACAACCTTGATGTTCGTTGCTGTAATATTAAATTTCATGTCAATCATTATTTCCTGTTTTTACAGGGAAGTGGATATTTGTTCCAACAGTTGGAAAAACGTTGTGGTTTTCTTTTTTCTTTTTCTCTCTTTTTTTCTTTTCTTTCTTCCTTTCTGTCTGTCTTTTTCTTTGCTTGTCTTGTTCGCTATTTTGCAGTTATTGGCTCACAGCTTGTGCTCAGTGCTTATTTCACCGAGCACTGGCACCAGGACGCAGCAGCTGTAGTGTCGTTGTTGTGGCGTGTTGGTAAAACAGAAAAGCAAGTAGCCAGCATTTCTGATACTGTTAATGCTATCCTTATGTAACCATGTCATCGATGGAAATCATAAAGCATTTTAATTTTCTCAGCCATAAGTGCAAATGCATATGGCGCCAACATAAGGAGTGATTGTACAGTCTGCATGTTTAACATAATGACATAACAACACTCTGCATGTTCTTTTTCATCACAAGATAATGATTATGAAATCTTTGAACAGAGCCTGTTGCTGTGAAATACACCACCTCCATCTCCCTCCCAACTCTTAGTCAATCTGTCTCTCTTTTTCTCTCTCTCTCTCTCTCTTTCTCTTTCTCACCCTGTCACTGCCAAGGAACAGTTTGAACAAGCTGTACATAGAGCTGAGCTCATGCTCTCTCGCTCTCTCGCACGCTCTCTCTCTCTCTCTCTCTCTCTCTTTCTCTCTCTATCTTTCTCTCTCAGGGTTGATTCTGCCAGGAATGCAGTACAAATCTTGCAGCTTCCAGGATTAATGATGATCTATCAATCACACAGGCCACATGACTAACCCAATGACACTCCTCTGGTCTGGTCAATCGTCCACGCTCTCCACCTCCTAGGTGACACCAGTTACTCTGCAAAATGCCCCGCCCTAAATATGGCACAAAAGGCGTGATATCGATTCGACACTGCTCTACCAAGCACTGCTGTTCCAGTTCGCAGAGAATCCTCAAAGGCATCCTGTAAATTGATTACTCAGACGAGATGAGACACAAAGTCCACACCCTGAAATTCAATACTCCCTGTAAGAAATACAGTATGTGATAAAGAGGAATGTGTGTGTGTGTGTGTGTGTGTTCTGATTGTTTTTAATTTGGATGTAGAGGAAAAGTGAAAGCAGGCAATTTGCAGATATTTTCTGTCAAACAGGAAGGATGTGAGTGTCAGTGATGCCTTCACACCTTCTGGCAATCATGTATACTGATCTGACTGGCTGTCATATAAACTTGTATGATGAGAAGTGTCGCGATGTGCTCTTGCTGTTTGGTGTCGCTACAATAATCAGACAAAGGGTGTGGAGGTTGTTTTTTTGTTATCAGATCAGGCATTAACTGTGGAGTCCGCATTACCTCTGAAGTGATGGGGCAGCACAGCAATTTAACCGTCTTGCTCTTCATGCATCTCTCTCTCTCACTCTCTCTTTCTCTTTCTAGGAACACATGCACTGAGATGGCCATCAACATGTGTTCATTTCCTGAAAAAATAAGGTGACCATCCAGCTACACTATTCTGGTCATCCATCAGTATAATGTAATGTTGCTAAAAATACTTTCTGACTCTTGAATATGATATGAGATCAGAAACGATCAGTGGTTTGATGCAGGAATGCAATAGCGTAACCATTCTTATATATGTACACTAAATTAATAGATAAATAGATTAAGTCTCTTTTTAAGGTGCTGAGTCACTATGAGCCACCAGAGCATTTTCCAGGGCGTGTCTTGTCATCATGATATGAATGCTAGTGGTGCAGGTCAGTATCTACTATATCTCTCCAAATATTTTTTTACAGGTGTTCACATGGATTGGGATCTGTTAACTGGGAAGGAAATAAAATATTTACATCATTTTCATATTTTTCAGATCATTCTCTGAGCTCTCATTCCCTGTGGATTGGAACGGGGTTGTCCTAGAAAAATCATTCATATCAGGATTTTATGTGAATTTGCGATGACCATTTGTTCAACTTAGTCAATTCATGTTACCTTTTTCTACATCTCTGTGTCTATGGGCTGTCCTACAGTATGTGCATGGTTTATGCACCACAGCTATATAATATGCTTTATCGATATCATTCCAGGCTTGAACCAGTCTGGCCAGACCTCTCTTGGTATTTATACTGTCCTTTGCAGAACTGCTGTTCTTAGGATTCTTTGAGCCGATTACCGATTCCACTTGTTTCTGTGTAAACTCAAACGAATGTCCCAGGAGGTCATTCGGTCATTACATTTTTGTTAGGCTCGTCCTGTGAAGGGTTAGACTTGTCCTGGGAATTCCAGGGGAAAATGCTGGGGACACCCTATATGCACGGCACAAGCACACAACCACTCACACACATATGGGCAAGGCGGAAATACCAATAAGCTACAATGCATGTCTTTGGACTGTGGAGGGAGAAATGGAGTACTCGGAGGAGGAAGAGGAGCCACACCCATCATGAAGATTTGCAAAAATGTTCAACCGTATGCAGTACCAGCAACCATGCTACAATCTAAAAGTTTACTGTGAGCATTGACTGAAGCTTTTAACTTCTATCTATCTACAGTTGTTTTTCTAGGACAACCACTGTAAACCCTAATGCTCAAAGTAATTAAACATATTGAGTACTGTTAACTAAAATAATTATAATTTGTTCAAATTAATAGACCTTGATGAGTATTTAGAACTTTTTGGTATTTATGAGTTTGTAGAAATGACACTTTTCAAGTTAGCTGAACAAATTTGATATATTAATTATCTGTAAGTACTTAAGTAACAGTAACTGTCACCTTAAAGTTCCACCAACTTAAAATCTTTTAGATTAGCGATTTTTTTGTCTGACATCATCAGGGCAATAAGGCACTGGTGGCTCAGTGGTAGCTGTTTCGCTTGCCATGCGAAAGGCTTGCCAAGCTTGTGTGCGGACCGGATTGTCTGCTGTAGCGACCCATTGCAGGGAGCAGCCGAAAGACCAACAACAGTTTATTTGATTTGCAACAACTAAAAAAAAAATTTTAAATTGCTATTAAATAGTATTTTGGCTACTCAATAATGCAAGTAAAGAGCGATTAATATGAATGAGTACAACAAACTCAAAAACTCACAGTTCCGTTCACTTAAAACTGGAAACATCATTACTTAAAAATTTTAATGTAACTGATTACCTCAATTTTTTTGAGTTTTGCCAACTTATTCGGGTTTACAGTCTATCTATCTATCTATCTATCTATCTATCTATCTATCTATCCCTCCACCCACATACACACATATATGCACATCTATATGCATATGAATGCAAAAGTGAAAGAGAGAGAGAGAAAGAGAGGATATATATAGAATAGAGTATGTCATTGTCCCTACAGATGAGGCCCCACACTTAGGAGTCCTCTGTATTTGCATTTGGACATTACAAGGGACAAGGAGGCCTCCCCTAGCCGTGCATCTTTTAAAAAGTCAACCAATCAGAATAAGCAATGACCTGGTGAGAAGGAGGAGCTTAAGGACCCCCAATGCTCCCCATTCACACACGTCTCAGAAGGAGTTTCTCTCTCTCTTTCACTTTGTGCGTGTATGTATGTGTGTGTGTCGTAGGGGCCCCATGAAAGGGACTTGATCAACCTCCTCTCTGCATCTCATCAACTTTAATGGGCTGTAAAATGTTTTATGATATTCGTGTACTTCATATTAATGGGATAAAAATATCTTAATGTTATGATCACCATTTTGGTTTTATGTGTACATTTTATAAGGAATTCTTCGCAGGGAAGTGTTATCTGGTATTTGCAATCCACTTGCTGCATGACGTACAGTATTTCCTCTACTGGGTAACATTTTGGTCATTATAATCTTATAATATTGGGTTACAGTGAGTGTAGTGTGAGTTGAACAGAAGTAGGCAGGATTGAGGATTGACGATAAATTGTAAAACTATTGTTAATAAATAATGTTGGTAATATGAATATGTTGGTTACGTATAGTCAGTGTACCTGACTACACTATAATGTACATAGATCTCTATATAATCCAATTTTT
This sequence comes from Clarias laeviceps, assembly GCA_030014305.1. NCBI lineage: Eukaryota > Metazoa > Chordata > Actinopteri > Siluriformes > Clariidae > Clarias > Clarias laeviceps. Next base: position 23,503,673 of record JAQMYJ010000023.1, read on the forward strand.
ACAATCCATCATGCATGTGAGTGGTCTTGTATTTGGTAGGTTTACAAGGATACGTTACAGTAGGATTCCCTACAAGAACTAAAATTCTTTACTCCAAATTTAATATTCGCATGAATAATCTCCAAGTAAAATTAAGAAAATATCAAAGTTAACACATGAATTTACTGGAATATTTAAATGGTTAAGATATGATTGATTAACTATGTTTATATAGAATACATGTGTAAAATATCCACAGTTGTGGAATATCCAAATAAATCCACAGAAATTACAAATAAATAAAATAAAATAAAATAAATAAATGCTGGAACTTTCTAAACAGTTTTAATTTGTCCTTTTAATACCACATGCCATGCATACACATTAAGGTCTTAGTTCATATCACCATTCTGGACTTAATTTTACTCGTCACTGTGTGAATTTTAGATAAATTCAACTGTCATATAGACATATACTGTATGGTATAGTCTATAGAAAACTTTCTAAGCTAATTTCAGATGATTATAGTAATAAATTAGTGATGATAGGTTTAGAGCTACAATGCAAGAGTGCTATAACTAAAGCTGATATCCCTGAGGTGCAAAGACATTTTGCTCAAATGAAGACAGTGTGAGGGAAGATGTGTGGCTTGTCTACGTAGCCATTCAGATCATTTCAGATCATGCATCCTATGCTTTAACATTGCATTACCAACAAAAAAATACATGGTTTAAAAAAGCTTCAGATAATGATAAAGAGGTGAGAAAATCCAGCTTTTGGAAATTAGCAACCCCTTGCCCTGTTCATCTACTCAGTTGAGTAGCGTAGGAGAAAGGAGAAGTGAGTTAACAGGGTGTAGAATGTGGTTGCATGTTGTTGTTGTTTTTTTTTTTTTGGGTGGATCCATGAGGAAACTGAATTGCAAAAGGAAGGATAGAGTCAGTTGTACATTTGACAGACAGCCTTATCCAGAGCGACTTACACTGAACCTCCATTTTTACATCTGAGTAATTGAGGGATAAGGGCCTTGATCTAGGGCCCAACAGTGGCAACTGGGTAGCACTGGGGTTTGAACCTGGGACCTTCTGATTGGTAGTCCAATGCTCCACTGAGCTACCCTTGGTTCCTTTTACAAATACAGCTGACTGGCAGTTTCTGCTGACAGTGACTATTGGCTGATAGGGTGACATTTTTGGGCTCAATATGCCAGAGATTGGTATAAATACTATATGTTGTGATAACTTTACCTTACATACATGCAGAGCTTTTGAAAAAGCATAACAGATCAATCATCAAATTTCAGGTGTTCGGGTTCGGCAGACCTGCCTGTGTGTTTATTGTCAGTTTTGCAATACAAATTGCCCGGGTCTAGGACAAACTGTATAAAATTGGAAACTTGAGCACACAATGTAAATGGCTCTAGTGTATAATAAAACGATAATAATAATAATAATAATCCATTTAGGAACCCCTAGACACCTTGGAGGCCAATGGTGACCATTGTATTTTTACGACCGTTGTAGGACCTCCAATCATTTACAAACTCCAGGCAATTCGGGAACGCCAGTTAGTGTAATCTACATGTTTTTGAACTGTGAGGGGAAACCGAAGTACCCGCAGGAAACCCACCTACCACTGGAAGAACATGCAAACTCCATGCACACAAGTGCAAGGCGACAGAGCTGCCAATACTAGCTCTAAATAGTGGCGGCCACTCTGCTGCCAATAATAATAATAATAATAATAATAATGATAATAATAAATTCATTATAATTATGTAATACATTTTACTTTAAGTATATTAACATGCATGGACTTGAGTTTTCCAGTCCCTCTTACCATTTTTTTTCCTTTTTGTGCACAATCCTAGTGAACTTGCACGAAAGAAAGTAACATAACTAGTTACACACTATAATTAGCCATAAAAATTTCAACGGATATGGAAGCTCTTACTGTGAAATACACCAGACTAAATCATTTTACAAAACCTGAGGCATATTAACTTATCTAATGAGTTGCAAACAATATGCAGGAATACTTTGAATGGGTTTATTCTGCATGTCAATGCAGAGGATTATTGAACTCTCCTGGGCCCCTCGCAAAGCCTGGGTTCAGGACAGATTGTTGTTGTGGCTGTTCTATTGTAAAGGAACATCTAGGTATACATACACATATACATCTAGGGGGTACATATTGTAAAGTAAACAGAAAAGAATAAGAGTTAAATATGAATATGAAATCAATTACTTACAGAAAATAATCCTGCTACTATTTCAAAGCAAACATGGGATTGGATTTAAAGAAAGGATGAATTAATCCAATTGCTCATAGATCAGTCGGCGAGTTCACAGCCTTAGAGTCATGAGTCTAAGAGAGACATTACCTCTGGTTTGACCTCTTATGCTATATCTTCAGGGCTTGAAGGCACCAGATGGCATTCAGTGCACTTTGTCAATGTGTCCTTTCAAGCCTCGAGCCAAATGCAGTGAGTGATCCTTGAATATACACACCACAGTGAAGATAGAAAAACAGATTCATCACAACGCTAGTCAAAACACTTTATGTTTAATATGATAATTCATTATGTAGGGTTGTGCATGATAACACCATTCCTTTACATCTGCATTACATGAATGAATTATGCTTGCAGTTTAATTAAAGCTAGGTTTGGGTTTACATTGATATAGTTCATCACAAATACTAATACAGCGGATTCAATCCTGACAATGTTTCAGTGCATAAAGAAAGCTATATGGTTAGAGCATTAGTTTGAAACCAATTATAAAAAAGATTAGAATGACCTCTTCTTCTTACATCATTTTTTTACACATCATCATAATACCAGATCCTGAGACTTAGTTTTGTGTCTCTTCTTTACTTAAGATGTCAATTCAAAATTTTATTTTGTCCATTACTTGTGCACAGCCTTTCAGACAGACTTCTTAATTAACACCTCAAATATCATAACTGTGATAACGTGAAAGAATTTCACACACACACACACACACACACACACACACACACACACACACACATACACACATACACACATATACACACACACATACACATATACACACACACACACACACACACACACACACACGTCTATTGTCATGCAGACAACTATCATCATTTCCTAGTTCCTCAGTTTTCAATACAAAGGGGGATTATACAAGTTTCATAAAACATCCATGCTTAAAACTGACCTTAGGTTTAAATTTGAGGTTTTAAAATCAACCATTTATTTGTTCGCATTTAGGTGCTCTGTCCTGAGCAACAGAAATGCTACTAGACACAGACTGCATATAGTCAGCTGTGTTTTACATTACCACCCATGAACTCAGCGAACTCACAAACATTTGGAACTGCCATAGAACATTTGTCGGGGCAGTGGGGGTAGGGGTTCACACCCTAAATCCTCCTCATTTCATAGTAATTTTTACAATGATATCCATATGTTCCAGTTTATCAATTTAAACAGAAGGAAAGAAATTACAATTTATTCATTAACTTATCACACACAATATGACAAGGGTTGCAGAGGTTGACAGTTGCATCAGTCTAAACACACACCAAACACAGCTGAGTTGGGAATACTTCAAACTCTGGAGGGCAGTGTGTAATGGAACAGAGTGATCTTGAAAAATACCTAATGCTGGTCAGATGAAGTACCAATACAACAAACGATGAACTGCATATCAGTCTCAGGTCCTGAAGGTCATCAACCCGCCAGACCCAGCACAGCATTTTAGCCCACTGAATTGAGAACCTAAACATACAAACATTTTGCTTGGACAGAAATCGATTCATTTTTCTCCCTTCATCAAAGTTAAACCTTATTTCATTCATTCATTCATTCATTCATCAAATGAACGAACTGAACTGAGCCAGACATCAGCTAGGTTGTACATACAACCGGGAGCCATTCAAAACTTGTTTGCATCCGTGGCTAGCCAAGTGAAGTGGGTTTATGAATTTTACAAAATATTTTTCAGTCAATGAAAGGTGTTTCAAAGAGTCAATGACGTTGCCGATGTTGCCTTTGACACATGTTCAGAAGCTACTTAATTTTTTTTCCCATTTTTTTTATATTGGTAATATTTTTGTGCGGCTGGAATGGGTTATCTGCATTTACGTTATTTCTTATGGAAAAATTCGTATTGCAATATAAAAGAACTCACCTCTTGAAGGAAATTTAATTTATATGCCAAGGTTTCAATGTATTTGCAAGAGTTTAAATAAAAAAAGGAAAGTACTTACAAATCTGTAAACTAAAATAACAATGCAGAGTAAAATATCAAAGTTTTACAACATGCATCATACTGGACCTTTTTTTTTTGTTGCAAGTTTTAACTAAATACAGCAGGCCGATGAATTTTTTCATACACTATATGGACAAAGGTATTTGCCAAACCTAATGATGGATGTGATTGAATTCAGGTTTTTCAATCAGACCCTGTATCCCCAGTGAAGTCCAATCCTAATGTTTTAGCATACCAATACATCTTGGACAATGCTACGCTTCCACCTTTGTGGTAACAGTTTGGGGAAGACCCTTTTTCTAGTCCAACATGACTGTGCCCCAGTGCACAATGTGAGGACTATAGAGACATGGTTTGTTGAATTTGGTGTAGAAATACTTGATTGGCTTGAGCGCACAGATCCCTGACCTCAACTCCATCGAGCACCTTTGAACTGGATGAACTGGAATGCTCTATAGAATGAATGGTCACCAATTCCCACAGAAACCATAAAAAATCTTGTGGACAACCTTGCAAGAGAAATAGAAGCTGTTATAGCTGCGAAAGGGGGACTAATTCCATATTGAACGATGTCATTGTAGGTTTGGCTAAATACTTTTATTTACATTTTTACAGATGCCCTTATCCAGAGTGACTTACATTTTTGTCTCATTATAAACCAGCTGATGGTTAAGGGCCCAACAGGGACAACTTGGTGGTCTGGGGATTTAAACCTGGGACCTTCCGAATTGTAGTCCAATGCCTAACCAGTCAGCTAAGCCTGATCATATAGTAGTCATTTAGCATTAGTATAGTGGTTCGCACCGTCTCCTTCCACCTCCAGGTTCTGGGTTTGATTCCCGCCTTGGGGTCTGTGTGCATGGAGTTTGCATGTTCTCCCTGTGCTTGGGGGGTTTCGTCTCAGAGTCCAAAGACATTACAAATTGTTCGTAGTGTGTGTGTGTGTGTGTGCCCTGCGATGGATTGCACCCGCCCCTCCGAGACCCTGTATACAGGATAGACCGGTATTGACGATGATTGAGTGAGTGAGTGTATTTGAATGCACCTTTTACTCTCCGAGCCTGTCACTTTAAGTGGGCGGGGCTGCGTAACTACCCCCCGCCCCTTTATGTAAATGAGCGCGAATAATACAGAGCGCTAGTTGTTTGTCGGATCCATAGTGAGTAGAAGCGGCCGCGCCGGGTGGATCTCTCCTCTCCTCTCCTCTCTACTCCACTACTGCTTGGACTTAGTGCTTCATTAAGGAGGACTGAAAATCACAAAACATCTGCAGCAAGATACCTGGACGTAATAAATACATATATATAGTATAAATATATATAAAAACTTAAATATAGATATTTTTTTCCTGGACACATATATATATATATATACAGCTTATTTATTGGGAGACAGGACGCGGCTGGGCTGCAGAAGACACGGAGGGATTTTGTCCGGGGAATTTCGCAGCTCAGATAAATGTCTCTCGGGATACAGACTCTGGAGAATAGCTTACGGTAAGCTTGGGAAAGGAGAGAAATCATTATGTGTTTGTGCTGCCTGGGTGAATGCAGCTTTGTGGTTAGTGGAGTGAAGTGTTTGGGGTGTGTGTGTGTGGGATCAGCTGTGAGCCCCTGGTACTGTAACACTCCTAGCTTGGGTTGTGTAAACGTGTTGCGAAACTTTTTTTTATTTTTTTCCCCTTTCTCTTTCTTCTATGTCTTAGTGCTCTTAACATTTCGCAAAGGTGTGTCTACTGCCAGGTTATTTGAATAACAGATTTAACGTTTGTTTTATACAATAGTAACCCAGCTTCCAGACAGTCAACATGTTTCTAATTGACTGATTGCAGTTGATTTCAAATATGTAGAATAAATACCTATATGACGACATGCTGCTTTTCAGGAAAACATGCAAGACTTGATTCTTGATTGATGCTTGTTTTTTTTTTGTTTTTTTTAGATTGTGTTTGTTCTGACTTGTGCCTGGTGCCTACTTCTGAAACACTCTAAATGCCAGGAATCAGCACGAGCCCATTCCCCTATGCATGCTGGGACATGGAGGATCCTGATCAATACCAACACTACTTCTATGACGACCACGATCCAGACGAAGACTTCTTCAAATCCACTGCACCCAGCGAGGACATTTGGAAGAAGTTCGAGCTCGTGCCAACACCTCCCATGTCTCCTGTCAGGCGGCTGGATGAAACATCTGTGTGTCCATCACTGGGAGACAAACTCGAGTGGGTGTCTCACTTCCTGGGCCAGGATGACGAACACGAGGCACAATGCAACCTGAGCTCGATAATCATACAGGACTGCATGTGGAGTGGCTTTTCGGCCACTCAGAGGCTCGAGAAGGCTGTCAGCGAGCACATGTTGTGCCAGGGTGGTGCCAAGGTGCCTCTTGTCCCGCAGATTCCCGCTTCGAGGTCACAGAGTGGTCATGCGGAGTCGTTATCTCTCAGCAGCCCGATGGCAGACTGCGTGGATCCGGCGGCTGTGTTAACCTTCCCGCTGAGCGGCTGCAAGAAGCAGGTGTCCTCTGGATCTGAGTCACACACCGACTCATCTGGTAGGTGCAGAGTCCTTGACCTTGACTTAGACATGTGATGGGCTAGTACTTTCCTCAGACGAAAGTGAAATGTGTTAAAATCTCAACAACAAAAAAAAGGGAAAATAAAGTCTGATGACATGTGTTAAGCTTTAACAATAAGCAAATCAATAATTTAGTGAGCATTGTCTTTTTTTCTGTGTAACATGCTGTTTCTATGTGGGATTTTAGACAGTGAAGGTAGTGTGTGAGAATCCTGCAGAGGTGTTACTCCAGTTATACACCAATGCCCTGATTTTGAGGTTGACATCATTCCGGGCTCCTTGTGGAATGTCTCTGTGGACTTGTGCCATGGTCCTACATTCCTGAGCTCGAACAACAGGATGGGTTGTTTTTAGTAATGGGCGGGGCACTCAGAGTGAGTAGCTGTAAGCCGAGCCAATAAGAAGTGGCTGAACTGAATTTGAGAGTTGTGGAAGACCAGAGCCAGAAAGGTCCAGCATAGGTTTAGTGGAGGATTAAAGTATGTTTGTGAGACGGATTATAAAGGCTTTTTTCTTCTTCTTAGCCTTTTAAAGCTTTAATCACAGAAAATGCCTGCCGTAAAAAAGAAGACAGTTCTTTTAGAGGTCAGCAGGAGTGAAATATTTCATCAAATTACTGGTATTCTTTTGTAACTGGTGCATGATGTTTATGAGATTCAGTTAAGCTGTCTTTTGTCACAGAAGAAATCAATTTTCAAATAGTGTAGTAACTTTGGGAACTTGAAAGTTATGACCCAAGTGTTGGCCTTGAATAGATTTGGATTCATAGCAGTAGTCTGTTGTAAGAAAGGGAACTTTTTGGACAGTGATTATTATTTTCATATTTCTACAGTCTCCCAGCAGAGGCAGTGCCACATCCATTTGCCATTTGATTGAACAGGAGTCAATAGATGCACTAAGACATCTATTAAATAACCAACATTTAGCCATCAGTACATCTTAAATGAATGCTGTATAATTTATTGTAAGTGGCTGATGATTAAATGGTTTGTAATATCTGTTGTTTTAGATGATGAGGAGATTGACGTAGTGACGGTGGAACACAAGCATGGAAAATCTCGGCCAGTGAACTCGCGCAAGCCGGTCACCATCACGGTGCGTGCCGACCCACACGACCCGGGCACAAAGCGCTTCCACATCTCCATCCACCAACAGCAGCACAACTACGCCGCCCCGTCCCCTGATTCAGAGCCCCCTCGCAAAAGAGTCCGCCAGGAGACCTCACAGCCCCGGACATGCTCCACAGTCCACACACTCGAGAGCAAACCACCTGTTTCACCTGTTGCATCGATTTCCAGTTCATCAGCAGACTCCACCTCCACCACCTCCTCACCACCTCCTGCCTCACCACATCATGGCTCCAAATCACAGCCATCAAGCCCTCAAAGCTCAGACAGTGAGGACATGGACAGACGCAAGAACCACAACTTTCTAGAGAGGAAGAGGCGCAACGACCTGCGATCACGCTTCTTGGCACTAAGAGATGAGATTCCAGGCCTCGTGGACTGTCCAAAGACGCCAAAGGTGGTAATCCTCACCAAGGCGACGGAGTACCTGCATCTGCTACATGTCACAGATAGGCAAAAAGCCCAGGAGAAGAAGCAGCTCAAAAACAGGCATCAGCAGCTCCTTAGGAGGATAGCAGAACTGAAACGCTCTTAAAGTTGGTCACAGATTCAGGCAAGTCACAAGGACTGTTTGTGAGAGTGCTTGGTTAAAAGTGGAGATTAATTAAGATTAAAGACATCTGTACTTTTTTTGTTTTAGTCTCCAACAATGTTTGCACATTTGATTCTGCAGTCACTTCTGGTGTGATGTGGATTACATAAACTTCACTGAGTTTCCCAAAGAATAACTTGCTAATAAAAATTAAAGGGTTTGCATAGTGAAATAGTTCTAGTCAGGGGTAATTTATGAATTTGAACCACCATGCCATTCAGGCCTTGCTTGACATGTAGCATTTAGCTTTTATGCATGTTTGACCACCCTTGTAAAGGTGGATTTGTGTGAAGAAATCTGCAAATGATCCAATTTAATAAGTCTTTGCCCTGCTGTGCTATTACTAATGTTCAAAGTGATTTGAACAATTTGAAAGTGAAGGTTTGCGAGGCCTTTGCAATACTCTATCCAGGGTGGAGGAGAAAAACAAACCACAACAACAAAAAAGGTGTTACCGTTTATCTACAAAGATGACATATTTGGTTTATTGGTTTTCTAAATGTTCTTGTATTGGTGCACATCTGAGTCCATGCCTTACCGACATGTTGTATATATAAACTGAGATCTGTAACCATTTGTACATAATAGCTCAGCTGTATAGGTGTGTAAAGTGTATTACTGTGTATATGTATATATATATGCTTTCCATTTTAATACCAAAATCAAGGTTGTTTGATTTTTGTTAACTTTTTTTTTCTTTTTTTCTGAAACTCAGTTGGCCCACTTGGCTTAAACTTATCTCAGAGTATCTTAAAGCTTCTATTTTTGTTAACAAAAGTAAAAACAACAAAAAAAGTAAAACATTAAAATGACACTATAGAACCTTACTTTGCATTGCTAGACACCTTGTTGTTTCCACTGCCTAATCATCTTCTGTTTTTAAGGATATAATTCAACAAATGCTGAGAAGAGTCTTTTATAATCTATTTTCTTACAAATTTCTGTGTTTCTTTGTCATGCCAATGTCTTTTTCTGTGTTTTTGACCTTTTTTTTTTTTTTATACAAAAGCTCTACTGGTGGTATATGCTTCTTTATTTATTCATATACTAGAGTCTGTGTTTTTTTTTTTTTTATTAATTACAGTACATTTTATTCTTCCTAGTGCAATATCCTTTGAATCATGCAACTTTACAGATCTTCTTGTATAATGTCATCATGCTTCATGATGTACTGCTTTCTCACACCCAACACCCCCCCCCATAGTACTGCTGTTATACTGAAGGCTGATTTGCACAACATGTTCTGCCTTCAACTTTTTCAGATTCAACCTAGTCTTAAATTTAAAGCCATTCTCATACACAAATCGTGTAATGGGATTAATATTGCGCTTTCCAAAAATGAATGCCTGGCCTTGCTGATCAGTCTCCGCTGATCTTTCAATTCATTGTTCTTGAAGCACGACAGTTTTAGCAGTAATTGAGTGCAGTGGATACATCTGATCTACTCTCCATAAGATATCTCTGTCTTAGCTCCTAAAAGTTTACTATTGTTAAAACCTCCGCATGGCATGTCTCAATAGGTCATTCCTCGATGGGATTCATTCCCGTATGGGGTTCTCCTATTTCACCTCGATGCCCTCCTCTAAGATGCATATATCATCAGTAAGCGCAACACTCTCAGTCTTATTTATGTTTCATTTCTGGTGTAAGAGGCAAGCTTTAAGAATCCATTTGTTACTGTTAATATTTGTCACATACCTTTTTTTTTTTTTTTTTTTTATCCTTCTGCCGTTTTTTTTTTTTTTTTTTTTTCATTCATTTTGTTTGTTGCTCCTTTTTTCACTTTGTCTCTCCTAGTGGACAAATGTTACACTTGGAGCATGACAGCAGCATTAAGCACTTTGTGTTCAGTACCTCATGAGCCCATAGAAGTCAGACAATTAATAAATTCAAAATCAAAACTATTATGTCTCAGTGTGTCCTTTCAGTAAATCATTTCAAAAATGAAAAAAAAGAAAAAAACTTAATGGACTTTGGCAAAATAATTAGCAACTCTACCAAACATCACATACCAAAGTGTTCTATTGTTCTAAGACCATAACCTTTTTACTCTTATTTATTTTATTTTTTTGAAGAGTATTTTTAATTTTTATAGTTAATTTGGTTTTCACTGCCAGTAATTTAGGATATTTCCAAATAACAAATTATAATTATACATCTTTTTTCTGTTAGTATTTTTTTTAAGCTGTCAGTCAGAATTTCATAAATTAGAAATAGAAAATAGAATTATACCTAGGTCGGCCATCCCACTTAGTACTGCTGGATCAATAGTAATTTGAAGGTGCATCTCACACCACGCACACTACCTAGACAGGACTGTCCCTCATAACCCCTCAAAACAAGGCAATTAGACACAAGACTGGTGAAGGAAGCCACCATGAGGCCAACAGGAGTGAAAGTACAGTATTACAGAGTACAGTGGCTGAGAGTGGTGTGAAAATGCACCAGACAGCTATTTTATGGGCTCTCCATAATTGAGGGTTGCATGGGAGGCTGACTAGAAAGAAACCTCTTCTCTACAGAAGAAACATGAAAGAGAATAAGTGTTTTTTCTTTTTTTTGTGTGTGTGATAAAAAAGAACAGGAGGTGTAAACTGAGCTGCTTGTCCGAATTTAAGGAGGACTAGAAAAGTCAAAATACAGAAGAATCTGTTACAAACAAAAAGGTGAATGTTCTATAATGGCCCGGTCAAATTCAAAATTAAGATCTGTGGCACTGTTTAAAAACTACAGCCAAGAAACAACATCCAACCAAGCTAAAGAACCAGGAGCAAAGAAAAATGAGTGGGAAATCCTTCAGACAGTTTGCAAAGCTGTTCGGAGCTTACCCCTAATAGACTTAAAACTGTTATTGCCGCAAAAGATCTTTCTACCAGGTACTAGATGGAAGGGGCTGAATACTTAATCAGCATTTTTTTATTTTGTTATTTGTTTATTATTTTCAATTATATGCTAACAAGAAGTAATTCTGACTTTAAAAATATACTTTAGAAACACATTGGTCTGCAAAAAAAAACTGTAATCCAGGAGGATGAATACTTTTAAATTTTTTGTAATTAATAGTGAATAAATAAAGAAAGAAACTATTTTATATAATATGCAATATATATACACAAGAACTCACTCTTGACTTCTTCCTTGATTGTATCCAAGCAGTAGTGAAATGCTGGGATAAGTGCATTAGTGTTGCAGGGGATTATATAGAAAAATTGAGTAGTTTTCCATCTCATAACTGTGTTCTGTTATTCTGCACAATCAAATGTAGGCTTTGAACACCCTGCATGTTTTTGATTTAAACTTGATTTCATGTGGCTTCATAGAAAATCAGGCATGTGTTTAGAGAAAGGATGCTGGAATGAGATCGACTTTGTAACTTATAGCTACAGGAAGTGTAAAACTACACCAAACTTTGAAATAAATGAAATGTTTTTCCACTGAGGAATTTCTTTATTATTATTGTTATTGTTGTTATTATTATTATTATTATTATTATTGATTTGTTTTTTTAAAGGCACCACTTGCTGGGTTACCTGTAGGACTGAGTTTAGGCCACAATGATGTGTATTCCAGTCAACTCTCCATGGTAACTGACATCTATCTCGTGCCCCCCCCCCCGCCCCCGGCCCCCCATAGGTCTCCATAGCAACCAGGCAGCTATTCGCGTGTTCCGGGGCTCCGTGAGTCAACAAAAGCACGTGCGCACCCGATGACCAGTGGTGCTGTCAAGACAAGTGGCGGCAAAAACATGTAAACAAGCTTGGTTGTTGTTGTCTCGTTGATGTGAAAAAAAATCAACTTATTTGAACACTGTTTTTTTTTTTAAGAAAAGTTTATAAATCTACAATAGTATATAATCTAGACGTCAGAACAGGTAAACACTGGACTTCCGGTCAACAGCCAAACAACGAGCAGCACACACACACACACACACACAAAATCTGAGCTCGATGCAACTATGTTTCTATAGAAACTGCAGTAGGTTGCTAAGATACAGCGCCCTGCCGCAGGCTGATTCGAGCGCGCATGCTCAGTGCAGACTGGAGCTCTGTGGCTCTACCATCATGGCGGCCTCCACTCTCGGTGTGCAGCGTGCGCTTGGGAAAGGAATAATCCCTCCTTTGGTCGTGATTTTAGGAGCTACCGGTACAGGGAAGTCGAAATTAGCGATTGAGATCGGAAAACGACTTCATGGGGAAATAATAAGCGCCGATTCAATGCAGGTAAGCTTTACACCAATGCTAGACATAAAAGGAGTGTCGTTAACTATATGCCTTAGTTTAGACTTTAAATCTATAATTATATTTTCATATAGCCTTATGAAATGTGTGTGTTCATTCCACTATAGGACTCATAAATCCAATATACGCACGAAAAAGCTCATTTGTTCGTGTGTTAAGTGTTAAATAGGCTGGTTATCTAACATTCATGCATCGTGGTTATCCAGCTCACTTACAAGACACTGAATAGGTGATTATTTTAAACAGATGTTGCCAGCTGTGTAATTCTGGTATGTTCTAATAGCTTGACATTGGATATGTCGTGTTTTGCTAAACAGATATATACTATTCAATACAATACAATGTGCTAGGTCTGACAGGCATTGGTGGCTCAGTGGAATGCCATGTCGAAGGCCTGGGTTCATTTTCCACCCAATGCCCAAACCCCAGCCACTGTCAGTCCCAAACACGGATGAAATGAGACGGTTGCGTCCAACCTGTGTCAAGTTTCGTGCAGACTGTATGGTCTGCTGTGGTGACCCCTCGATGTGAGCAACCAAAAAGTTAACCACAGTATGTTATTATGTGTATTAATCTGTTATATTAAGGGGACAGTGCAGGTAGGACGCTTTAGGAACAAAGTTATAGAGGCCAGATTAAGATGGTTTGAGACATGTGAAGAGGAGGGATGAAGGGTATATCAGGAGGAGGAAGTTAGAGATGGAGCTGCCGGGCAGGAGGAAAATAGGAAGGCCCAATAGGTTGTTTTTGGATGTGCTGAGGAAGGGCGTGCAGGAGGTTGACCTGACAAGGTAGACGGAGATAGATGGAGACAAATGATCCACTCTGGCAACCCCCAACGGAGGCAGCCGGGAGAAGATGATGATGGTTTACAGAACTGGCTATACTCAATCTTGCAGTTACTGTGTGTAAAGACGTTGCTCTTTTCAGATGAGGAAACGTTGCCAAAACAATAATATCGCGATACTAACAAGTTCAGTTACTTTTAAAATCCAGTGTTTACACCAAAAGGTTTACTTTCTAGATCGCACAGTGGCGTAGTGGTTAGCTCTATGGCCTCGCACCTCCATGGTCGAGGGTTCAATTGGCTTGGTGGGTTTCCTCCTGGTATGGTTTCCTCCCACAGTCCAAAGACCTGCAGATTAGGCAAATTGGTGTCCCGAAATTGCTCATAGTGTGTGAATGAGCTTGTGGAAGGTGCATGTATGCCCTGCGATGGATTGGCACCTTGTCCAGGGTGTACCCCGTCTTGTGCCCAAAGGTTTCTAGCCTCCGGGCTTCTTTCTGTGACCCTGTACACAGAATAAGCGGTATAGACGATAAATGAGATAATTACAAAATAAAGAACCCTTTCTTTCCTACACGTTATTCGTAACAACAGTGTGTGTGTTTGACTCAGAGTTGTGAATCTCATTCATTTGAAGCTTAGTAATAGACTTATTTCCAGGCAGCACAGGGGCGTAGTGGTTAGCCTCGAACCTCCTGGGTTCAATTCCCATCTTGGGTCTGTGTGCGGGGAGTTTGCATGTTCTCTCTGTGCTTGGTGGATTTCCTCTGGATACTTCGGTTTCCAAAAACATCCATATTAAGCTAATAGGATACGGAATTACAGGCTATGTAAGCTAGTGATTGAGTTTTATTTATATACTGTTTTTTTTTTTTTTTTTTTCCCCTACTTGACGTTTGAGGCTTTTTAACAAAATGTGACGATAACAACCAACTAACATGATTTATGGCTTATAACTTGCACAAAAACTAGGAAACAAGGTGAGTAACACAACACTTCCTGTTCCAGAGAAAGCATTCTGTGCATGCCAGTTTCTTAGTGCATGTTTGTTTGTTTTTTTTATTTTTTTTTAAGAACTCTCAGTCCAATTTTCTGTTCTTCTTGGCTAGGTTAATTCTCCCTTTGAAGAATCTTGAGTGTACATACGATAGTTGTGGTATAGGAAATTGTAAACCCTTTTTTTACTAATTTAGTTTGTTTGAAAAGAGTTTTTGCCATGATAACTTTTTATAATGTCCATGTTCAATATTGGCATTCATTTGGATCTGGATCCATTTTTATGTTTCATGTTTCAGTTGACATTTTCTTAGCACAACATAGCCCAAGAATTGCTCAACCCTTAACAGGAACAGAAATACTCAGTTCTACCCCATTTCCCTAAATACTATATATGGTTTCAGCAGAAAGGGTTTGTTCAGTTATTGGTCAAGGGAATTTTTTTTGTTTTTGTTTGTTTGTTTCACCTCACGGGCAGCAGAGGGCTCTAAAAGTTTCAAACAGCTTCTTTAAGCCTGCCCTCAGTGCTCAGCAGCTTTTCATGGTCTTGTGTTCATATTGTACAGTATGTCACGTTGGTTAAATAAGTGTGTTCAGGAGTGCAGCTTCCACACTGTCGAATAACACAAACCCTGTTCAGAGCTATTCATTGCCTTCTGTACCATTAATACATCCAAAACAGCTTTATTTAACTAAAATCTGTAAAAGTCCAGTCACACAAAAATATTAATTGCGTAAAGAAGTAACCAAGATAAGCAAGTGACATGACTGGTAACAACAGTTACATTTTAATAATGCACAGTTTAGATTGGGTATATTTGGATAAAAATCATTAATTGGTTTCTGGCTATAAATGATAGAATTTGTTGTGGTCGTGTTTTGTTTTGCAGTTATACTTCATTTACCCCATTTGACTAGCTTCATGTATTCTACTGATGATGATCTGTGCAGAGAGAATAAGCACAATCCTTTCCATACATTCATTTTAAAATGTACAAAACATATGTCTGTCTATGTGCTGCTCGGCTCACCATATATATCGGTGGCAGTTCTTTACAGGTTCAGGTTGACAGTTTGATGACCGTTTGTATCTGAGCACTTGGGGGTGATGGACTTTGCTCAAGGGTCCAACAGTGGCTCCAGCGGCATCTGGGCTCGAACCGGGGACCTAAAAGGTTTTATCGATTTGTTTTGCAGTTTTTAAGAAGGCATTGCATACATCAACACAGCTTTTGAACCACAGCTTTTGCAGAAAATACAAACTGCTTCTAGCTTGTGCAAATACTCGTATTTTGCAAGATTATCACCTATTTTCTTTTCTTGACTTTATGGCCAGTTGGTGCTACCTATTGGACTGGAGTGTGTGGCAGAAAAAATGTATTGCTTTGTACTTTTAAATAATCAACAACACGATTAAAACAGGGTTTTAGTATTTATTAGATACGTTTAGTACTTTTTAAAAGTTCAAAGCCAGTAAGGAATAAAGGTTGCTTGAGACAAATCAAACATTTGAATCGCTTATATGAATCGAATCGAAAAGTGCAACACATTAAAAAAATCTAATCAGATCGAATTGAAAATCCACCTACGAATCACAACTCTATTTATCTGACAATTAACTCAGGACATTGGAAAGTTTGTTTGAGAAATTGATGATGAGAGACACCATGATGTTGCTTCACATCCCGTTGTTTATATTGGTATAGCAACATGAGCACATTGTGTACATGCATAATCAACAGGCGGACTAGCCACCTTGCAAACATATGGTAAAAAACAAATATAATCACAGCGTTTGTATTCATATCTGCCTCAGGTAATTCAGTCACAACTGCACACCTGGCATACATGTGTCTCAAACGCAGTTTCACTGAACCCTTATAAACAATTTTTTTTTCGTTGTTAAACTCGGCCGTGCTTCGATGTTGTCAGCAGAGGTGGCAGTAATGCTGTATGTCATTACGTTAAATTTAGATACATTTATGAATAAATTGTACTCAAGTATTAATATTTTGGGCTCTTGTTATTTGGTTTGGAATGTGTGGTGCTAACGTGGCTAGCTACAGTTAGCGCTGGATACTGTAGTGTGGAAAGAGCAATTGCTAATAGCTGCTAAGTGCCTGTATGTGATTACATGTAAGTGATGACAGGAACTACAGTAGCTTGTTTTTACAGAAATTCCAGCATGTAAAACTCAACTATAAATGGATATGTTGTTCTTATAGAAAATTAGCGTAATTACACTTTATTGACAAGTAAATAGTTTGTAGAAGTAGTTAAAATGTTAAAGCTAAAAAAAAAAAGCTGCTCATAACTGCCAAATTTTGATTAAATTTATAGTACAAAGTTCAGTTTACATAGTGTACGTACCAGTGTTTTTGGAGTAATCCATGATGTTTCGTACTTTTGTTCTTTGTTTGATGAGGATTGTGGCGGCTTGTAGGTGCATTCCGGTCGTTTCTGTGTCTTCCGCATACTCCTATCACATTGATTGGCTCTCGTATAGCCACGCCCACCTGGAGGGAAACATTCTACTTAACATTTTGATTCAATTCATGGCGCAGATTTAACTCCAGGAAGATACCAAAGTACTATCAAAATTCCATTAAATTCTTTACAGCCGCAGACATAAAAACATACAGATTGAATCTTTTCCTGAGACTGAATCTTTTCAGTTTCCTCCAATATATGAATGCCTGGCAGTGTGTGAAAGTATGAGTTCTGACCAATGTACAGGCAAAACCTTTTATTTCTTATATTTTTTCATATATATATATACATATATATAAACTAATTAAATACCTTATCTTTTCAATATATATTTTTTCTGTATCTAAAAGCATTTTCTATTTCATATTGAGCAATGCACACATTATTTTTATGCCTCTTTAACTGTTCCAAGATTATTATTAGCATGCTATCATAAAATGAGTAGTCGAAATATTTGTAGGATTTATAAGGACATATATGTTTGTACAAAAAGATTTTGTAATGGATCCAAACACGGTCGAGGTCACAGTAGGGTCGAATATCTGATATGAATAGTTTGTCTTCAATAGCTTCCTTCCTGTTTATCTTACAAATATGTTGCTTACATGCTCATGTTCAGGAACTCTGAGCCCTTTTTTGGCTTGCTATTTAACATAGTATCTCAAGAATGAGTGGTCATAGCAAAGCCAAGTGTCTAAAATAGTGTTTCAAAAATAGCGTCTTTACATTTTAAGTGTATTTTCAAGGTAACTTCTGGCGTACAACTTCGGCTTGTTTTTAGTTTAAAGGGATAGTTCAGGTTCATTTTTGTCCGTCAAGTCTGTCTTAAATTAAAATTGAGGTGTGTATAAATACAGTACATTGCAATAGGTCTTAGTCATTTATAAAATTTCCTGCTTTGCACACATATTTCAAAGTGTATTTTTTATATATATATATATATATAAATTTTACACTTTTTTCCTCAGAACTACTGGGTAATTTGACTAACATAGCCATACAACTAGTTCTGGTTAGTCATACGGTTAATTCAGGGGAAAGAAAAGAGTTACTAGAGTCTCGACTGAACTTTAGAATGCATTTTTGCATGGAATGTAGGTTGTGGAATTTGGTACCCTTAATTTGGTACTTACATTGTACTTGCATATTATTATACCCAATATTTACATTATAATCGTGGTCCAGGTGACAAACTTCATGGTCGGTATGCAGAGCCTGAAAAATTATAATGGCCAAGACCTACTGTAATGTATTAATATGCACCTAATTTTTTCTTTGACAGACCTGAAAAAAAACCTGAACTATTCCTTTACATTAACATGTTTATACTAAGAATGTGCACATGTAGACAAAGACAGAGGTAACCCGTATTCGACTGGAGGAGTGTCAAATTGCTAAAATGATATGTAATATGATTACATTTGTTCTTATCTGTGGTAAATATCTGTTAGTTAGCTCTAACTGATGTCCATATGTTAAAACTTGCGTTAGAGACTTTATTTTGCTTTACATGTGCGGGCACACGTGTTATAATAAACAGTACACGCGCGCTGTACACACACGCTGTACACACACGCTGTACACACACAAAATAAAAGATGTTTTACACACGTGGTCAGTGTTATAGTAAACAGTACACGCGTGCACGGATGTTGATTATACCAGTAAGAGACACGCAATAAGACCCAGCAGGGGAGACGATTACCCACAATTCCGCAGTGCAAGAGAGAGAATAAACACTTGCTCAGTTGTGATTATGTGACGGTCGGCATCAAAACAAGAAGCGCATATGTGATACATGATACTCGGTACTCGTAAACCAAGACAATGCTCGTTTTTCAAGTCAAAATTTATTTAAAATCTTTGCTCGTCTTGCCTAACACTCGTAAACCGCGTTACTCGCAATCAGAGGTTCCACTGTGTATAAATAAATCCTGGAAATGTTTTTTTGAAAGCTTTTTTTTTTTTTATGCCTAATCTGCCTATTATCTATTGCTTCAGTAAATCTATTACTGTTTTTTCTGACTACTTTTTAAAAAAATGTTTTGACTAGTTCAAAAGTGCAAAATGTTGAATAGTAAAATGTATACATGGTGGGTCTTCACCAGTCACTGCACATTTTGTCCTTTTATTTTATAGTCAGATTTGGATAACTACGTCTTCATCTCTGAAACAGAAATTCAGTCTCTGCCGTTTATTACATGCTGCACTGTTTGTAATTTAGGGACACACTGCCCTTGTCTTGTGCCTCTTGACCTTGAGTGTGTCTTCATGGCTGTCACCTGGTTCAGTTAACTAGGTTACACTAATGAAATCCCTGCAGCATTCTCCTTGACTCCGTCGAAAGTGGGTGTGTATGTGTAAGACTCGTGCTTGTGTTAGTGACGGAGTTTATGCGAGTCTATTGTTGTGTTGGGGTCGCTGTTGCACAGACACTATAGGGAAGCGCCATTGTCATGCTCAGTTGCTTCCCACACTCTGACTGGGTTTAAGAGCCTCCATTTACCGATGCTGGCATTAAACGATTGTGCCGATTGCATACACGCTACTGACGCTTTCAATAGCAGTACTGTATGGGGTACGAGTCAAATTGTTTATGGTTAATGCGCCCATGTTAAGTTTGTGAGATTTAATACTGGTGGACACACCTATTCGAGCCATTGGGATGAACCCTGACCCTACAGGTCACTGAGATCATAGTTCTAAGTTGATGAGGATGAGGGAGGGCTCATGGGAACCACACAGAAAGTGGGATAAGAAGAAAGAAAGGGACTTTGGAGACTCGGTGTAGCCTTTTTACCACAGGAGGTCTTGGAGGTCATGAAGGGCAGTTTAATGGGTCACCAATAAATGTAAAAGACTAGGGCACATAAGTCACAAGGGAATTAAAATGTCCCTGTATCTTCGGAGTAGGTCGGTTATCGCTTAAGGTGTTGTGATGTGAGAAACGTCAAATGAAATCTGTTGTATACAAATCCATTTATAATCAAAGTAAGAGTGGTGAAGATGCATCATCAGGATCATTAGCATGAGCTCTGCCTATGCTTTGTTGGACAGATGTAAGTTGAGGCACATCAAAAAATTTCTTCCGGGTGCTCTCATCAAGGGGGTCGCCACAGTGGACCATCCAGTCCGCAGACAACTCTGGATGCCCTTCTTGACGCAACCCAAGTATTTTATCCGGGCTTGGAACTGGCATTGCATGCAGTGCTTGGGTAGTATGGGGTGTGGCCTCCCGCTGACAGCAGGGCTCTTACATCACCTGCATTTCAATCAGAGAGAAACAGATACTTTTGGTTTGTTTGCTGTTTGTGGTTTCACATTTCACATCTAAATGAAAAGAGAATAAAACCAAATACATTGACCGCGGGGCATTTAGGGCTGACATCATACTCGCAAAACTCTTTTATTGCTCATAAATACAGCAAGGGAAACGAAAAGCCTGAGTAACTTTGTAACTAAATAAATAACTAGGTAATTAAAGGATCAAAACAATTTGTGCTCATCTCTTTTTATTCCTTTCTCCAAATATCCATATGTTCACTTAATTTATGCCTTGTGGGTCAGTTTAGCAGCTTATATCTACAGATAAAATGCTGCTCTCTGCTCATGTTTGGCTCGCTTCCTGCAGTTAGTTGGGTCTATTCAAGATTGCTTTTGTTTTGAATCTGAGGACTAACTTTGGGACACGTTGGGACACGGACAACCACATTTCTACTGACACACCCATCATTTCGTATTACATACTTCACACTCCATATTTCAGTCATACTGCTGTGGTCATACCCACATACAATATTTTTACACTTTAATACTTTTATATTTTTATACATATTTATGTACACTTTCATTTTGTACAATCTGTTCCTGTGTAATTTTTTTATTATTTATATTTTCTATTCAATTTTATCTTATACGTTTTTTTTTTTATTTGTAAATTTCCAGCCTGTATTCATTTGTATTGGTATTCCATCTCTAGTTTAATTGTATTCTTTTGTGTAATATATAAATTGTGAAATCCTTCTATTTCAGGTCAAGGAGAGTCGTATGAGCATTTCACTGCATGCAATACTATGTATGGTTGTGTATGTGACAAATAAAATTTGAATTTGAAATTTAGTTTTTGAACCACGCTACTGGTTGCTGTGTTCACAACTGTTATAATAAACCACATCAGTGGCATTATCTTTAAAAGATTATCAAAATATTTGACATATGACAGTATATAATAATTTATATGTATTTTTCTAACAAACTCGGAGAGGAATTTTATAATTTCAAAATGATTTGAATAACCATTAAATACTAAAATGTTTTGAGTATTTGATTCTTTATATAATCTAAGGCTTATAATAAGCCAATTTAAATAAAATGCTATTTAACAAAGGAAACGTATACTCGAAAAGGTATAAACGAATATACTACATTAGGGATGGAAATCACCAGGGACTACCAGATACAATAGCATCGCAATACCTAGATGTTGATTTGTATTGTGACTTTCTCAATATCACAATTGTGTAAATATCCTCATTGAACTTTTTTTTCAGCTTTGGTTACAATTCTAAACAAACTCTGAATTGCCTGGCAGTGTGTGAATAGTTTAGAGCGCACCACCTGTAAGATTTATAGGGGAAGTACAACATTTAAACACCTCAAATGCAAACATATATACATTTATTAGTAATAATAATAATAATAAATGATTCTGGAGTCAAAAGAATCACAACTGAATCGATTTCTTTTACCTATCTGTATGATATCTATATAAAAATTTATTATTATTTTATTTTAATAGAAGTCTCAGCTGTCAATCAGTTTTCTAACACATGATGTCTACAGGACAGATGAGTTTTCTGTCTCCGGTCTCCCAGTAACTTAAGCATGCACTGTTTTGTCTTAAAAACCGACAAAAAAAAAAAAAAAAAGCAAGGCTTGTGAGGACTGAGAACTGTCTAAAAAGAAGCATTAACGAGTAGTAACACACTTCAGATCATGCTGTTCTAGAACAATAAATATCTAAACAAATAAAGTAAATTTCTCAATAATAATAATAATAATAATAAAATATTAGACCACTATGGATATGTTTGTACAGTATAATGTAACCAGTGAAAAGATCTATCCAATGAAACTTAAGCACTCTGATGATTTATGGGCATGTGACTCTTATGACATGACCTCCTAATTTCCTTCTCTCATCTTGAGTAATGTACTGTACGGACCCCTCAGGAGAGCTCGATGTCTCTGCGCTTACAATCCTCAATCAGTGCAGGGCATGAAAAATTCAGACGGCTGACTGTAAATTTGATTAACGCTGCCCGTGCAGGTTAGAACCCGAGTCTCATGTCTGATGTGATGCATAGCGTTTATGATTTTACAAAAAAAAAAAAAAAAAAGAAACACATGCTTATCGATGCAAAATCCAGGGACATCATTTATTTAAAGGTAATTTGTTATTATTTGTCTCATGACCGGCGTAAAAGATGAGACTGAACTAAAATCTGAGTCCGTTTTTGTGACCGAACAGTTTCATGCTAATTTCATTTCATGAGCTCTGTTTCGATACAGACCTTTAATGTGATTGTGTGATATTTGCCACCTCTTTCATTGCGAACCACACCTGTGTGAGGTCTCCCGTGCACTGACCTCTCCCACTGCGCATGCTGATGCTTGAAAAGACCGCTTGGAAACTGGTGGAAAAAATAAATAAATAAAAGACCAAAGCATCCAGAAGCCTTTATCTATATATTCAAATATCATTATGTATACAGTCAGTTTAAGACCGACACATGAGGTATGTTGTGAAAGCTATGCATGTGACTATTATTTCATTTTTTTTATTGAAATTGAAAGCAGCTTTAATCGAATGTGTGAAGCGCTGTCTGCATTCGAAGCTATCCTTACTTAAGCCTCCTAACCTTTTGAATCATTTCTATCACTCCAAGCACACCGCCCAGACCAAATTGAATTTGCACCGAATGAATGAAAATCCAATTGTGTCAGGCTGTCTGGCATCATGCCTTGTGACACAGTACATGTCTGGCTTGACGTCTGTGTTCATCCAGACTTCCACAGGAGCTCGATGGAGCCTCTGATAAGCCTGATCGAGTCAAAGGAAATCGTACTGATTATAAAGAGCAGAACATGTCTCTTTGATTGGTTATCGTAGATGTGTGTGGAAAATGAGATCTTTGTTCAAGAAACTACGAGGAATGCGTAAAAACCGAACAGCATTTACAGCAGAATTCAAGCACAGTACGGTGATGAGATTCTTAACCGCAGGAAAACACCCCTGTGTCCTTAAAGCCAGCCAACTATGTTTTCTAACTGCTGCTCATGTGGCCTCATAAGCCAGTGTAACACACTCGGAGGAAACAATCTGTCTTGTTTCACACAGAGGACACGCCTGCTTTGCTAATGTTGCTGGAATTGGCAGGGGAGACATATGCGACTTCAGTACGAGGTAGTATCAAAAAGTTTTGAGATTTAACAGGCCATAGATCCGCTATACATCCTACCTCGGACGCCTTAAAACCTGGCAGGAGAATTCGCTATTGACTGTCTGGCCCCTGGAGACGAATTCTCGATGCACAACGTCAAAAAAGATGATGAGCATGCACTCGGTCGAACTGATGACCTGCCTCTCCTTTGTCACTAGTGGAGATGATGGGCTGTGAAGACTGTTGCTTTGTCCCAGGATCGAACCCATACCCGTAAGTTTTGTCACTAGTAATGAGTTTTTGCCAGACTTTGACACGATGTTCCTTCTTCTCCCGACTCCGCAGCCTGAGGATGAACTTGCCGGCAGCATGGCGCATATTCAAATCACTGTTGTGGATTGTTCTCATACACAAGTTGCGGAATGGTTTCAACATTTCGGGCCTTGTGAAAGCACCAAACCTACGAATGAATCCGACTTATGAACGTGCTCCCAGAATGGAACTCGTTCGTAAGCCGGGGACTTGCTGTACTACCCAAACTAATTGATTTGAATTGATGACCGACTAAAGACTATTTTCTTGTCTGTCATCAAGGGGTGAAGAAATTAAAATGAAAAGGGAGGTTGAGATACCCATGCTATTTTTTATTATTATTTTTTTTTCATGAACCAAAAAAAAAAAAAAAACCTTAAACATCACATAATCCATCCATCCATCCATCCAAGTTCACTGCAGCGTTCCATGCTGTAGGGGAACGTTGTGTTGCTGAGGACCCAAGATTCAAGATACACACACACACACACACACACACACCCACTCATATGCTATGCAGGAAACTCAAGTCCGCTACAGCGTAGTCTTTTTGCTTTAGGAGGAAACCAGAGCATACATAGGAGACTCACTAAGCACGGTGAGGATGTGCAAACTCCATGCACACAGACTGGGGGCGAGATCCGAACCCCTAAGCCACCCTTCCACTTCTGCATAATAATAATCACTACAACTCGTATGCTTCTTCTGGCGAGGAGTTTTAAAGGCAGTGTTCATAATGTTTAAACAGAGTTGTCATCTTCATGGCACTTCGAGTACTTGCTCATTATTCTTAGTCTCTATAACTGTCATTGTTAACTCTGCCTCGATCAAAATCATGCAAACTGAACTTAGGTTGGTGGAATAGCTACTGAATTTATCAAATCCTTTTTTGAACTTGGAGGCGTTGTAGTGTTTGGGAGTCGTAATGTAAAGGAGTAAAACCTGTACCACAAAAAAAAAAAAAAATCATATCTGTTTTACAGCAACTTTTATTGTTTGTCTTATGCTTTAAGCCTGATGTCGTCCGAGAGCCATAATCATTTTTATCACAGCTTGTTATTTCGTTTACTGACTGGACGGCTGTTGCTTCGGTGTTAGGTGCGCCTTCTTTATTGCGGGTCTTTTCTTGTTTTTACATCTTCTTCTTCCCATTATACCCCCCCATTCACTCCTTCTGTCCCTCAGCTCTGAATGGTACACAAGGGGCCAAGGAAATGGACCACAAACGAGCGAGCCGTTGAGGACTGCGCTCCTTGGTAACGATGGCTAGAATGTAGTAAAAGATCAACCTCATGAAAGATTGATTAGAGGGAATTTATTGAGTCGGTGGCTGTAGGAAAGCAGGGCAGAGGCGAATGAGCTGGCGGGAAGCTGCAGAGGAAGCTGCAGAGGGAAGTGAGCGAGAGGATCTGGTGCTAAAGGGAATTCTGCACCATCAGCAGCGAGAGGTGAAGGTCACACCTTAAGGATGTTTTCTAGGTGTCATCTTTCAGCCCCCTTTTTCACTCATCCACATTTGCATCATGTTTCCTCAGTTTCCTGATTACATCATCATCCTGTGTATATTTTGAGGTTTCATAATTAATAGGATTTTAATCATGATTACATTTTTGGCTTCTTTATTTAGTTAAATATAAATATATTTGTTAACCATTTTTCTTTCTTTCATGTAAATGTTATTATTTTTTTGTATATCATTTGTTTATTCTTTTTTTTTTCTCTTTTTTTATTTATTTTATTTAGTTTTTCTTACTTTTTACATTTTCTTTCTTTTCACTTTCTTTATTTCTGTCATTTTTCAACATTTCTGCTAATTCAACTCATCTTTTGATCATCCACACTTTCTAAATGTTAAAATATTCTTTCTTTCAACACATTTGTGTAAAAATTAACATCAAAGATTGACTGTTTATTACTCTCTAGTGCGCTTTATAGAATTTCTTTGATGTTGAAATGTTTTTAAAAGCATCTTTGCTTATGTACTGTAAGTAAAACAGCTGTTGGGTTTTTCTGAGCGTGCTAGAGAATACGAGTTTATACTCCTAGTATAACTTTGTCACACACACTTCTTCCTAATTTTATGGAAAAACCAGGAGCCATTACATTAGGTTTTGTTTTTTTTCCATCTGAAAACTGATCCGTCAGGATGCTTTACTCACAGGCATGCAAATATTCTTGCCTGTATTATGTCCAAATCCATTAACTGTTTCAAAACATACCTTAACGAAATTAATAAATACATAACATTACACAAGAATAGTTGCATGGAACATATTACCTGATAGACCAGCTTTTAGTAAAAACTAACAGCTGTTTTACTTATAGTACTTGCAAAAATACGTTTAAAAAAAAAAAAAAAAAAAGGTGGCTGTAAACATTTCTACATAAAATAAACTTGTATAAAGAGCGCTAAAGAGTAATAAAATAAACACAGTCAGTATTAGATATGAGAAATCTTTGATTTAAAAAAGTCAAATACAGATGTGTGCAGTTTTAGTAGTAAAACAGCTGTTAGGTTT
The DNA here is from genome assembly GCA_030014305.1 of Clarias laeviceps. Taxonomy (NCBI): domain Eukaryota; kingdom Metazoa; phylum Chordata; class Actinopteri; order Siluriformes; family Clariidae; genus Clarias; species Clarias laeviceps. The sequence continues at coordinate 23,530,000 of JAQMYJ010000023.1, forward strand.
TACTGAGTGTATTTGGAGAGTAAATTTATCACACTTGCTCATTTCTATGTTCAAGCATAAGCCATGTGCTTATATTAGTTTTTTTTATTATTATTATTATTATTATTATTTTGGTTTCTATCTGAAAATCCATCATATGATTTATTTATTAATTTTTAAGTTACGTTTGGAATGAGGGAATGGTTTTGTAAAACCTGTATAACAATATTGTACTAAAGATTGTGTGTGTGATTCTAGGCACTAATATGAAGCTCTGGTTTTTAAATAAGTCCTGTGTAATTCATCTGGTTCCATCTGCGTTTCCGTTCTGGTTCAAATTTTGCGTCTCATGCCCTTTTACTGCTCCTTTTGCCGTTTTTTTCCCCTAGTTTGATTGGTTGATCTCTTCCCATCTCTCTTGTCTCCTCGCTTCATCTTTCTCATGGTCTCCTCCCCCCTTTCTCCCTCTTTCTTTCTCTCGGTGTGTATGAGGAGCAGCTGTCTCGTGCGGGGCCTGAGGTTGGGTGTGCATGGCAGGCCGGCTGCAGTCATCCAACACTGAGCCCATTGTCTGCGAGTGGGGAGATGGGGCGGTGGGGGCAGCGCAGGGCTCTATCCCTCTCTTTCTCTATGCCACACATCCACACACAGGCACACAAAGAGGCGCTGGTCCCACCACGTGGAGCCATGCTCCCTAAACACACAGACTAGCTCCTCCTTTGTTTCACCTCCTCCTTTCCCACTCCTTTGCTGTTCTGTATAGAGGAAGCACGCACATTCAGAGGCTCACATTCTCACGCTTCGCTCCCATGTGGTTCTGAAAGGCCAGTGCTAGTGAGCGCTGTCGCTTATTCCAGAGCAGTATTACAGCTTTTATGTCATTTTGCAAAATGTCATCTGTCAAGATAAAATGTAGATGAAACCCAGAGACACTCCTCTTTCCTTACGCTGTGAATCGTTTGGCCTTGAAGGCTTTCTTTGAGTCTTTCTGCTACTTTTGACTTATTGTCACACGTGGGTCTGTGCACACACCAACACATAGGATTGTTGGAATGAATGTGCATTGTTCAAGCTTTTAAGCTCATCATTTTAAATCTTCAGTATCCCGTGTTTTACTTGAATCAAAGTTTATAAACCATTTTTGCGTAATTGTTACTTGATGTAGTCAACGTGTCAGTTACTTTCACATATTAGGTTTTCAGAACTATACTGTTATTGTATTGCAAAAGCATTAGTTTCCAGAGATTCTGTGACCGGATCTCAAATTATGTTTTGCTGATCATATAAATATAGAGCATATAGTGTACAGTAGGTGTTTATTCCTGGGTAAGGAATAAAACATGGCATGACATGCTGTTGGAACAAAATAATTTATGATTAGACATACAGTTATCGTAACATAATCTGTTACTGGGTCTAGGTGACGTGACGTTGCTCGACATAAAGCTGAGTCACTGTTACACCACAAAGTGGATTATTTTCCAGTAGCAGCATTTCTTGTAGTGAAGTGTTATTCCTATTATACCAGCCATTTTGCAAGGATTACAATACATCAATTTTTACTTTTAGTTTAATTCGGTTTCTCATTTCAAATGTTTTGACCCTCTAAAGAAACACATACGAACATATAAAAGTCAAATGTCTATTTGGAAATATGCATGAAACTGGGATTATACAATATAAATTTGCGCAAATATGTGAGAAGTTTGTACAAATTATGTAATCGCAATCTTTCAAACTGTTGTGACTTTACGTCTCTTCTTTGCAGAATCTATTACTCCTTCCATGTGTCTCTTTTTTTATTTTATTTTTTATTCTGTCAGCCCTGTTTTTTTTTCCCCACAAGAAGAAACAAAGACTTGCATTTGCAGTTATTTTTTAACCTCCTTTATTTTGGAGGGATTTGTCGTGTTAATCAAATTCTTGTAAAGATTTTTACTTATCCTTTGGATGATCAAATGAAGCTGCATTTATTGTCATTCTTTGAGGTGGAAGAAAATCAGAATACTTTAACCATTTATAGATATCAACAATATTACAAAATGTTTGTGAGACAAGTCACGTTATAGCAGTTATAAATAGTTTTTCCCAAACTAGCTTTTCTTTTTTATTTATGAGACCAAAAACAAGAACAAAATGCAAAATGTAACTGGAAAAAAACAATGACTTCAGTCCTGAAACTTTTACCATAAACTAAATATTTAAACTATTAACCAATATACATCTGTTAAAGGGTAACTTATGCAAAAGTCCCATTTTTTAAAAATTATTTTTAGATATTTTAATAGGAGTGTACCAACAAAAAGAACACAAGGAAAAAAAGCATTGCCTGCTTTTTATATTTATATATTTTTTATGTATCTATTTGTCAGGGTTTTAACAAGCCTATTAGATTTTCCTCTGTTTGTGACCTCATAAGAATATACCCTCCCTCAGCAAACTCAGTTACTCAACTCTGCTGTTCTCTGGTGGGTGTGGCTAATCAGTAGCTCAATTACATAGACACTGAAATGGCGTGTTTGGCTGAGGAGTGAAACAGAGCGAGTTTGAGGTACAAAAAATGCATTATTTATTAATTTTTTTTAATGAGAATTTCAGCTGGAGTATTAAAACATGTTGAGGGGACGAGTGTTGCCTTGTTAAAGGAGAAGTTAAAGGAGAAGTAAAATATGGGACCTTTAAATAACAACACATGGTCTTAGGCTAGTTGGAATGTCTGCCATGCTTATTAATATTATTATTAAATAATAATAATAAAAGTAGCAGATTAATATAAACACAGATTTTTGATTTGAGCTGGAACAACTGTTAGAACTGTATTGTTAGAGATAATTCATTAACACCTTCTGGCCAATCAGAGTTGACAGCTCAACAATAAGTAGTGTAGAGGTTGTAGACTAAGTATTAAGCTTGTGTAGTCAGCAGGAAGTCAGTTCTGGGCTTAAAATCTATTCCCACATAAAGTCAAAGGATAAAATAATGTATTTTTTTTTTTTTTACATTTTTGCATCTAGATTAATATCAGCCATGTTGCGTCTAAATATAACTGTGTTTGAAAGAAATTCTGATACGGGAAATGGGAATCGGAGAGACAAGCTTCGGAGAGACAGGCGTCACACGAATGGCATGAGTCGGAGGATCAGGTAAATGATGAAAGGTCTTCTGCAGCATCACGAGCTTGGACAAGAGTGACATTATAAGCCGGACAAAAGCTGCTGTTCCATCAGAGGACGGTCTGTGTGTAGAGGAGACGCAGCAGAAGGAGCGTGAGGCAGCCGGCGGGAAGAAAAAGCTCACAAAGAGGAAGTGTGTGAGAGGGAAAGATTCCCGAAACCGCGTCGGAGGGGTGAATGTGTCGGGTGTTCGGAGGGTGGTACTAAAGAGCGAGCGCGGCTGAGAACAAACCGCACTAATGCAGGGCAGCACTCGAGCAGTGTGGCCCCAAATGAGAGCCACATGACCAGACGAGACATGGCTTTTTTTTTTTTTTCTGTTATTCATGTGTGAGCCTCACACAAGCTCACACACATTCATTCACACAGTCCCTGTGCCATCCTAGACGGATTTTATCCAAATATCTACAACCGTTATTGGATGAAAAACGCCAAAAATAACACACAAGGAGACACAATAGAAGTCTTGACTTCTCTCACTTAGAATAATCTCTTACTACTAAACAAAATACTATGTTTTATAGCAGGTAATTAATTCATTTTTTCTTAATGAGCATTTAGTAGCCTCAAAGTATTCTCTGGTACTATGATGACCGTCACTTCCTCAATTTCTCATCACACTAATAAGACTGATATACATATTTAGTGTGGTGATGATCCACCACAGGAAGTGGTTTCTTATAATAGAACCAGGGAAAGCCTCGTGGCTGATAAGTAACATGCTAGATTAGCTAGCTGTGCTTATTTCAGGGTTTGTACTTCAGATAGCTGTTTCAAATCTCTTGTCTTTAAACGGTCCCATGTCTTTTTTTTTATGATCAAGTTAATGGCCTTTAAAGCACAGCACTGTTGACAAGGAGGTGATTAATTTTCTGTAACAGAGTGGATGACGGTATTGCTGGCTATAATTCAAGGTTTATTTCAACACACTAATTCGAATACATTTTTGTTCCTGCAGTATCCTGTGCGAATATTTATAGTGTGAGAGGCGGGACTTTTGATCGCTCAGAATAACAGAACACCGTTATGAAAGTTAAGACTACCTTTATTTCTCTATATAATCCCCTGCTACACTAATGCGCTTATCTCAGTGTTTCATTAGTGTGTGACTTAGTACACCAGATTCACATCGGAAACGCTGGCCTCCCAGGAACTCCTTTAATGACCCAAACATGTGAAAATTGCTTGGTCCGAGATCAGGACTGTATGGAGGACGTGGCAATAACTCCCAGCTTCATTCGGAATTCATCTAATGTGGAAGTGGTGCTTGTGAATGATTGTGTGTACAATTCTCACAGAGAGATAGTGACAAGTTATCTATCGATTTTTCAAATTTTACAGGCATTTTTATGGGAACGACTGCAGTGGGCGCCGAGCCACCTCGGCCGGGATCGTCATTAATGCATGTACGTCCTCCTTTAAAAACGTTATTACCGCTTGAATGTTTTACTGTGTCTAAGAGTGTCCTCGCCGCACTGTGCTTGAAGTAAAAAATCTGTTTTACGCCTTCATTCACCAGAAATTTCTAGAAATCTAGTTATACCACTTACCAGTGTTAACAGAATTAGAGCTCAGTTTAAACAAAAACGTGTAAAACCTCACACGACCTTGTTGACAAGGGCCTTCTGAAAGTCTTGGTCATGCTGTTTGAAGATCTGTTGAGAACATCTCACTTATTTCTATGCCTAGGCGAGTTGTTGCTCTTAAAGCTGCTGAAGGAAGTCAACAAAGCAAAACCATTGAATCTGACTGACACAAAAATGTAACAAGGTTTTATGCGTACATTTTATCCTCAAACTATTTTATCATAAAACTATTACTAACTTTACTTCTTGCATGTCCGTCCTTAGCATTTATGAGAGGAGAATAAATGTTAACTACTTTTAAGTTTTCTGCTGGGGAATTTCCTTAGTTCAAAAAAGGGAAAGAGAGAGAGAGTGTGTGTGTCTCAGACTGGATACTGACTGACATTGACGTCTCTCTGAACAATGTAAACAGCTGAACATAGCTAGTGGTGTTAGAGTGAGCAGGAATGACACAGCAGTATTTCCGCAGTGTCCATGTTTTTCCGTGTTAGTCATGAACAAAGAGAGGGGGGAAAAGTAAAATTCAGAGCTTTTTAATAATGAAAGTAAGATCATTTCTACATGGACAATGAGATGAGAACTCGTAGAAATGGGGCTAAACAGCTGTGTGGCCATAAGGAAACCACTTGTTACTTAGGATATGTTCTACATAATGCCCACTGTACAAGCCTCTGGACTCTGATTTTTGTTTTATTTTATTTAAATTATTTTGGCCATGCAATGTTATGTTAGTGCATTTTGTTCATTTTTTTTTTATTTTGCAACAAGGAAAATAAGTAGTCTTGCATTGTGTGTGTGCACATCCCAGCAAATTCCGTCCTTATAACTAGTTTAAAAGCCAGACTAATAAACAAAAGGCTGTGCAATGCCACAGTAAAGGTGATTAAACAGAGGCAAATCGTCCTCTCATTTAACCGCCTGCTATTATCATGCTGCTTTTTCAACCTTTTAGGATTGTGAGTTTGTCTGTGAAACTCGATCAAGGTCAGATTAACTTCGTAGAGAATTAATGCTGCACAATTAATCGCATAAAAATATCAATCGCAATATGGACTTATTTTTATATAATTTGCAATTATTTTATCGCAAAAGGGTGCAATTTATTACAGGATTATAGGAGGGAATCTGTGTAGCTTTTGTGTAGACATCATTGCAATTAGATCATTGTCATATTATTTGGTTAGGCTAAATAAATACTAGAGATGGGGAAGATTTTTATTCAGTGATGTATCCTGTTTTTGTGTGGCAATTCATGTCACCAAACTGACTCCACAATAGTTTTTAAAATATTTTTATGTATATATTTTTGTATTTGAGAAGGTAAAATGTTACCATTCCTCTATAATTCTACAAGTAGCTGAAACTATTCACATATTTACATCAAGCACAGCATACAGTGTGATGGGGGCAAATTATTTTATTAATTTGTTTAGAATTGTAACACAATTTAAAATGTATTAAAATTGAATCAGGATATTTATACAATTGTGATACTAACAAAATCGCAAAACAAATCTCACTTATTTCTATGCCTAGGCGAGTTGTTGCTCTTAAAGCTGCTGAAGGAAGTCAACAAAGCAAAACCATTGAATCTGACTGACACAAAAATGTAACAAGGTTTTATGCGTACATTTTATCATAAAACTATTTTATCATAAAACTATTTTATCATAAAACTATTACTAACTTTACTTCTTTCATGTCTGTACTTAGCATTTATGAGAGGAGAATAAATGTTAACTGCACTGCTATTTTTAAGTTTTCTGCTTAAAAGAGAGAGAGTGTGTGTGTGTCTCAGACTGGATACTGACTGACATTGACGTCTCTCTCAACAATGTAAACAGCTGAACATAGCTAGTGGTGTTAGAGTGAGCAGGAATGACACAGCAGTATTTCCGCAGTGTCCATATTTTTCCGTGTTAGTCATGAACAAAGAAGGGGGAAAAAAACAAATCAGAGCTTTTTAATAGTGAAAGTAAGATCATTTCTACATGGACAATGAGATGAAAATCGAATCAGCATCAAGGTATTGTGATATCATATCTGGTGATCCCTATATTTGAATACAATATGGTTCATTTAATAGTTAAATATTGCACTTTAAATCACAATCACTATACAAGTAGTCCCCGACTTATGAACGAGTCCCATTCCAGGGGCACGTTCATAAGTCGGATTTGTTCTTAAGTCCGACAAATTGAGTCTTATACACCTTCGACACGAATATACAATGTGAGGCATACCAATCCACTTGACTAAATCTCTGTCCCCTTTCCCCACACTGCCATCATGTGGCCGAAAATCGTAACCACGAAATGTAACAGGGTTGTCTCTGCGCCTTTAAATCGCAAGGGAAAGCCTGGACGCCGTTTTGTCTCACAGTTGTTTTCCACTGTATTGGACTGTGAACATTCCAAAATAAGGATTATTCATCCATTCTAGGCTTTACAAGACAGCTATTTCTTCGTGCTCTGAAATAATAATGATAATAATATAAAAATAAATTATTATTATATATTATTATTATCATCCCAAATGGTGTAACAATGGTGTTCGCCCTATCATCTTAAAATCGCGAGTTTGCTTCCTGGGTATGCTACAGCCATCCCTAGCGGCAATCCAGAGAGCAGATTGGCCATGCTGTCTCATGGGGGATAGTTGACATACTTGTACGTTGATCATAGCGACACTAGCCAATCTTTGGCGTCTATAAGGTCACGCAAGTGGAAGGGGGCAGTAGAACTTTCCTCTCACTGTGAAATGGTGTGTGAGCAGCAGCTTGAAAAGACACGGTCCGTGGTTTCGCGTGTCTTGGCGGAATCACTTTAGCCCATCGCTGGGGGAGTGCCCTAATAGATGGGTGGAAATGAGTGGGAACGACTAAATTAGGGAGGAAAAAGAAAAGCAAAAGGTCAATAGGATACAAAAATAAGCTGAAACATGACAGGATTATTGTGAAAATTAAGTAAAATGAAATATTTTATAATAATGAGTTTCAGTTTTATTTAATTATTTGTTTATATGCATATTTATTGGTGAATTTATACCTTCATTGTTTAGATCATAGTCATATTAATTTAAAACAGGACTACACGGGCATCTACCTTACTCAAATCAGAAAAAAACGGGGGAATGTCTTGAGTTTTTCAATTGTACACCACAATAGATGCAGCTAACCGTAAAAAGCTAGATATAAAAATAGGTCTTTAAAAAATATACTACACCAAGTGATTAAAAAAACAACAACAACTGCGTCTACAAACCACTCTGTTTTGCTTGTCCGGGTGTGTTGTATTGTACCCCGTCTCTTGAGTCTGCTGTTTCAGGATCTGTATTTCAGAGTAAGTCAGATTTACTGCCCTGCACCGACATGAACCCATGCTGACGCCGATGCCAGAACAAAGCTGCACCTGAGGCCAGACAGTGTCAGGATGCCCTGCTATGCAGCACGTCTCTCAGCGCGGTGCTCAAACCACAGGGTCACAACCTGACACTATGGTGCTGACCTGTTCAATAGACGCTACTGATCCCGGGTGATGCCAGGACAGACCTGTAGAAATGCTTAAACAGAGCATGAGTGTCTGTCAACATGCCAATAATGTGGAGAAATTATGACTAGCATTGGGGTGGGGGAGCTGGGATCAGGGCAGACAGGAAGCCCTGCATGCTGCTCACACCCCTCTGAGACATGAAGATGGACACTTTGTGGTAGAAGTATTGATCTGTCTGCTTTTTCCTGTCTCACTCTTCCACACACACACATGCACACCCACACAGATTATATTTGTAGGATTGATGTAAACTGTAAGGAATGCTTTTAAAGTCATAACTGGATTCCTTTTTAGGGAGATTTATTTATTGTTTTCACTTCACTTAAACTGTCTTTAAAAGGCAAAGATGAATGTTACTTTAGCTACCGTTGCTCCTTTTATTGAAAGATATAAAACAGCGATTGGTTGACAGGTAATTACTTTGCGTGAACATCAAGACATGGGCGTTTTCTCTGGAAAGCAAAGGCAAGCATTTTCCAGGCGCGTTAAAGCCGCAGCAGACTCCTGAGTGCTGCGAGGTATCGATAAGGCAGCTGTGCTTTTTTTATCACTCGTACACTGGGGAGGGTGAGGTAGCACTCCACTCCCTGTCAATATTTTCCTGCTGATTCCACTCACCTCTGGATTCGCCTGGCAGCAGTGCCCTGTGGAGACAGCAAGGGGGGAAGCGAATTTAATAATTCAGCAAGTTTCTTCGCACGGATGGCGATATCGCGGTTGGAATGCTGGGTAGCAATAATCATCAGCATGACAACCCGGACTGAAGGTGCTCCTAGAGATTCCAGAGCGTCCCGCGAGATGTGGGAGTTCATGCTAGATGGTAACGGGCAGCTGTCAAATACCAAACATCATCTCATGCCATACAGTATCCTGCTGTGGAATGATTGCATGCTCTGTACTTCACATATCAAAGTGTTTTATATGGTTATGGATAAATAATATACAGTGGTACCTCGGTATACGAACGCCCCGCCTCATGAATTTTCACCTTCCACCTGTCTCAGCGTACAAGCGAACGAACCGAGCCAAACTGAACGGTTGCTAAATTGCACGTACATGCAGGAACTGTTCAAAACTTTTTTTTTTTTTTTTTTTGCGCCATTTTGTGCAAGATATAGTGTAGACATAGCACCATGTGTCCCAAGGGTGGTAGCAAGCAGAAAAATGGAGCCACTTTCAGTTTTGTTTTTTAAAGCAGCAGGTGCCAAGAGGAATCACAAATAAGGGTTAAGTGAGGTTTAATGTTTATTTATTTCATATTTGACTTCATTACATGTCTCTTCAAATTTTTTTGATTGTTCTTGTATACGAAAATATGATTAAAACGCTGGAAATTGTTAATATTTGTAATATTTTCGGTGGTTGGAACTATGGCTGCAACAACGAATCGATTAAAATCGATTACTAAAAGCGTTGGCAACGAATTTCATAATCGATTTGTTGTGTTGCGGGACGCGGAGACATTTGATTATTAAAAAAAAAACTTTAGTTGAGCATGGAGCTGAGTGAACACACTCGGTCTCGCGCACTGAGTTCGGCGCCTCATAGACAGGCGGCTATACATGGCGGAGGCTGCTGGGTCCTAGTGCACATCTTACTGGTATAATCAACATCCGTGCACGCGTGTACTGTTTACTATAACACTGTGACCTCGTGTGTGCTTGTAAAACATCTTTTAGTTTGTGTCTGTATGCGTGTGTGTACAGCGCGCGTGTAAAGCAAAAGCAAGTCTCATTAGAGACGTTAAAAATCCATTTCTCTCTCTGCTCAAGGCTTAGGCTGCGCTTTGCCTGCTGTGTGTGTGTGTGTGTGTGTGTGTGTGTGTGTGTGTGTATGTGCGCGCGTCATTGGACACCGTGCCTCACACACACAGACCCCTCCTACTTTCACCTTCACAGATACACACACACACACACACACACACACTCTTTCTCTCTGCTCTGTCGCGATTCTTTTCAAAAGTAAAGTGCTGGTTCATTTGTTTTATTTTTACTTTACAGCAGTGATTCCGTTAGTGTGTTTTAAAAATTACATTTGGTTTATGAGTGTTTTGGAATACGAGGTCGCTTCAGGAACTAATTATGCTCGTAATCCAAGGTTCCACTGTATATATTTGGCAGATGTAAAGCATGCATGTCTGTTTTTGGTGTTACTCCATTAAAAAAAAAATTTTTTTATTATTATAACACGCTCAAGGAGCAACATGTTTGTGCACTTTGTAAAGATTTTAGTTCTGTTTTGAATAAAGGGTTGGAAAAGAATGCTTTTCTTTTTTTCTTTTTTTCTTTTTTTCTTTTATTATCCGATTCATCAATTAATCGAAAAAATAATAGACAGATTAATAGATTTTTTAAATAATGGTTAGTTGCAGCCCTAGTTGGAACGGATTATATGCATTTACATTATTTCCTATGGAAAAATGCGTTTTGCAGTACGAAATTTCACCTTAAGAACTTAAATTCGTATGCCGAGGTACAGTATATAGTATATCACACTATATTAAATCGCTAGACCAGTAGGAATTTAAACCACCATTCCTTTCCCAGTTCCATGCTTTAGTTTCTCAGAAAGATAATTGACTTAAGATAAAAAAATATAATGATGTAACAAAGTCGAGGAAAACGGTTTGTTAATTAAGATACTTTGCCTACAATTCTGGATTTGATCCTGAACTGGTATTTTCTTGAGATTATAGGAAATCCTAGAGAGATCTTCAGAAAGTTTAGTTCAGTACAGCTCACTGCAGTTTGGGAGAAATCGTACCTGTCAAAACTAATTTTGAGCATGCTTGAAATGTAATGATTAACTAAAAAACAAACAAACAAAAACACCTGTAGCAGTGTTGAGGTGGATTGTGGTGGTTCTTCTGGGCATCGAATGTAGTTCACAGTCACAGAGCCAAAACAAGTTGCAAATTTATCCTAGGCAAATTTGGTATCAATAAATTATCTATCTATCCCATCCTGTGCCATCCCATCCCATCCCATCCCATCCATTCGTCCGTCCGTCATCTGTTTGCTAGTAAATCTTTCTAGGAAAAATTTGGTACCAATAAATTATCTATCTATCACATCCTGTGCCATCCCATCCCGTCCGTCCGTCCGTCCGTCATCTGTTTGCTAGTAAATCTTTCTAGGAAAAATTTGGTACCAATAAATTATCTATCCATCCCACCCTATGCCACCCTGTGCCATACCATGCCATCCATCCATCCATTCATCCGTCATCTGTGTTTGCTTGTTAATCTTTCTAGGAAAAATTATCAATAAAGTGTCAACCTATTCCATCCCATTCCATCCTATCACCCCAAGACACGAGATTCAGAACCATACCCTACAGTAAAACAACCTGGACAGGATTGGACGCATGTCTCTTTACAGGACACACACATGTCCTTATGTAGTTTGTTGTAATTGCTGGTAAAACAGTTGTTTATTTCAAAGGGATGTAATGCCTGTGGTTTTGCATGTCTTGTGATTCTCTTCCCACAGGTTTATAAAGGACTGGACATCATCACTAATAAAGTGACGGCAGAGGAGCAGGCAGAGTGTCCTCATCACATGATCAGCTTCGTGGATCCTCTAGTGAGCAGCTACACAGTGGTGGAGTTCAGGAACAAAGCCGTGTCTCTCATATCCTTTTCTTCACAAAAGCTAATAAACCTTATCAGACCGAGGCATCAAGTAGGTTCCTGCATGTTAATGAAATTATCTCTTTCTTTTCTGGATAAAATTCAAACACTGAAAGTTGTTAAAGGGACACCTGGGAATAATTTGGCTCAGATGTAAAGTACATACCCGGCGTCACATGACAGCAGTCATGTTTTGAACAAGATGAACAAAAGATCGGAACCTGGTAATTTGGAAAAGCCATCATACTGAGGTGGGATATTTATGCACAACTTTTATTATAGACTGCAGCTTTAATGGCACTGGATCAGATGGGTAATAATTAAAGGAAGTCGTAAGGAATGTTGGGTTCAAGTGCGATTTTAAAATGCAACACCTAATGAAGTCTAATGAAGATTAATGAAATAAAGTTATTTTTAAATTATGCACAAGGGTGCACTGAGTTTAAATACCAAGCATGCAATGGAATAATAATTTACACAACATAAAATATTACGAGTTTGACAACAGTGTATGCTGCTATGGTGGTGAGAGATTACTACCAAAATAAGGTTTGGCTGTTTGGACATGAGCTGGCATTTTCAGCAGCTGGTCTTACTGTAAATAAAAAAGAAAATAATAATAATAATTAAAAAAAACCACCAGAGCAAGCATGTGCCCGTTCAAGGTCAGATCTCTATAAAGTAATGTTTGCCGTAAGGAAGCGCGCGTTCCGTGTCTTCTGCTTTGTAGCCTCGCTTTTGTCAATAATTAATCAATAGCAGGTTGTTAACGTTAACAATAATCAACCAAGGAATTTCCTTTCATTTGCCTCTCTAGCACGACGGCTTCATGGTTAAGAAGGGTTGAATGGATTTCTAATCCCTAAACGTATGAATAATTTAAGGTGTGTGTTTTCGCTCCCGTCTTGCAGATGTGCTTTCTTGCTAAGTGTAACTCCAGTAATGATTAACTAGAATCCCTCTCTAGTCTCATTTACAAAAAAAGAAAAAGAAAAAAATCGTAATCCATAATGCATTCACGAGTAGAAGCTTTTTATTTATTACTTCTAGACAGGCACCATATCCTATACCATACATTTGGGCCAAATTATGATTTCTGAGTGAACATGGCATTTTTCTGGGCACCTCAGGTGAAATGCTGTGGTATTTCCATTTCACATTTTTAAATGGATATACTGTACGTATCTGTGCGCGTGTGTGTGTGTGTCTACTTCTTGCTGCCTGCTGATGCTGTAGGAAGTGAGAGCCGATCTGGGCGGATATTAATAGATCCAGGAGATGCTCTCTGTCTTTGATAGTGGGGAGGAGTCATCACTGGGCATGTCCAGGCACAATCACAGCTCAGTGCATATGATTTGCATTTTTACCAGTGGAGATTTTCTCTGGCTTTAACACGGCAATCAATCTTATGCTAAGGCCTTCATTCCTTTCTCTGGGTGTAAAGAACTAAAACAGGACGTAATCAATGCTCATTATATCACAGGAAACTAGAGGTGTCATCTTCAGTCACAGACCACATGCTTTGTGTCCTCCTTTCTCTGTCTGTCTGTCTGTCCCTCACTGTCTCTTTCTCTATCTCCCTCTCACCCCTTGATCTCCTTCCCAGGAGAACAGCATAATGCAGGGTGTAGAACGTGTGTGTGTGTGTGTGGGAGCTCGAGTGCTTATGGGCCTTGTCTTGCTGCTTAATTACTCCAGGGAGACAGGTGATGAGGCCTCTGCTCATCTTTATTATAATCTCCGCAGTCACATTGTCAGCCAGCAACCAGATATCCAGATTTATTTGGAGCTGATTTATATGGCATGCATGTAGATGTAGATCAAATCTACATGAATATGAAACAAGAAGTTTGTTTTCACAGGCAGGTATGTAGCAAAATGATGGGAATTTCTACGAACCACGTGATTCAGTCCCGTTTGTCTTTCTGTATGTTTTTTTTTTCTCCAATATTAACTGACTTTATCCGTACTGGTCAGTTGAGCAGAGTTGAACGAGTCATGGTGGAAATTCCCACAAAGGGAGCTAGACATTAATCTTCTTGAGGGTTGCCAGGTCTGTTAATCCCAACTTTTTTTTTGTCCTCCCCCAATAATGCTGATAAAGAAGAAATTATGCATCAGATTGTATGCTGAAGTCTTTTAAGAGCATCATAGTGCATCTAGGATACATTTGATTTCCTAAACCAAAGCAAACCAACCAAACTGTAGCTATAAATAAATCAAAGAGAAAAGTAGGCTAGTAGTTCCACCCCATGTTGGTAACTCTTCTATGGTGATCATTTCGGACTGCTTCCTTAACGCAGCACATTGAGGACATGCATCGGCGGAAGAAACTCCCAATCATTGTTGGCGGCACAAACTACTACATCGAATCCATTTTATGGAAAGTTCTTGTTGACACTGAGGTATTTTAGATATAAAATATGTTCCTTGTATGTATTATGACTGCTTAGCAATTTAAATTTTTTTTGGGGGAGGATTTCCTGAGATCACTTTTTCTTTTGTTTTTTTCCCTACAGGAGAATGGAACAGAGAGACTTCAAAGTGGCTCGTCCATTCCCAAAGCTGAGCTGGAGAAGTTGGGAGGTCCGGAACTTCACAAACGTCTGATGGAGGTGGACCCTGAAATGGCGGCCATGTTACACCCCAATGATGCACGAAAGATTGCGAGGTAAGCGGTGGAGTCATTCGAGTTGATTTTGGCTGGAGCTACCGGAGCTGAAGCTCTTTCAACTGCTTTAACCGAAACACCCAATACATCACAGCCGGACTTTGATCAACATGAACATGAAATATTTCCACAATTCAAATGGTTCACTGCAGCTAAGAGTCTCATCACTATACTGTGCTTCAGTAAATGTCCAACGGTTTTATGCCTTCACTCATTTTAGTCCAGTCCCACTTTGCCACTTGAACACCACTTGTAGTTATTCCAACAACTAATTATTAATTGATTAATTAATTCAACCATCATAAATTATTAACAGTGTTCTAAATAAATTATCACATATATACAGATTTATATGTGGGGAGTTTTCTTGCTAAGCTGTCTAACACCATTCATGTATAAAGTGTGAAAATTGTAGTACACTGTGTTTTAAAGTTTTTGGTGACCTGACAAGCTGCAAAAAGTGACAGAAAAAGGAGTTACAGCCATTATAACATAAGCAATAAACTTAAGGAACTTCTATTGTTGATGTTAAAATGAAATAAACTTTATTCTTTATTAAATAGAAATATTAGACATAGTAGAAATAGTAGAAATGTGATTTATATATATA
>JAQMYJ010000023.1:23558932-23578696 GCA_030014305.1 Clarias laeviceps
ACAATGTAGAAAGAAAGAAAAATCAGGAACCATCATGGAGTTAGAAAGTGACCCCAAACTTTTGAACGGTAGTGTATGCAAGAATTCTTGAGCTATGCCTGATTTCTTCATATTTTACTTCCAAATATTTCTCCATGCTTTCTGAAGGCATATTTTGCTCAAATTTTTTGGTATTTTTTTGCCACACAGTGACCTATGGATCATTCAAGCTTAAAAAACAAAAACAAAAAAAACATGTAACTTAAGGCATGAAGCAGTGAGAAAGAGGAGCAGATGATCAGGGCGGTGATTAGTACTATATACTGGTGATGCTGAGTGGTCGGAATAAACGAAAGGGGAAACAAGGTTGCTGCCCTGGTTGTGCCATAAACAACCAATTTTTAAACAGTTTCTTTAGGCACTTTGTAGCCTGTCACAGTAAAAGATTTGTTCCCATTTCTTTAGTTGAAACTACATAATTTCATGTAATATCTAGAAGTGAGGAGTGGCTCAAGACTTTTGTACAGTACTGTATAGTGGTGCCTTGGCATATGGACAACGCCAACTTAAGAATTTTTGCAAAAAAATTGCCTCGGAAAAAGTAGCATTTTCAGCAGACGATTTGCGCGTACGTCCAGAAGCCTTTCAAAACTTGTTCGCGTCAGTTTTTTGCATTTTGTGCAAGATTTAGTGAAGACACAGCACCATGGGTCCCAAGAATGTTAGCAAGGACGGTAGCAAGAAGAAAAGGGAGCCCCTTTTAGTTTGGTTTTTAAAGCCTCGAGTGTCGAGAGGAATCAAAAATTAAGGTTAAGTGAGGTTTATTTTACCTCATTTACATGTCTTTTCTAAATGTTTTTTTTTTGGGGGGGGTTTCCAATTTTCTCCCCAATATTAGTGGTGTCCAATTCCTCCCCGCTGCTAGGGGGGCTCCCACATTAAGGCTACCACTACCACTCAGTCGGGAGGGCGAAGACTATCCCGTGTTTCCTCCGAACCGCGTGACGTCAGCCGACCGCATCTTTTCGAACTGCTTGCTCACGCACCGTAAGGGGCGGAGTAACACACTCGGAGGAAAGCGCTAGTCGCTCCTTCCGCATGCGCGAGCTCACAGACGCCCCTGATTGAGAGAGCTCGGCCAATCAGCTCTCTCTGTGCCTCCGGCTGTGAGAGGAAAACAGCATCACCCGGGGTTCGAACCGGCGATCCCCGGATGATAGGGCGAGCGCTTTACCACTGCGCCACTCGGAGGCCTGTTTTTCTAAATGTTTATATGATTATAGTGTTGGAAATCGGTAATATTTTTAGGAACGGATTTTAGGAACGGCTTGTCTGCATTTACATTATTTTTGTATGGGACAATGCATTTCGCAATGCCAAATTATGAATTAAATTTGTATGCCGCGGTTCCGCTGTATATAGATATTCAACAAGCAGAGCTCATCAAGTTCAAACTCGGTTCAAAAAGGTTTCAAATGTGGTCTTAATATAGGAATACTATTGTCTTGCTATAAAATTAATCAATAAATGAATGTTTTTAATTGAAAAGCAACAAAAACTTTTTTTTCTTTTAAACTGTGGTCTGTCTCCCCAGACACAGGCCTAAATGTAGCAGATGGGAATGTTATCACACAGTAGTATTGAAAATTGCTTTCCCATTTTGACATTTTTAATTGCTTTTGAGTTTTTGTCAATTCTCTAACCGTTATACATCTAACCAAGAATGATCTGCTCTGTTTCCATGCATATACATGTTCTAGTCAATACACTTGATCCTGATCGAGTGCAGTAGAGTTGCGCACAATATATGAGTGCCTGCATTTATTTTTTCCCACCTGGAAAGATGCCTCCTTGCTAAAGTGTACCTGAGCCATAAATCCTGCTTTCTCAGGAAATTAATTGCAAGAACTCTTGAACTCTTGACTGTGACTCAATTTTTATTAAATTTTTTGTCACAAAACAAGAAAATCGAGTAGTACGTGTAGATTCAGGCTGTGTGTAATGCGAAAAAACTACTGTTTGTATCCCATGCGTCACTAGGAATCATGTCATGTTTGTATTTATTTTTGGTATTAACCACCATTTCATTCCGACCTGCCGAATGTTACATATTAATGTGCTTACATTGTGTCCTTACGCCCACACAAGGAGATAAATGATGAACTGGATCCAAGATTCAGTGCTGAAAGAGCAGATGAATTGATGTATTGATGTGTGAGTCACGGGTTTGATGTTTGTCCATCTGCGTTCCTTTTCCCTCTCACAGGTATTGAAGCCCTGAAGCAGGTAACACGGCGCTACGCTCGGAAGCAAAACAAATGGGTTCGCAATCGCTTTCTCAAAAGTAAGAGGAAATCTTTTTTCCAAAGTCAAGGTTTCAGTGTTATCGAAATCACTGTAGACACCGTCTAAACCGTGTCTCATTCTGCTGTTGTCTTTATTTAGCGTGTAACAGTGAGTCTAAGTGAGTGAGATGTTTGTCTGGTGCACGCTCTGCGTACTCGGTAGTTTCTGCGCTACTGGAGGACACTGCAAACATCATGGCAACCAGGGAAGCAGTAGCTCCATGCCATGCTTCCTGCTTAATGCTTCGCTTTCACAGAATAAGGCTCGTCTGTTCTCCCTCCTTCCGTTTTATGGTCCGCTCCGTTGAATGCATCAATGCACAGAACATGTAGCTTTCTGATGAGTGAATAGGCTCGATGTGTATTCTCGGGTCCTCGGTAAAGACTGGTGCGATGAGCGAGTGTGTCTGTCTCAGTATGGTCCGATGGCTAAGCGAACACGTGAACCATAAATGAAACTGGATTCACACACTCCACTCTGTTAAGCACACAAACCCAAGTCACTTGGACTGAAATTAGAGTTTTGGGACACCTGGATGGTTCATGCTGTTTATTCGCATCCTCCAAATGGGTCAGCTTCGTGTGTGAATAAGCACACTGGCCACTTTTCCATAAAAGTTACAACGCCAACCTGATTGGGATGGGCAAGTCTGAATCGCATTCATTATCGTTTTTAGATAGGCATGCCCTTCTCTGTTCTGGCACCTCACTGGCAATCTTTAAACAAGATCCAAAGAAGTATCATGTCGTAGATATCTGGGTTAATAAACTTTTTTGTTTTGCCACCAAAGCAAAAAAAAGCTCCAACAGTGTTTGACTGGTGGTACGTCTACTCCGTATCCTAGTGAACCAGTAGAAGGATACATTTATTGATTGAGGTTTAAAAGCACTTGCGTCTGGCCTCCGAGTGGCGCAGTGGTAAAGCGCTCGCCCTATCATCCGGAGATCGCTGGTTCGATCCCTGGGTGATGCTGTAACCTCTCTCAGCCGGAGGTTTAGGGAGAGCTGATTGGCCGAGCTCTCTCTGAGGGGAGGTACTTCGTGCTCCGCCAATCAGGGGCGTCTGTGAGCTCACGTAAGCGGAGGGAGCGGATGGCACTGTCCTCCAAGGTGCTTGAGCGAGCAGTTCGAAAAGATGGTCGGTGACATCACGTGGGTCGGAGGAAACACGTGATAGTCTGCGGCCCTCCCGACTGAGTGGTAGTAGAAGCTTAATGTGGGAGCCCCCTAGTGACGGGGAGGAATTTGACACGACTAAATTAGGGAGAAAAATCTGGGAAAAAATCCCCAAAAAAATAGTAAAATTTCAAAAAGCACTTGCGTAAGATGCTCTGGATAAGGGTGTCTACAGAATGCTCCGAATGTAAAATGTAAATGCATGCATGAAAATACAGCAAACTGACATACAGTAGCATCCACAGTCTTCTTTAGATGATGCATATATGGAGCACGATGATGCATTGTGGCCTCACACCTCCAGTGAGGAAGGTTCAATTCTTGCTTCGTGTCTGTGGGTATGGAGTTTTTATGTTCTCCCCATGCTTGGTGGCTTTCCTGCTTGATCAATTGGTGTTCCCAAATTGCCTATAATGTGTGAATGAGTGACCTACGATGGATTGGGACCCTGTCCAAGCTGTACCCCGCCTTCAGGATCAGCAGTATTGAAGATGAATGAATGAAGATACTTAGACACACTGTTCATACATTAAGATAGAATAATAGCCAAAAATTCTGCACAAGGCATTAGCTAAGCTGTCCCAAAGCAACACTACAGTTAAATTCCTGCCTTCATATGCTCTAGGATTGGCTCACGTTCCATGCTCAAGGAAGTCTAACTACAGAATCGCAGATAAGACTGAACTTTTGTAAACCACTCATAATGCAGTAGGCAGGATTTGTCCCACACATACTGGATCACAGTTTACATAATCGTGACCTGTCTGGATGACAGCTAGACGTCGCTTTAAGCCAGCTATGTTTGGTACTCCATGGCTTAATCCTGCGCCCGAATCAGTACCCATTCAGATCTACATCATGATAATCCACAATAACTAAGTAATGAGAATGATTACCCATAATATATGCTGGTTTACATTAAACTATAAACACAAAGTAAAAAAAAGGAACATGTCTAGATGTAAACAGTACACACTCCTCCATGCTTCTCACTCTACCAGACAGGGAGGCAGAACAGGTTCATTCATTCCAAACACTAGAAATACACACCTCTCTGCACGCCATGTGTGGATCAAACTTAAACGTTCTTAATGAAGGGCTCTGATGCTCTTCAACAAATCTTAATTTGTAAGATTTGTTAAAGAGCATCAGTGCCCTTCATGTTCACTTCTAGCGCTGTGTGTTGTAATTACCTGATTCTCACACAGTTTGCTTCACTTTTACTACGTTACCTAATGGACAATTAAGTGGAAATGTAAAACAGGAACTGTATACTTCGTGTTCAGATGTTTGGAACTCTTTCTATGTATTTCTTCTGAAAGGAACCTCAGTGGTATTGTACCTTTTGGTTACTGTGGTCGCTCTGCCCCTCTACTCCCCATTTCCTGCGACATAAAAAATGAATGATGGGTGCCGTATATCTTCTAGACTAGCTCTGTTAAGATTTGGCACCCTACCCCTATGGCAGTTTATTTCTACAAACTGCAAAGGGCATCCTGGGTGATGTTGCTCCTCTGAGTTATAGTGGTGGCCAAAAGTGTTAAGACAGCATATGCCATGTATTGTAGTGCACAAAACATGCCATTTCACTAATTAGTTTTCTGGCTGATGGGTTGTGCTAGTGAAAAATTGTCTGTGACAGTGGTATACTTCTGGAGCCCGTAGCCTGGGACATCTCCAGACCTAAACCCAA
Organism: Clarias laeviceps; assembly: GCA_030014305.1. Classification (NCBI taxonomy): domain Eukaryota; kingdom Metazoa; phylum Chordata; class Actinopteri; order Siluriformes; family Clariidae; genus Clarias; species Clarias laeviceps. The sequence continues at coordinate 23,564,126 of JAQMYJ010000023.1, forward strand.
GAGAAGGCTGTCGGACAATGGTGAAGAAGTTCATGATTTTCAGGAAGCAATTGAGCAGACATGGATTGAGCGAGTGACACCGGAGTACCGCAGGCATCTTTTCGACTTGGATGCACAAGCATTTTTAAGAATATAGGACTTCATAGTAAATATTGATTGTTGTATAGCAATTTCATTGCAAAGAATGAGAAGCTATTACAGTAGAGATTTCACAGTGCACAGAATATTTTGCATCATGATTTATTGATAGTGGTCTAAACTGCAGTTTTTTTTTTTTTATATTATTATTATTGTTGGTATTGTTATAATTAAATATATGCTTCACCGCAGTGACCTTTGAAACACAAGAAAACCTTTTTGTAGAAAGAAAAAAATATTTTATAGAAAGCTTCTATATTTTCTAAGGATTTTAGTGTATTATAATCCAAAAATCAGACTGTATTTAAACGTATGTGTTTTTGAGTAAAACAACTGTCCCTGCAGTGTAGCACTGATTTATTACATGTAACCCCAGAATCCAGACTCCACATGTGCAGATTCGAAAAGGAGGAGGAGAGGACGAGTAAGTGTGACGAAGAAAATCTTTAAGGAGGTTTGGTCCTTTGTAACTTCATATGCTTGACACTTGATTTTCCTGTCTGTTTACAATCTCTCCATCCACCCATCCATACCACTCTCTTCGCATTTCTTCCTGTAATGGCCCACCATCCTGTGGGGCAGACTTTGATCCTATTCACTTCCCATTCTTTGACTGCATGTCAACCCTCCTCCCACACCGCCACCGCGTCTTACTGTTCCACCACAATGGCTGGAGCGTGTCTCGGATTTCCTGTGCCATTCGTTTATTTCAACCATCCCACAGTCATTATTGTTTCACCAGGGCTGCATGCAAGCTGTGGCCACGGAGACCAACATGCTACCAATCCTGTTAGGTTTAAAGCCATGAAGTGAAAACTATGGCTAAACTTGATTACGTGTGTGTCTCCTGCCATATGGGCCGACACCCTGCTTCTTTTGGGCCACCATAAGGATTTCTTCACGGGATCTTGGGGCTGAGCTTGCAGTGGCTCAATGAGCAAAGGGTAGGCAGTGTCCGAGAAGTACATGTCTTTTTTTTTTTTTTTTTATGGAGCTGGAGGTCAATTCATTGCATTTTACCAGATCTTCTTCCATTTTTGACATTCACAAACTAGATCATGACCCCTCTTCAGCTACCTATGCTCTTAGACTCAGATTTCTGTGGTGGTGTTGATCTTTTAAATCTACTAATATTAGAGTTATACCTCTAAGACCTAGCGAATCGTTGCCAGTTATAATGCCTTAAGAAAGACTATAAATCCCTCAAATGCTCTACTCAGTTGTAAGGTACTTGAAACAAAGCGATAACATAAATTTAGTTGTCTGCAGGCACTTGTTTGGTTGATTTGATGCTTTTTTTGGACACATTTGTGAGACCATTACGCATGTGACCTCGCCACCCTAGCCATCTGGAGGTACGTAAATCAGCGCACAGCAATCCTTGGCTCACAAAATGCTTATTTGCTGTAATTACGCAGGATTGTATCAGTAATATTCCTGTGTCTTTAGTTGTTGTTTACTTGGTTGCCTTTAAGCCTGTAAGCTCTTTTCTCCTCCTCTCCATGCTGACCTACTAGCCTACTCTTCCCTTAGTCAGTTGACTCACCCTTGCAAACATGCGTTATTGTTGCACAGCAACAGTCAATACTGGCTTTCCTTACGTTGCTGTCTTGGGATTGCTGACCTGCTTTCGGTCATGGTTAAGCCCCTCCAGCTTGGTGGCTTCTTGGGGGCCTCAGCCGATCCGCCTCTAATCCAGTAGGTTTACCAGTAGGTCTACCCTCTGTCTAGGGGTAAGACCTCCTGTCAACGGCTGGGACTTACTGAAAATTGATCATTTCAAGTCACTGAAACATTTAGAACATCAAACAACTGACTGAATGTTAAATTTAAAAAGCAATAGATTTGACTTTTGGAGCAATGATAAAATGTCATGTGGTCAGATGAGTCCAAATTGACCCTATTCCAAAGTGATTGGTGTGACCGGTTAAGAAGGGGATGCACATGAAGCGATGCGCACCAATCAAGTTGGTTGCTTCAGTTGGTGAGGTCTAGGTTTAGCAACGTTGTGTAACAATAAAATGAAGTCAGCTGGCATGGGCAAATTGTGCAAGAGTGGTTCTGGGAGCATGAGGAATCATTTTGAGTTGACATGAACTGGCCTCCTTTTTTTGGGCAGTAATCAAAGCTAAAAGCAGTGAGACGTTGTGTCAGTTGTGACTCAGTGCATCAGATGTCACTTTCATAATTCATCCTTTTTATAGTTTTATACAGTTTTTACAGTTTTTAATAGTTCGTAAGATTTTTATCAACTAACTTTATCAATTGATCTTAAGCCAAATATTTAGGAAACATGGTTTAATGTACTTAAGTTAGCCAATTAAAATGAAACTGATCAAGCATCACAATGATTATTAGTAAACTGATGACAGGATTGTGGGCACCCAAGACTCAGATTTATGGCTAGGAGGAGTGAAGGCTAGCCTCTCCACTCCAATCCCACAGAAAAGCCAATGCAGTACAACTTATTGGAAAAAGTCAAGCCTGGCCATGATACAAAGGCACCAGAGCACCCAGTGCACCACCGCCTCCACACTGAGTTCAAGGCCGCTGACCAGATCCCAATCCAGTCAAGCACCCATGGGATGCGCCGGACAAACACCCCCAACCCAAAGCACCTACAGGATCCGCTGTCAATGTCCTGGTACCAGAGAACCAGTGTTGGGTGACGTTACTTTTTAAAGTAACTAATTACATTACAAAATTACTGTCTATAAAAAGTAACCCGTTACATTACAGCATTAATTTCTGTATTAAAAGTAACTAGTACTTTTCCATTGCAGAAAATGAAAACTCCTTTGTGATTCCTCATGCATGTTGTTTTAGTCAAGACCTTTATAATTATTCTACCATCATCACTCAGCGAAGTTTGGCCCATAATCTGTTAACTACTAATCCCCCTATGTCACCTACGCGGTCTCGCGCGGTGGCCGTAAGTACGGTTCATCATGATTCACCGCCTCGCATATTCAAACCGCATAGGTTAAGATAGGGGTATAACAGCAGGAATAACAGAACGAATTTCACACACACATAACGGATTGGCAATGACTGCTGTCTGGCTCAAAGATTACATAAATTGTCTGAATAACGGATTACATTTTTGAAAAAATAGCTAAATAACTGAGCCCTTAAATGGCGGACCTAACACATTAGCTTACTCGATACATCAAATAAGTAATCCAAGTACTTTGTAACGCGTCACACCCAAAACTGCAGAGAATACAGTTCACCCCCTACACAATACTGCTTGTAGGTTCAACAATACTGGTTGAACCTACACAATACTGGTTGAACCTACACAATACTGGTTGTAATGTTAAGGTATCTGATCGGTGTGTGTGTAAATTATGTCAATTTCAAGAATGTTCATACACTGCAGTCTGTTCTAGTCATTCTTGTGGGCATACAGAAAACTCTCCAGGAGTCAGTTATTCTATGCATGGATACATGCCTTCCCTACCCTGATATTTGTGAATGTGGTCTTGCTCAGAGTGGAAGAGCTTCCTTATCATGTCTGTGTGCAGGAGCGGTCAGGAGGACTAACTATGTGGTTCATGCATTCCTGTGGTTAACTGAAAACTTAGACAATCACACAAACTCTTGTTCAACTGAGCATCTTTGTGTGTGGTTTTGATGTGTGCTTGGTGTGATGGATTAGGTGTTGTTGAGTGTGTGAGGTGTGTTGGTCGGAGTAAGTGTTAAGTAACAATCCCACACCTTTTTTGTCAGCCTTGGTGGAAATTTGAGTAGGACAGTCTACAGAACAGGTGCGATATGGTGACAGGTGTGTTTCCTTCCACGCCACACGCCTCCTTCACACTGCTTTTAGAAGCTCGGAATTACGAAACCATATTGTACAAAGAAAAAAGTGTCAGCTTTAAAATTGTGTGCATGTGTGTGAATGTCCTCTTGTAAGCATGGATACAGCAGGTGGTGTGATGCCACAGTCTGCCTTTGCCATGCTCAGGCTATAAGCTGTGCCAGTCTTTGTACCCTGAGCTGCTGTCCTGCCTTCTTCTACCAACTCTTGTGGTTGACACCCGAGAGCTTTGTGATCAGAAAGTCTCATTTATCTCCCGTCTTTCCCATTCACGTCCAGCTGGATTATTTTACTCAGATTTCACTGAGATTTGAAGTTGAAAGGGCCTGCTCCGTCCAACATCTGCTGTCCCTCGGGCGAGCTCTGCTGCCCTTCTATCTTAACCTTTCCAGCTCTCACAACGAAAGAGGGGAGAAGTTAAAAGAAGTGGATCGAAAATAGAGATATGTTTCCGCCACTTCACACATGGCACAGGTAGGCCAGGTGCTTCAGTGCAGCAGTCCCACCTGCTGCCTCTTGTCTGAAGAGGATAAAAGAGAACAAAAAGAGTGAGGCTGAAAAGAGAAACCCAATCTTTGATTAAGAGCAGCGGCAGGCGGGCGGCAACATGGGGCAACGGGGTGGCAAGGCGTGCTCTACACGTGCTCTGTGTGAGCGAGGGAGAAAGAGAAGCCAAGAGAGCTGTTGGATGCCATGAAACACAAGGGCTGGGATGAATGATAACCAATTTGGGGGGGGAAAAAAACGCAATGATGTGCACTAGTGTTCGTGCTAAAAACAAAATTAACATTTCAGTCATGTTAAGATAGTCGGATGAGTCTATACTAAGATTGTACAAACAAAAAAACTGGAGATTTTTTCTTTTCTTTTTCTTTTTTGTATTGGCTAGGGTTTAAATAAGTCAGTTCGTTTTCCCCCAATGTGACATCATATAAGATCTCCTTGCTCAGCTCTGCCCGGCTGCACTCAGCAGTAGCTCAAGTACATTGACACTGAAACAGAGATTGAAATTGAAGTATATACTTTCAAATTTTTGTCTGCTTCACTCCACTGAACATGCTATCAGATACACCCACATAGATTTGTACTTTGTAGTTACCTTTCTCTTGCTATACACAATCTGTAAGCACGTTCTACCCCTTTTATCAATGAAAAGTGACCATGCAATACTGAGAAGTCTTCTATACAGTACACACACCTGCTGTAAACAGAAAGGACAATCAAAGGCAGTCCTTTCACTAGCATGCACAGACACGCTGTCCTCGACAGTGCCAAGTACTTTATATCATCAGTTGCCATTATTTCTTGAGATTTGCAAAAAGCATTTGCATATAAATGATATACGTGTCGTAACTTCTTTTCATATAAACTGCAATAAATATGACTGTTTATTCGCTCTGCTCTTTAAGGAAAGTGTGGAAATCCCCAGTTTAATCCGCCCAGCCTTGGGATCAATCAAGAACCCAGATGCACTGTTGGTTTGCATAACTTTGATGACGGATACAGTACTTTCTCTCTTCGGGAGGGGAAAAGGAAAAAAAAAAAAAACTTGAGCAGTGTGAACAACTTTTTTGGCGCTGCTGGATTTTTCTTTCACCTGCCTTGAAATCATCGCTTAAGGGTGTCATTTTGATCCGACATTCATTAGGGGACTTCCCGCGTATAAAACCCGAACAAAGCCGTTGAGGATATTTGAATACACAAACATACTTCAAGGCTTGTTTTGAATATGTCTGGCCTTTACACAATAACATGGGGTTGAACAGAAGGAATGACTCGTTTTTGCCTTTATCAGTTAACAGGAAGTAATTAAGCTTTTTTTTTTTTTTTTTAAGCTAAAATACAGGAATTACTTGTAAAACTGACCAATGTGGATTAAGCTTGCTTTGATGAACTAAAAGCCATTTGAACTTGTTCGAGCTGTTTGATTTTATCAGTCGAATTTTTTTTTCCTACCAGTTGGCCACCCACTTGGTGAAACTGGGCACTTGTACGATGCAGCACGCTGCTAATTAGCTTAAACGTTGAGGTATCAGAACATTCGGTCCACTCTGTAATGCCTCATTTGCTTTCCTGCTCTAGAAATAGATTAACCTGTAACTGATTAAGATAATTGAGGCATTGTAGCTAATATGATTAACACGAGAAATAAGCTTCATTCAGGCATGAAGGCAGCTCGTAGCAATCAGATTCGTCATATAAAAACCGGAGCCGGTCCGTGCCAAGAGTCGTGTCCTGATTCAGAACTATAAACTTTTTTTTTTTTTCTTTTTCTTTAAAGCAACATTTGACTTCAACCTAAAAGCAAGTGTAATATTCAAAGTATTTCACGTTCAGTCTGATAAGACGTAGCCTAAGTGAACAGTCACAACAAACAGGTATTACAAGTTTTTTTTTTTTTTTTTTTTTTATATGAATCCCTGTATTTTTCCAGCTTACGTTGCCTGTCTGTATGTAGATAAAGTCCTACCTCTGGGTCATTCTCCTCCCTCTCTCTCCCTCTGTGTCTGCTATGCGAGTGAATCATTAGTGAGAGTGGAGGCTCAGGCAGAGCCGGATCCTGCCAGTCTGACTGCTGACGGTGCCAGAACGCTGAGGGAGATTATGGAGCTGTTGCAACTCAGCAGGTTGATGGTTCTTGTTGGTCCAGTCTGTATAGTGATACACACAGCTCTGCTTTAATGTTGATACTTTTTCCCCCTCGTGTGCACGTCTCGGTTCTCGTGCTCAGTCAACTGGCTTGGACTCAAAACGCCTGGCTTGGCAAATAAAAATAATAAAAGTATGGTATTAAAAAAAAAAAAATAAATACTTGAAGACAGAATCATGAGCTGATATTATAAAAAAAAAAATGTAAACAATATCTACTAAAGTTGTTGTGTTACATGAACATCCTGATTAGAGTTAAATGAAGAATAAATAAATGTATTTGAAATTTTTGTTATATTAAAGGTTAAAACTACCTTAAAAAAAAAAAAAGAGCAAATTTGTCAGCTACAACTTTATCAAAGTAAGATCTTGATATAGGATGTGTCTCAATTCTGAGGCCGCATCTTTCGAAGATCAATTACGTCATCACAACTAAGGCTGTCCATTTTTGAAGACTCCTTCAAATGCGGCCTTATTTCCCCTGACAACAAAAGCTGCATACTTGACAACCCAACATGTCCCAAGATTCTTTGCGACCCAGGGAAGAGACGACAAGAGATTATGGCGGATGCTGGGCCAGAGGAGATAAAAAAAGAAAGATTGTTATAAAAATATCAATAAACCTTAATAAAAATCTGAGGTGATTTATGTAAATTCTGCTCCCTGCGAGACAGGTTTTGTAAAACGTGGTTAAGGGTTACGTGATGTTAAATGATGACAGCTTGCCAACTAGTGTCGCAAGTAGGCATTTCATAAACAGACCGAACAGACCATTTCATTTCGGTTCGGTCTACGCGTTCAGCGAAGGCAACAAGCCACGAAGAAGGTGTAGATCACATCCTTTGAAGGATGCGCCCCTGAATTGAGACATAGCCATAAGCTTTGCTGAGGGATGAGAGGTATTTAGTGCTCCCACGTTAATCACGGCTCTACAGCCAATCAGGGGCGTCTGTGAGCTCACACAAGCGAAGGGAGCGGATAGCGCTGTCCTCCGAGTGTGTTACGCAGCCTCTAACGGTGCGTGAGAGAGCAGTTCGAAAAGATGCAGTCAATGACGTCACATGGGTCGGAGGAAACACGTGATAGTCTGCGGTCCTTCCGATTGAATGGCAGTAGAAGCTTAATGTGGGAGCCCCCTAGTGACTGGGAGGAATTGGACACAACTAAATTAGGGAGAAAATCGGGGGAAAATCCAAAAAAAAAAAAAAAGGAATAGTGGGACAAAGTACATTTCTCATCATATGTCTCACTGTCAGCTTCTTTAAACTGCTGGATGTTTTAATTGCACTCAGACTTATGCACCAGCCCAGAAAATCTGCATGCATGATAGTGTCCTAATGCTAATGAGGTTCATTTTCGTACTCAGTAGGAATAATTGAACAAAACTAGACGGTGTCCCAGTACCAAGGAATAAGAAGGTTAATAAAGATATATATATATATATATATATATATATATATATATATATAGTGTGTGTGTGTATATATAATGTATTATTATTTCTTTCCATATAGTTCAGTTGGATCAAAATAAAATACAATGGCGAGGGATGTCTCTCTTTCCCTTCGTTAGTTTCCTCCCTGTTTTGCATGAGTCCCTCATTAAATTCTTGGATCATATAAAGGTGTTCGTTAGATTATTAGGCCACGCCCAAGCAACGTTCAGCTCCATCCTTTCACTGTATGTTTCACGATTAGTTCAGTCCTATTTCAAGTTTGCTGTTACACAAACACATTGTAAAATAGTTTCGTTGTTGTTTTTGGCTCAACTTATTCAATGTAAATGTAATGTTCGTTAGAAAAAACGTTAGGAAGATTTTCCTTTGCTTGTTAATGGCATTCGTTTTGTTGTTCTAGTTTTTTTAAAAGGTGATCTGTTGTTCTTTTTTCTTTTAATCTCCCTCAGGGCCAGGTACCAGTGTTCCACCTGTCTATGGCCTAGATGTGACAAATGTGTCCCTTTGGGAACAAACAGTCCTCACTCCTGCCCTAGACATTTTGGACAGCTTGTACAAGGTGAATTTTCTATTTCTGTCACCCTTTCCTTTCATCCCGCCGTCAAACTGTACAAGACGTTAACCCTAAATGACCCGAGGCGGTGCTCAGAGGCAGCTTTTTCAGTTCTTGTTTCTTTTGATATTAGAGGCTCAGCAAACATGGTGGAGTTAATGATGCTATTATTATAATTATGATTTAATTTCTTTACTTAAATGCGGCACTATCTGATTTGGATCAGCGGTGATCAGGTATTAATTATGGATAGATCACATCATTCGTGTATAAAAGTAATTTCTAGCTTACATAAATGCTTGCTTATATTGTTCTTCCAATTTAAGTACATACTCACAAAGCATTCGAACTGCATTTCTGTTCTCCAGGGAGAGCAGCCATCTGTTGAGTCAATCAGAATTGAGGGGGAGGGACTACGGAACAAGCGGAGCCACCACATGTGTGAAGTGTGTGATAAAGTAATCATCGGTGACCTGGAGTGGACAGGTGAGCTCTTTTTTTTTATTTTTATTTTTTATTATTATTTTTTTTAAATAATCTCCTAGGGATTATATCGATAAAGATCACAACTTTTGGATGGTTAAAAATTGTGAAAATGTTGGCTTTTATTTCCTCTTCCCTTCGGATCGCCTCACAGTACCCCTTTGTTGATTATATATTATGTGAATATTAATTTGTCATTTTTTTATTCTGTGGAAATAAAATTAAAAAGACTTCCTCAATAAGCCGGGTCGTTATTTTGTTCTAGTCAATATCAGCCGGTGACCCAACAATTAACAGTTAGTTCTCCATCCTCCACCATCAGAGCTCTAGAAGTCTGTTTATTTTTAATGGCCTTCAAGGTTAACCATCTTCTGTTGCTCTGAATGTCTTGTTTTCCAGCTCATCTCAAGTCTAAAAGCCACCTGCATCATATCCGGAAGAAGCGGAGAGCGGAGGAGACCCCTGATCATCAGCAGGGTGCTGGGTCTGAACTCCCATCCACAGCAAAGTGTCAGAGACGGGCAGATTCTCCTTCTCACGCACCAGGCTCTGATGAATCAGGCGTACTCGAACCAGGAACACACAGGACAACAGAGGACGAAATACAGATTCCTGAAAAGTCGTAACTTGTAAGGATTTTTATATTACAGCTTGTGCCTTATGTCTCAGGAGTGTGGAAGACCCGCATGGACTAAGAGCGGCTCTGAAACCTGCGCAGCGGATATGATGCTTTTTTTTTTTTTTTTTTTGTGCAACCTTTTCAGTCATGATGTTGGATTAATACAGTAATCATAAACCTCTCCTAGACGTTGTGGAACTTCTAATGGACCTTGTTGTTGAATGGCAAGCAATTTCTATTTTCTGTTTTCATCCATGGAAAAAACATCAGGGCTGTGCAGAATAATTCAAGTTCTGTACGTTTTCTCTTTTGTGCCTTTGCCTCGCTTCACAACGGTCATTTAGACTTTTTTTTTTTTTTCTTTTTTTTTTTTGCACAAATGCTTTACTTGACTAAACTGTATAAGCAAAATTGCCTATATGGTGCATTTTATAATTAAAGTGCCTTACTATTTTAATCCTACTTTTTAGCCTATACTGTGTTTGTGTGCATGTGTGTGTGTGTGTATTTAATCTTGGCTCAAGTTAGAGGGTGTGAGCTGCTATCAGGGTCCTGTATGCTTAGTACCCTTCACTTCAGACGTGTTTGTGTTCAGCGCCAGGGATCAGCTACGCTTCCTCTGAAATGATAACACACACTAATTTAGAGGCTGAGGCATGGGTAAGGAGTAAAAGGTGGGTAGGCCCGGCTGAGGAAGAGCAGCGTCCTCTTTTATCTTTACATGCGTCTGTGCCGAAGGTTACTGGTGGTGGTACGTTTTCATCAGAACTGATGGCTTACTTTTTTTTTTTTTTTTTTTTCTTCCTCGCTTAGTGACTTCACTTTGTTCAGATGTTCGGAAGACTATTTCTGTATTTAGCTCATGCTGCGCTGATTAGATTCGACTCATTTTCTCCCGCTAAATCTGTCTTCATGTTATAAAAACCATACGTTCGGTCCGAATGTTGTTCGAAAGTGCCAAGCGCAGCCTAGGAACTGAGTGCTTCAGTGTTGTGCAGAGCTCGAAAGTGGAGCAGGTTGTTGCGGTTATTTCAGGAACACTTCTTGGAAGAGAGAGAGTGAGAGAGAGAGAGGTGTGTGAGAGTCATGCACCCACAGGCACATGTAAACTCAGAGATGTTTGTGACACGTGATACAGACAGCCGCAATCTTTCATTCAGTATTAGATGCTCTGTCTCCCTCTCTCTCTCTCTCTCTCTCTCTCTCTCTCTCTCTCTCTCTCTCTGTGTATTGGATTTGGTGATAGAATTTGATGTACATTTTGTAGATGTACACTTTCCAGTTACTGTAGGTCAAACCTCACCCTGTACATCAGTGGAAAAGGTTCACCATAGGGCCAGTGCATACCGGATATTATTTGGGTGGTGGATCAGTCTCAGCAAAACAGTGACACACTTGTACCAGTGCAACACACACACACACACACACACACACACAATCATATCAGTATCAGGGACACAGCTGTGTCTCTTTTCCTCGACTGAAAATCTTTAGCCAAGGGGGTTCTAATGTTAATGCTGGTTTGTAACCTCAATCCGAAATATTTTCTAATAGGTCATTCTCGGCCACATCTACCACTTGCCTTTTTTATTTTTTTAAATCTGACCTGACTTTGACTTCGGTTTAGATTTAGAATTAATATCTGATTTAGTTTACAAGCCAGCATTAATCTTGGTTGCACACATAATAAACCCGTCAGCATAAATAAACAATAAGAGTTTTCTTCAGCAAGTCTTTGAATAATATTTTGATCCCAAAGCTGAAGCAAATCAGAACTACCGCCTTGACTGTTGCTTCAAGCAAGAGACATGCACTATATAGCTAAAAGTATATGGACACCTGACTATCACACCCATTTATGGTTCTTCTGCCACAAAATTGGAAGCACATAATTGTATACGAGGGGCGGTCATAAAATTCATATTATGGTATAAAAAAGCATGAGATATTTGCCCAAATTATGTCTCGGGAAATGAGTACGTTCAACATTTCAAGAAAGAACATTTCTTCTTGTTTAAAACAATCATGCGGTATAGTTCTGCGTGATGCCACTAGAGGGTCAAAATCAAAAATGGTGCCCAAGTGAGTGCATTTGAAGGGAAACAATGTGATGGAGATTCACAACGAACTGGTTGACTTGGGGTACGAAATTCTGCCTCACCTCCCCCCTACTCCCCCGAGCTTGCACCCTCTTCCTCTTCCATCACTTGAAGAAACCATTTCATGGCTGGTGTTTGACAGCGACAAGGTGATTACCGAGATGGAACTTTTCCTCAAGAGCCAAAAAGGCGGCTTCTTCAAAGACTGTCTCCACCAGGTCATCCATCATTTGGAGAAGTGTGTGGCCATAGGTGGAGGAGATGTGCAGAAGGACTAAGCTCGCGACCAACGTTGGTTTCATTACATTATTTGTTTATGATCAGTAATAAGACTTTTATGACCGCCCCTCGTATGATGTCTTTACATACTGTAGCAGTATATTTTTTGCTTTTACTTGAGATAAGAAGCCCAAACCTGTTCCAGCTTGACAACGCCCCTGTGCACGAAGCAAGGCATGAATAAGGTAACATTGGCTTAAGAGCTTAAGGGAAGAATTTTGATCTGACCCCACTGAACACCTATGGGATAAACTTAAACACCAACTCCACCCCAGACCTCTGCAATGCTCTTGTGCCTGAATGAGCACCAAACAGCCACGCTCCAAAATCTAGCATGGAGTCTTCCCAAAAAAGATGGAGGTTATTATAATACCAAACAAGGGGAACAAATTCTAGGATAAAATGTTCATTGTGCACATGATTCTGATGGTCAGGTGTTCGCATACATTCGGCTGTATAGTATATAGTGAATCTATTCGCTTATAAAATTATTAATTCCCACTAAATCTTCATATTCTACTCATCTGAGCATTTTAATGCATTATTTTGTCTCCATTTAATGCTGTATATGCATTCTTTACATATTGTGTAGGATTTCTATCCGAGAACATGAGAAGCAAATCTTTGCGTCTGGAGCTCAATCATAATTGTGAAAGGGTTTAACGATGCAGTTTTAGCTTTCCAATATCGCTTCTTGGTAACACCTTGCTATTGAAAACATGAATCTTGTAGTGTATCTTTCAGTGATTGAACTGCATGAATGAAACCGATAGTGGGCATCACAGAGCAGGGAGGGAGGGGGAGGAGAGGAAATGGTGTAACAGGTTGGAGAAGAAAGAAAGAATGTGTACAGATGTATATGTGCGCCATGTGTAGCTGAAGACACATGAAGCTAACTTTTATCAAAAATTATCCGCAGGCGTTTTTAGATACTGTATGCCACGTTGTACTGAGTCTATGCAGATTCTTTTTAGATTTCAACTTGAATGAGACTTTTTCCCGCCAGGATTTTCTGCTGTCTACATACTAATGACAAAATGTACTGTACAAGTTCAATACTCTATTAAGACAGAAGGCAGTAATTGCTCAGAGTGAAAATGGGAAAAATCAGTTTATTTGATGGCTAGCCAACAGTCAGCATGTTGATAATTACATATCGGCTTGTTAGATGGCTAATAGGAAGGTTAGTCATTTTATTTGCATGACGGACGACAACAACAACAACAACACCACCACCACCTCTATTCTACCTATCATGGTACGGTTTGTTTTTGTGAGCCAGAGATATTTAATCATCTCTCTCGTTCTGCAGTATGTTAGGACTTTGTAACGGATGTACGGCTGGTTTTAAAGGCGCCTGTAAAATCTGCAGATAATCCTAATCCCGTTAGACAAAACAGATGGCCATCTGGAGCTGGAGACGTGAACAAGGCTAATAAACATTCAATGACCACAAACCTCCAGCCAGAGGCAGACAAATATTATTCAACCGCACTATCCAGACAAACATTAGTACATCCTTTGTACACAGACTTTCTTCATAACTTCAAAAGTAGACACAATATGTCTGATAACGGCCTTTAGAAGTGTCCTTGATATTAAAAAACAAAAGGAAACATTAAGACTTTGCGCAGTCCTTAGTGGAGAAATATATTACAAGAAGAAGCATTTATTTGTCATACGTACATAACAGCATTGTTGAATTTCCCCCCCTGCATATTCCAGCTTGTTAAGAAACTGGGGTCAGAGCACAGGGTCAGATATGTTATGGCGCCCTTGGAAATAGGGTTTAGGGCCTTGCTTAAGGGCCAAGAATGACATCTTGCTGGTGTTTGGGCTAGAACCCGTGACCTCCTGATTAGTAACCCAGATATTCTAAATGAATTAATCATTTTGTTTATGACTTTTTATTTTTTATTTTTTATCCTTAATTGACTTTCAAAAAGTTTTTTTTTTTCCATCAAGAAATACAATCATATGACGTTTCTTTATTTACGTTTGCACAGATAGAAAGTAAATCTGATTACAATAGAAAACTAAGCAGACGTGTTCATTTAGTTCTCATTGGTTACAACAGCAGCTTTGACAGTTGTGGAGACATACACCGATCAGCCATAATGTTACAAGGCAAAGCATTATGGTTGGTGTAGGTTCGGGATAGCTCTGGCCCCTCTGACTTTATAAGACCTCTGGGGGTGTGCTGTCTGGCACCATGAAATTGGCAACAGATCCTTTGACTGCTGTGGGTTGCAGGGTGAGCCCTTCATGGATTAAAATTGGTGGGATTGGGATCTGGTCGGCAACCTTGGGCTCTTTGTCTGCAGGGCCCTGTGGTGCACTGGGTGTTCTGGTGCCTTTCTCTTGTAGCCAGTGTTGACTTTTTTCTGGTGATTTGTGCTGCATTGACCTTTCTGTGGGATCAGACCAGACAGACTGGCCAATGGTCCTCCATACAACTTACCGTCCCCCCCC
>JAQMYJ010000023.1:23587891-23604436 GCA_030014305.1 Clarias laeviceps
ATATATGCACACTTTTCATACAATTGAACGCTTGTTTATTTCTTTTTAACATCACCTCATGCTTGACACTTTATTTTTTGGTGCTTTTTAAAAAAAAAATTTTTTTTAACTATTTGGAGACATCCGTATGATCCACGCTAGGAAAAATGCCTAAATTAAACATTAGGAAATGCCAACGAAGGCATTGCATTTACACATTTGGCAGACGCCCTTATTCATAGTGACTTACTTTTTATTTTTATTTTTTAATCTCATTATACATCTGAGAAGTTGAAGGTTAAGGGCCTTGCTTGTAACAGTAGTTGCACCTGGGACCTTCCGAACTGTAGTCCAATGCCTTAAGCACTGAGCTACCTCTGACCCCCATTCTTTGACATTTGAAGAAGGCATTAATTATAACATATACATAGAGGTATAATTACAGTACAAGGGAATTATTTTCTTCGCATATCCAAGCTTGTTTGGGGTCAGAATGAGTGGTTATGAATGATATGGCACCCATTGTTATTAATTAGGTGCAATAATATTATTAATTACCTGTATATTATTCTTACATGTATACTAAGACAATGTGAGTGTGTCTGAGAGAGGGAGTCCTCACATTGTATTCATGTATAGTAATGTGTGTAAACAAAATGAAGAAGGAAGTGTTGCAGCAGAACAACCCTTACTATTTAAAAGAGAAGCTTCTTCAATGTGGATATTGCATACTTTAATTCCTGAATAAAAAATTTGAAGGTTATAATGGAAATCTTGCAATGTTTTAACAGAATTTTCAGCTATGTTATATTTGATATGAACATGCCATACGTCTGACACCATTGTCACACTCGGCTCCTGTTTGACCCTATGCTCAGGTCACTGCATAAGCAGTTTTGTATGTTCTCAATGCTTTTCTTAAGGGTTCTTGGGGTCTCCTATGTCCCAGAAATACACCTGAAACTGCAATGTCTGTTAACTTTCTTAAGGAATGTCTAAAAGTGTGTATGGGTAATATACACTGCGTTTGCCTTAAACCCTTCGATCCTGAGGGATCCAGTTCCATCACTACTAACCAGGATAAAGCAGTTACTACGGATAAATAAATTAATCTTATATAAAGGGTTTGTGAAAGTATTAACATTTATTACGCAGGTTTTAATTTGGTATATGAGAAGGTTTTCAACAGGCTTGTCTGAGGTATTTGAAAGTAATGTCTGCAGTGTCTATGACTATTATGCAATGAGAGAACGCCGTGTGCTTACTTATTTTGTGTGTATATGAGAGAGAGAGAGAGAGAGAGAGATGGAAGTGCAGTGTTTATCTCTAACATTTTAGATAAGTGTTCTTGCAGCTTGCTCGCTGCAGCCTCAGATGTTTCACTTTCCTGTACCAAGTTTGTTTACAGTCTGACATTTGTTCAAATTATGTACATGGAGTTTGCATCTTCTCCCCATGCTTAGTGAGTTTCCTCCAGATGTTTCGGTTCCCACCTAAAGACATGCAGATTAATTGGCATTCCAAAATTGCCCATAGTGTGTGAATGAGCATGTGAGTGTGTGTGCCCTGCCATGGATTGGCATCCTATCCAGGGTGTACCCTGCCTCAAGTCTCCTGGGGTAAGCTCCAGGGTCCCATGCGACCCTGTACACAGGATAAAGCGGTATAGATGATGAGTGAGTGAGTGACTGAATGTATTATTCTCTCAAAAAGACACAATATGAGGTGTGTGTTTTTCTCCACAAGAACACAAGAATACCGCCCCTACGGCCAGGTAAGAGTTAGCGTGACCTTGCAAATAGCAGTTTCGCGCTCAAACCCGGAAAACCCTGGGCGTTCCCTGGCGCTTTGTCCACTTGGCGGTTTTCCAGCTCTCACTCTGTTCCTCCACCTACTCTTAACGTGCTCGTGTTTCACTGCGTTTGTGTAATCTTCCTCTCTTACATTATATCCTAATTGTTTTGTGATGCGTGCGTGTTGTTATTCTCCTCACGCCAAGCTGTCCCTGTGTGTGTTTGTGTGTGTGTGTGTTGTGTCGCGTTATGTTGTGTGTGTTTGCTCGTTTCTTAGGTACGGTTATTCTCCTCACTATTCAGTCGCCGCGGGAAACGGAGGATAGGCGTGGTCTGATCCGCGCGCGCGCTCCGCTTGCCGCACTCTCTCTGCAGTTTTAGCGCGCTGCAGTTTCCCGCCACTCGAGCTGGGCGCATGGGCGGGGCTCCGGCAACAAAGACACAACCGTGTAGGGCTTTCCCGCCAAATGGCTAACATGCAAATGAGGAACTGTTTGTGGGCGGGGTTAACGGCAGTGCGCGCCGCAGCGTTAACTCCTTCATCGCCGCTCTCCTCAAAGCGAGTACATGCGGGCGGTTTTGTGTGACTAACTAAAACAAACTGAAAACAACTGGAGCTGCAAGAGAGACAGTTGTCTCGCCTATTGTTTATATGCACACACATTTAGCAACGAGCGTGTTTGTTTCCTCATTTAGTATCAACAGATGAAATCTGAAACCACGTAATCTTGTTTGAATTTCTTAAACTTGTTATTGTTATATATTTATCCAACACTAAAGAGTTTAACCAAAGCTTTATCATCACGTCAGTTTTTTGATAATTTTTTTTTTTGATCAAATGCAGTTTTATTGCTTACTCACTCACTCATCGTCTACACCACTTTATCCTGTATACAGGGGGCCTATCCCAGGAGCTGGAGAGCATTAGGCGGTTTACACCTCGGACACACTCATTTACACACTGCTGTAATTCGGAAACGCCAATTAACCAAATCTGCATGTCTTTGAACTGCTGGAGGAAAACCCACGAAGCATGGGGAGAATATGTAAACTTCATGCACACACACCCAGAGGTGGGAACCGAACCCTGATCCTGGAGGTGCAAGTGCTAATCACTAGTCCACTATGCCCATGCCTTGCAGTTTTATCATTGACATAGAGCCATTTATTGATCCTACTGTATATGACTTTTCTATAAGTCTGCTTACACATGTAATAAAGGAATCTCTACCAACCCTTTATCATCTCTGCTGAAGTACAATGCATTTATTCCCTTAAATTAGTTTCTTCAGGGTTATATTCAGTACTGTGTTAATGTTTATATTATCACTTCTCTCTGTAAAAACTTTTATTCATATACAAAACTATTATTCTGAAGTTTGCATGTTCTACTTTGGCTTGGTGTGTTTACTCTGGGTACTCCTACAGTCCACAGACATCTGTTGTAGGCCGATTGGCATTTCCAAATTACCAATTGGTAATTGATTGCATGTGTATGGGCAATGAGGTTGGAGAACCAATTAGGGAGTATCTAACCTTATGCCCTGAATTCCCTGGGATGGGCTTTAGGGCCCCCATTAACCTACACATATATGCAGTATAGGTAAGGGATGGCTGGACTTTGCTTTAGAGCATTTCTTTGCAGACATTCACATAATACTGCATAAAGATTTTTGGTCTCTCTGTCAAATTATGTTATGCACCAAATATTTTATGCTCCATACCCAGCCCTTATCGTCTTCCAACTTCCAATATGGATTAGGTTACATTTTCCCCCATACAGTAGACAGATATTTTACTAATTTTTGAATTAGTAAATTTGAATTAACATTTTTCCCCCCAGCCGAATTACAGTTCATGAAGCTAAGCAGTTGAGCTTAAGGGCTCAATTGTGGCACCTTGGCAATGCCAATATTTAAACTGTCAACCTTCAGATCTGTGGCCTGGAGCCCTAACTGCTGCTTATGTCGCTACTTTATGTAAATCTTAAAGTAGAAATGTTGGGTTTAAAGAAATCACCCTAGGTCTTTGCTCACTATTTTCATTCCCATGAGAGAGTAATTAGCTTTAGTGTCTGAATACAAATGAAGTAGTTAATGTGTGTGTGTGTGTGTTTATATAAGGAAATGTATACAACAACTACCGTCTCCAACCCTCATGGCCGGTTTGAGATATAAACACACCTGCTCTTTTTTGGAGAATGTGTATATGGGGTATAGAGGTCAGGTGAGACTGTTGATAATATAACTGCAGGTGGCCTTGCCAAAAAATCTGCTGCCAAATTGCCCTGGAATTATCTGCAACAATAGAGTCAAAGTGGGCAAAGGTGGCATAGTGTTGTGCAAAGCGTGTGTACTCATCACTCGAGCGAATAACTGGTAACAGGGGGGTTAACCCATTCTGTTAACAAGCACAGTAAGCGCACACTCCATGCCAAATGCTTCAAAATTACTGAGCTATTGTTGTGAAACAGATCAGCAGGCAAATGAGACAGAAACTGTTTGGTGCTTGACTAACCACCAATACTGTAGCTTCCTGCTACTTTTTGTGGTACTTCCCTCTGGTGTGAGGTTGCTAACGGCCCGCTCTCACATTTCAGTTTGTGTGTTTACTTTGGCCCTGCTCCTGTCAACGGACCCACCGCTCTTGAATTTATCTGGAAACTTCCCAAGTTCAGAGCCCAGGGGCTTCCCATTAGCGATCAGCAGCTGCAGTTAGCACTCACTCTGTCTTGTCCTTATATAATACCTATATTTTACCTGGGAACACTGGACAGGATTGAACATGTTCACTGAGTTTCAAATGTTTAAGGGTCTATGTCATGGGAAACTGGATTTATTTTTTCTGCTGCTGAGCATGCATATCCTTAGGACAAAGCAAAGAAGACAGACATAAAATTTACAGCTAGTGTGAGTTATGTTTCACCAATATTCCTTTATTATCGCTAGAAAGAAAATGTTAAAATGATGCATATCCATTTAAGTGGAAATGTTGATCCCCCTCCTTCAAAGTCTTCTTCAGATCTTTGTTATAATTCTGCCGGATGTTACACACAGTCGTCTTTAAATTTTATGTAGTACATTTTACATTAAATCGATTAAGATTAAGTACAAGAAAAGTAGTTAAACACATAGATTGTGTTTTTTTTTTTTTTTTTTTTTTTACTTTGGTTAATCTGTATAATTAATTCCTTCTCATTCAGATCCTTCATCATAAAAATATATCAATCAGGATCCGTTAAATCAGATTACCTTTTATGTTTAAATAATGACTGTTTGCTGATAACGACACCCAACCCAGGCTAACTGTATTATTTGATAAGTAGATGATCTGAAAGTGGAAATGCTGGGATTTTCCATGGATCTTGGCTTTTACAAGAGAATCAGCTTGTTGGGCTCCCAAGCAGACGCCACTAGTCGCTATGGAAACCAAGCTGCTCATTCACTCACTTATTACCCTTTCCCTGGCCAAGTAAAAAAAAACATTCAGGCCAGTCCTGTTTTTTGGAGCAATATTAGGCATTTTTCCACAATGCAGTAGATTTTTTCCTGATTTGTCTCGTTAATCATTTAAAATGTTACTACAATTTACACCGTATTGCCTCTCTTTCTCCTAGTGTAGTGTAAAAATTAGTTAGCAACATTGCTCATGCAATCATCCTGTATCTCCCCCTGTTGGGTTTAGCAAGGTCAGTTTGATTCCAGTATTTATGAGTTACGTTACGAGTAAAATTTCTTTGTCAACTCCTAAACAACTCAAACAGATAATATTACACATAAAATGGTCCAGACTGGAAGCTAATTTGAATCATTCTGAGCAACAGCTGTTCAGTATTTATAAAACCATATTAGTTGACTCACTCACTGTTGGTGAATTTTCCATTACTGCAAATGGATTGAGATGGACACTTTAAAAAGACACTTTGTTTACAAAAGAATGTACCTCCTGGTCCTCAAGGGTATCTACGACAGGGGCAAGGACGACTTGTGAAATTCTCATAGTTAAGATGTTACTACAGTGAGCACATTTACATATTCAGCCTAGAGCAGTTTGGGTCTACACACAGTTACACGAAAGGAAAACCGAATGGAGAGCTGCTCATGACTTTTAGATATATATCAAGGTACGCACACCATGACTGTGTTTGACATTACAGTTTACTATGGTATGATCTGTGCAGCCTGTATGACCCCGAACAAAATTCATTTGCTGAAGTATTGATTGAAAATTATTTCCAGATTTCCATAATCTACCACTGAAGGAGTACTTGTTTTGACACAGAATCACAAAATCTCTCCTCTAGTTTATTTCTCTTCTATGTCACTTTCAAATCTCTGGTCACATATGGTGACATAAAACTAAGTAATAAAATGTTGAAATGGCAAAAAAAAAAAAAAAAAAAAGAAAAGATCTGCTTAAAATGCTTATGAAATTTTACAAGTGCATTGAACATTGAATAGTCGTGCACATAGTGTCATAGTTGCATGTTTTCTTAATACTCTACTGCACCCTTGTGGACATAGAGATTATTTCACCATTTACAATATGGAGGTATTTTCTGGGCTAAGCTACATAATATTATTATTATTATTATTATTATTATTATTATTATTTGTTTCTAAACAGCAAATAAATAAATAAAGAGCAGTTTTGTTAATCCAAATGTAACCATGTGATATGCAAGTACAGATTGTACTGTCCTCTCCTGATTTTATTTACATTATTGAAAATGTAATGCACCTTTTTTTTGTTTTGTTTATGTGCACTTATTTTATTCCAGTGTGATTCATGGTTTAATATAACCACAAGACGCTAAATCCAAAAAAGCGTAATCCATGAATGATTTACTTTATTCATGATATTAATTTTTGCATTTTAAGTTGTATTAAATTATAGTTAATACAATTAATTAATACAATGCCCTGTGACCCTACATCAGCAGCACTGGAAAATGGACACATGTTTAGGAACACTGTATACACTTATACTTACTTTTTGTGTATATGTATTAATATAAAGGTAGATTATTTCCTATGAACAAAAAGTCTCAGCTCCCCAAGGGAAATTCTTTTTAAAGTAGCCTCATTTGTCAACAACTGTCTTGCCTGATTCTGCCACTGTGCCCATGGGACTTACTCACTAGGTGCGAGATTAACTCTGTGGAAAAATAGAAAGTGCTGCACCACAACTACACAACATAAATTCAAAAACTCACTAGTATTTGTTTAAAGTAATATTTTAACAGATTTTTTTAAATGTATGGAGTTGAATGAGGAATGTCAGCATATGAATAGGCTCATGGATGATCATGAATATCTACTCTACTATACAGCATTGTTGTAGTTCTGGAAAGGCTGAGTGATAGTTATTAAGGTGAGGGCGGTTCAAGTCAAACCGGGACTTGTGATGAAATTTCTAACCGATTTTAAAACCGATCAACATATCCAGAACACTTCAAGTACGGTGATAAGACTTTTAGACGCAGTAAAATATTTGAATGGAACAAACGGTTTCTAGAAGGGTGAATGAATCCATGAATGGCGATCATGGCCGAGGTGGCTCGGGGCCCACTGCAGTCGTTCCCATGTGGCGAGTGGAACACCTGATCCTTGGAAATCAATGGATAACTTGTGAAAAAGTTGCATCTGTCTATGGGAACTGTACACACAGTCATTCACTTGCACATTACAGGAACTCAGCTGAGAGTTATTGCCACATATCCCGTACAGTCCTGAACTCACTCCAAGCCATTTCAACCGTTAAAAGGAGTTCCTGGGAGGCCAGGGTTCCAAGCAAGAACCAGGCAGCTCGATAATGGCTCCAGTGTGCTGGGAAAACTTTCTACCTTGATCGTATAGATGCACTAGAGAAACACTGGGAAAAGTGCATTAGTGTAGCAGAGGATTATATGTTATACTGTATATGTGCTCTGTTATTCTGCACGATCAAAGGTCCAGGGTTGACTTGAACACCCCTCGTCGATCCCAAGGATGAATATTAAATAATTAGTCTAAGTTTTAAATCAAGAAATCTCTGGATTTACAACATAATTTACATAGAATTACAAATTCTTTTAATTGAAATGTCACTCAGTGCGGCTGTGCTTGGTCATCTCGCTGAAATGCAGACTTCGTGTATACAGAAATAATTAAATACCTGTCATTTCGATAATGTAATGTAAATGTAGGGATGCCGAAATAGCAATTAATTCCACGTTATCTCCATTCATAATGCAGCAGAGTACAGTAATGTGATATTTATTCACAGTGGTCTGTCTGTCTGTAGGCCAGAGAAAGGGAGCAGAAGATCACAAACCAAACTGAGCTTAATAAATGACAAGTTTATTGTTGCACAAAATGTACAAAATAACAAGCAAATGGACAGTCCCCCTCCCTCCCCCCATCCAAGTTGCCCATTACTTTCTCCGCCAGTATGAAGTTGAAGAGCTGGAACCTATGACTACGGCAAGTCCAATAGTCCAAGCCAAATGCAAGGTTTCTTAGACACGACACACACCCAATTCAGTCACTGAACATTTGAAAATGAATAAAAACACCGTATTTACACAATTTCATCTGAAGTTGTACAGCATGCCATCTATTTATTTATACAGAATATGTTTGCCAACATACCCCTGTATAAAAAATATACTGTCAGATCAAATTAAGTTCAACTAAGGGCTATAGACATCGAAATACAACACTGCGTTTGTTGCATCTTAATTTAATTAAATAGCTTCTTCTTTTTTTTTTTTTTTTTTAAATACTCACTCATTTATGACATGATTTTTTTAATTTAATTTTAAATTGCATCTTACTAAAAGAAACATTCTCTAGTTGACTTTAAGCGCATCAGTTCCATGGCCTTTAGGATGGCTGGTGGAAAATCCTCCGCTTATCCACTTATTTACACCAAAACGTTCATTTTTTTTTTCAGCTGTATGCCCTTTGTGTGTATATGTGTCTTGTGTGTGTACTGTATGTGTGTGTGCGGGTAAGTTTAAGTAAGAATGACTGATTTCCCAAATTTGAAATTGAGTACATTAATAGGCAATTATGGGGTAAAGTTTGCCAGGATTTCTGAACGATAGAATGAGCAGACCATTTGACGGCGTACTGCTAAGAAGTTGGTGCTGATAAGCGGCTGACTGTTAGAGATGTGTAGTTCACTCAATATGTAATACACACTTGGGTTAACTACATTTCCGTACATGAGATGGCTGCAGAGATAGTTATGTACAGTGATGGGTGGCTTCTGAAATTTCATGGCTTTCTTGCAATTCCTTCTCACACAGTTTTCCGAAGCAGAACAATTCCTGATTCAGTGCCTTCGTTTATTTTTTTCTCCCTAGGAACTGTTCATTGTTTGTTCTAGATTAGAAAATAGAGCTTATTCCACTTATTCCAGCTTAACTTACTTTTGCAGTTGTAATTTTATTTCAGTATTGCTGTACAGCACTAGTGAATAAGTCAAAACTAAAAAAAAAAAAAAAAAAAATCCTTAACCTGTGCTTTTTTTCGTGTATATACAGCAATGCGAGTCTCTTGTTTTATATTCATACATTGATTCTGTAACTAAAACTTGGAAAGGCAGTGCAGTATTAAAATACTCCTGCAGAATGAAACAGAAGAAGCACGGTGTGTGGATGGTTTAAAAATCAAATGGAATTTAAATGCACGGAGACTGAGCGGCACTATACGCCCTGTACACTATTAAATGTGAAGCCGTTTTTTCAAAATCTTTATAATCGTTAAGGGGATCATCTATGTGCAAAAATAATCTGCAGAAGTATATAGTTATATGGAACTTATTTGTTGTTTTTGTTTCTGATTGTAGGGCTTTAATATATGCATTTTTCTTTCTTATCTGGTAAGCCATGGTTTTGTTTCAGCTTTATTTATTTATCTTTTTATTTGTTATTATATACCTACATATATATTTCTATAATCTCTTTTCATGTTTTTACAAAATCAAAGACATGATGAACAACTGACAATATATTATATATACTTTGTTCTTCCATTTTTCCCTACTTAGGTTTCTGAAATTGATGTTTTGCATTTCATTCATGTAAACAAACAGGTTTCTGAGGGCGTGTCACCCGAAGCCTTCATACTTTGTTCTCTGTCAGCAACTTCCTTCTTCATCTGTTTTTCTCTCTTTCTCGCCTTCTCATACTCGTTCGGTTTCATTCCTCTCTCTCTCACACACTCTAGGCGTCTCCCCTCATTGAAGCAGGGCACGGATATGTTTCGAGGTGCTGTCATCATTTAGATGTCTTGTTGTGTACCTTAAGATGAACAGACAAATCAATTTCAAATATTTCTATTTTTTCTACAAATGCATTATTGCAAAATCTACTCAAAGTAGTGCAATCTGACAGTGATATTTTAAAAAATATGTAGGTGTTATTCTTATTACTCTGACTTAAAGAACATATTGTACAGAGATGATCCATACGCTCATACTCACCTCAGTGCATTCAGCAATCCCTCCACACTGTTTGAAGGTTGCTCTCTCAACACCTTGATGCAGCCCTTCATCTATACACACACACATAGAGAAAGGTCAACTCCTTCTGATCCTCACTCCTACTGTGACAGTGAAAACACCTATCTGCTCCCGAATAATGAATTCTACAGTAGCCTCTCTCTCTCTCTCTCTCTCTCTCTCTCTCTCACACACACACACACACACACACACTCTGTTACTCCACATTAATATCAAAATATACGCTTAGGAATAGGAAAATGGATACGCTGCTTCTAGGGTTCCACATAGATCCTTTATTAGCTTCGCCAATGTCCCTAAATGTCACTATTTTTCTAAGCCTGTACAGTAAAATAAGTGAATGCATGATTGCAGAAACATAACCATAATGTATTGAATAATGTATGTAAATAATGTCTTACGTCAATCTTGGAGGTTTTAGCGAAGGCACCCACGGGGTGAACGTGATCATAGAGGATAATGACGCCCACCATGACACGCATGCAGAACAGCATAGTGTCTGTGTTGGTGAAACGGCACCGGTATTCCCTAAGATACAAGTATCGACAATTAAATTCACTCTCCTGTCACTGACCTGTTATTTAGCTAATAAGGCTGATTTAAACAAGACTCAGGAAGTGGTGTGTCACACAACAAAATATGATGTAAAGCAAAAGTGTCAAAACGTTTCATTTTACTTGATTATTTTTTTTTTTAATTCCTATCTAAACACATTCAGTGAGTAGCTATGGTCCAATCCAAGTTTGAATTTTTTACCTAGGAATATATCTATTAGACTTAAGTCACAAATTATTTTTGAATCTGATGATGAAAGATTTGTACAGTATTAGAGAAAAGGTTTTTGCTTTTCAGGAAAAAATAAATATTACAAAATATTACAGTGTTAAATATAATGAAATGCTAATTGCTGTTTAAGTGGCTTGCTAAAAGTACTGCTATAAAACAGCAACTGTTAGCATTGCCTCCCAAGTACCTACAATTAGCCAACATTTCAGCAAGCTAACTGGAGAATAACATCAGATAACCTGAAGGAAAGCTTTTAAGTTGTTTCATTTTAATGTAATTGAACCATTCAAACTTCAAACTCTATCATATGCAAAATTACTTAGTGCTTTCAGTTTCTTTCAGTATTGTGCAGTATTTGCAGTACTTTGCATAAGTATTAAAACCTTAATCGTTTCTTTTAAGTTATAACCTAGAACTAAAAGTTAACTTTTTAAATGATCAGCCACAACCCTAATGTCACTGCAACGTGAACTGAATAACATTGACACTGATTATCAATTATATACTAGTAAACTGGTGATAGGATCTTGGGCACCCAAGGTTCATCATGCCTGTGGGGATCATCCAATGTAGCAAATATTGCGATAGAAAGTTATCAGCCCTAGGAATGAAAACAAATTCGATCCATGGAGGCCATGACCCTCAACCCACAGCACAAAAAGGATCCAATGTTATGTCCTGGTGCTAGACACCTTAGCACATCCTGAAAGGTCTTGTTGGTCGATACCCCAAAGGGGCCAGAGCCATCCTGGGTGCACAAGGAGAAACCATCCAACACTGGGCTTAATGTTCTCCATTAAAATGTTATGGTTGATTGGTATATCGCCAAAGGGCCAAAGGTTGATAAAACTGTTATGTGGTTTGATGATAAAAATGTTGTCTTTGGCACAAATTGGTATATTTGGCATAAATCCAACAAAGCTTATCAACATGAGCACATCATCCCACCCCAATGAGGATGAGTCCCCTATTGAGTCTGGTTTCCTTCAAGGATTCTTATACATATAACTGAATTTAATTGAAGTGAATGGCTATATTTAAGCACCGTGGTGGTAGCATGGTTGTGGGGTTGTTGGTCAGGGTTGTGAGAAAGATGGATGGAACCAAATAGAGAGAAATAACCAAAAAAACAGCTGTTAAAATGCCCAGAAATGCTCCACTGGAATGGCTGAGAACTTGAATGTATTAAAATGGCCCACTCAAAGCCCAGACTGCAATCCAATTGAGAATGTAGTGAGACTTAAACACCGCTGATCGCTAACGGTCTTCCTCTAGTACGGCACAGCTGGAACAATGTTGGCAAGTAAAACTGGCAAACGTACTGCATCAGCATCCAGGTTGAGAAGCTGATAGAGCTGTAGTCTTGTAGCAGTTGTAATTGCAGCCAAAATAAAATGTCTGTATCAGATCATTTGATTGGCGAGATCTGGCACAGGTTTTGTGCCAAATGCCCTTACTGTCACAGGCATCAGGCAAATTACAACTCAATTTCTCAGGGCTTGGGATTGGCACGGAATCTCATTGGCTGGGGATAGATTTGAGAAGTAGGTGTTAAAGGCCTGATGAATTGATGGGCAGCCCTCAAACCCTCAACTTTCCAATCAGCAACCCAGAGGCTCAACCGCCTGAGCCACTATTGCCCCATTAAAGGTTCCAAGGGGTTCAATCCCTACACACACATTTCTTTTTTATGCTAGGAAATATATGATGCTGTTCCAATTTATTTTCATTAACTATTTTCAGTGATTGTCATTTTTGTGTCATCATCATCATCTTAATCATCATCATATCATTAACAGCAACATGTTAAAGAGTACTCTGGTTGAAATTCTTTATCCATCTTTCTTTTCATTTTGTCCTTGCAGGATCTGGTCTGAGGAATATTTGTGGTGTGTCTTTAAAAGTAAGGACTTACGGAGTCTCCAGCATGACCCGGCACACGCAGGCCATAGTGCTCAGGCAATCTGTGGTGTCTTCAATAGGCAAAGTCTTGTTCTGCAATATACATTACATGAAAATTACAATACACCATTTTTAACCATTTTTAACAGTTCAAAACCCTTACTCCAGAACATTTCTATATACTTGCCTCTGACACAAACTTAGTTGTGGCATTGCTCAAGGTTTTCAGCATGGGTGTCGCTTCTGCGTAAAACAGAGACATCCGATTGGCCATTTCGTTATTGACTTCGTTTTCTGCCTCTAACTGCAGGAGAGATAAATATTGGTTGCTTAGACAGTAAACCTGTTTGTAATGTGTCCACACGTCAGTTTGAAAGTTTATTTTGGCACCGCACCTGCTGGTTGTTCAGTCGGTTCCTGCTTATGGTCCTCCTGTAGTAGCTAAAGTCATTCTGAATGGCTGGATTTGTCATCTAGAAGAGACAAGATAACTTGTTCAGAACATCTGTTAATCATACAGCCTGTTGCGGTGCTGCAAATATGGCTCTTTATTACACAGCGCATCAACTTCATAACAAAGCAATAAAGCGAAAACAGAGTGAAGCGCGTGCTGTGCATTAATCTCACCTTCAATTCATCAAAGCTGAGAGTGAAGTGCAGGATCTCTGCAAACTGTTTCGCCAGAGCCTGTTCTCGCTCCAGGTGCTGCATGGGAGCGTACGGTGGGCTTGTCAGTGCTTCCAAAAGGCTGCGCAGGGCATTTTCTGCAACATTAAAATCACACAGAATGTATATAATCAAACTGCTGTAAATTGGTTTCATGCAGTCATTCGGATTTTAGTCAAACGTGACTGTACTATTTAAAAAGGGTGTTTTTTTTTTTATTTGTTTTTTTTAACACCACTTATTTGTATTTTTATGTGCATGATAAATGAGAATCTGGAAAGTCATTAATTCCAGATTGTGAGTCAGATGGGCAGCAATCACATCAAAAGACCCAGTATTTTAAAACTTAACCTTTATGATCTTTAAATCGAACATTCTGCCAAGTTGAGACATGGTGTGTCCATTAATGTCTTTAGCGTGGCTCAAGATAACCCATCCTTTCCCCTCATAAAGTATGCATCAGTACTTCTATAAATATAAAGCCAATATGTTTAGCTGGAGGTCTGATCAGAAACTTGAAACCTCCATAGCTGTTATCTGGGGCTTGGATAGATGAGAAGAGAGAGAGAGAGAGAGAGAGAATGAAGACGTATGTATGTTAAGAACTATGCTTTTTTTTTTGTCTTTTTTTTCCTGCAGTCATCATTCAATCGAATTGGTGTGTGTTAAGTTTCTCCTGAGTCAGTTGCGTTCCCATGACACAGATTTAGAGCTGCGTTACTGACACGTCAGCATTGGCAAGAGGAAAGTGGTAAGCTAGCTGTATTAGCCGCTGAAGCTGCTAAATTCTGATCCTCCCATGCACAGGACATGGAAGCTCTTCATCTTTTACACTCTGCTGGATGCGGTAGTCATGGCGACTCCTCTGTGAAAAATCTTTCATTTGCGCCAGAGGGAAGGCACATGCTGCTATTGTCTTTGCACGCCGCTGCCGTGTTGGCTCACGTGGTGGCTACATCAAGTAATCTTTATCTTTTCATCAAAAAAAAAAAGGAAAAAAGAAAGAAAAAAAAAACCTCTGCACACCTACTCACCTAACCTGAGTGAAAATTCATAGAATCGTTTCAGCTTGGCCACCAGGGGGCACACAGCATTCCAGGCTTTCTCCTGAAGCTGGAGGTCATTGGGGTTCTGAATAGCCTAAAGAAAAGAACACAATTCAGACTAAATGTCTGTAACAGCCATCTTAGAATTGACAAACAGCCGTGGGTAAATACAATTAAAATAAAACACTTCGGCATTGATCCTTTTTTCTCTCTGTTCATTAGGTTCTTCCGGCGTGTGTGTATGTGTGTGTGCCTTGCGATAGATTGGCACCCTGTCCAGGGTGTACCCTGCCTCGTGCCCCAAGTCTCCTGGGATGGGCTTCAGGTTCCCACGTCCCCGAATACACGATAAAACTGTATAGAAGATGAGTGAGAGAGGTTCTACCGGCTGCGAGCTTTGATCTACAGGAAGTCAGAGTTTTCACAGCTGAATAAACCCCATGTACACATTAGTACTGTGCAAACATATGCAACCAAACCTACAAACCCAGGCTATTGGAAAAGGAATTATTCATAAAGCAGAATTGAATAGTAGATTTCCAACAGTGTGGCTGAGACCTGCATACCACTGGCACATGCTCTCACCTCTCTTATCTCTTGCCCTGCTCCGCTGTAGGACTGTAACTCTGCTAGAATACCATGAGCCTCCTCCAGAACAGCGCTGACTTGATTCCAAACGGCCGTCTCCGCTTCCGTGGGCTGGGCATCTGCAAATCCAACATGGTCCCAGTGTCAATTTATGAACGTCTATGTCAATTAAAGTCAAACACAACCAATGTTCTTACTGGTTTTCCTGGATTATTTATCACCTCTGTCAGACACAGCCTCGGATGTGTTCCTTTCTCCATGGATGCCAATAGTTTCGAGTTTAACCGGCGTTCTAGTCACATTACTATTGATTCACAGAAATGGCAGTAAACCAAGTACCACACCCAGTTCCTGACCATGATGGAAGATATTTACTCCATCCTTCGGTGGTATTATCACTTTATTATCTGAGGTAAACTGTTCTGTCTGATTTAGATTGTATTAAAGTATACTGGAGGATTTGTTGTGGTTGAAATAGCTTTCAGGGGACTGATGATTGAATGAGCAGATACATTTGAGTTTCTGAGTTTGGTGTGACTAAACAGGGACTTCCTGGAAACATTACACCACCTCTGTCCAGTTTATCTACATTCTATTTAAAGGTTCAAATAGAGTTTACTTACAGTTCTCTAATTTGTGTATTTCAGCCTAGTTAAAAAGGCAACTGCACACATAAAGCATCTCACAAATGTGCAAGATTGCTGTATTTCCGTATTTGTGATGCATAATATTGCATGTTATAGAATTGTTACATCTTTCTGACTCAGTCTCTCACCATTTGTAACTGTTTGGACAGTAACACTTGTACTTTGTTGCTTTAACACTTTCTAAGTTCATATGAGTCAAGCAGAACCTACATATACAGTACACTGTAAGGTGTTACTTTAACACTGGGGATTTGCTGAATATTAGTTATGAGAGTGTATTTTATCTCTTCTTTTTACCTATGGCTGTTTATCCCTTCCATGCATACATATATTTTAGGCATATACATATTTTTTTTTAATTTCCTTTGAAAAAAAAAAAAATCTCGAATTGGAATTTTGTTTAAGTATCAGATATAAAGAAATAAATAACCGACTGTAAGATAAAATTGTTCAGTGTCCACACTACCACATTCAAGCCTAAAACATGTTGTAAGGGGGGGGGGATAATCAATCAATCAATCAAAAAAACATATATATTATTGTGTGTATGTGTATATATACACTACCGTTCAAAAGTTTGGGGTCACTTGCAGATTTCTTTGTTTTTGTTTAGTGATTTATTTTCTA
>JAQMYJ010000023.1:23612364-23641718 GCA_030014305.1 Clarias laeviceps
ATATATAAGCTCTTCAAATGCAGAAAAAAAAATGTTTATCATATAAGCTTTCATTTTAAGCTTGCATTAGTCTTACAGTATTGAAAATAACTTCTATTTATTTCCAGAATTTAGCACAATAACTTTGCCACTATGTAGGTGTGAATTTTAGGTACTGGTTTCTCACAAAAAAAAAAGATTTGTATAATAATAATGTATAAAATGACATGTGCATTCTACAGTTTTATGTTTTATTATCTGTCTATCCAGCACCCTTTTTCCATAATTTTTTCCCCCCTGCCATATGGCTTAGTTACATTACGTTGCACAGGCCACAGCTGGCCAG
Organism: Clarias laeviceps; assembly: GCA_030014305.1. NCBI lineage: Eukaryota > Metazoa > Chordata > Actinopteri > Siluriformes > Clariidae > Clarias > Clarias laeviceps. The sequence goes on from JAQMYJ010000023.1 coordinate 23,612,690, forward strand.
TTTCGTATTCATACCTTTGCTTGCAATTTTTCCTCCAAGAGCACTTTACTGCATCCACTGGGGGCTTGTCTGCTCCTCTGCCGGTATCACAGCATCAGCATCCACCACCTGAAGGAGAAAGGGGAGGATATTCTTCTTGTTGGTTTTCTTTTTAGAAAATTTATTGGGGGGGGGGGGGTCGACAGAGATAAACAAAGCACTGTTTGTGAAACAGGGTGCTAACACTGATCAACCAGGCTGCAACACACACACGCACACACACACAAAAACTGTTTCTTGTGAGGACTTACCACTGAGATAATAATTAACACAACTAATCTAATTGCAACTTATTCTCAGTATTGAAAAAAGAAAACTTTAGATTGAAAACATGATCTCATAGGGACCCGCTAATATCTTACACGCTAACCCCAAACCTTAACTTTAGCAATCAAAAGGAAATCCTTTGACTATTTTAGTCTTTCAAATAAAAGTTGTTCTTTTTTCTTCACACGACCCACAGCCACAAAATTTGCATGCCTTCTTATCATCATGAAAAGATATGTGATGATGAATGATGAAACACACACTTGTGAGTATTGTTAGCACATCTTCTGATCTACAGTGGTGACCCAAAGTATTCAGACAAAAGTGAAATCCAATTAATGACCATCTAAAAAAAATGATAATCGGCTACCCAAAATATTAAGAATATATCTATTTTTTCTTTTTATTTTAGTCAATAAAATTACTATAAAAGAATCAATATTTAATATGAAGCCCTAAAATCTTCAAAACCTGCTGGAAGCGGCTGGGCATAGAGTCAAAAAGACAATCCATGCCTGCTTGATTGCTTCCTGAATATTATGTAAAGAAGATGGTTTCTTGACTGCTACTGTCTTCTTCACCATTGTCCAACAGTTTTCTTTTGGGTTATAGGTCTGGAGATGACGCTGGCCATGGCTTCAGAAACTGAATACAATCATCATATAGTACAGGGTGTTCCCATACATAGGTATATTTAGCCTATTAGGACCGTTTTGTATGCATGTGTGTGTGTATAACAATATCTCTCTTTTCTCTCTCATATATATATATATATATGAGATAGATAGATAGATAGATAGATAGATAGATAGATAGATAGATACTTTATAAATGCCTTTGACAAAAAAAGAGCATATTGTAATCATTCTCATGGCAGAATCTCAAAGCAACAGCATTCAAAGTGCAATTACATGCATAACACCAGATGATGTTAACACAAGCTCAACATGATTGGAAAAAATAACTATGCGTATGTTTACAAAGAAGTGGCAATCATGTAGAGGATGAATTGTAAATAAAGTAATATATTGGAAAGAAAGAAAGAAAGAACAGAAAAAGAAAGAAAAAGTTCCCCTTTAAGGGAGACTTTGGGGATATTTTTTATTTGTAGGTCCATCATTCAGAGATTCTATTTTAGAAATGGAAAGTGACAATGGCTTTTGTCATAAACTCAAATACTCAGTGCTGACACATAGAAGCTTTTAGTTATTGTTAGACAGACATTGCATTTGTTGTGTTGAAAGAAGACTCAGTTGGTAAGATGTAGCTTCTCAATTAACAAAATGATACTGGATTATAGCCCAGAACAGTTTGTTAATAATGGAGACAGAAAGCTGGCAAGAACTGTTTTTAGATTTCCTAGTGTCTAGTTTACTGGTGAACACATCTCACTAAAAGCATCTTATCTAAACTCTAGCTCCTGCCAACAGGACAAAAGTATTGATCATTATTAATTATTGATTATTGCATGTTACTCTTGCAGAGAGCATAGGAAACCTTTCAACAGTCAATCAAGTCAGTCACTGTAGTGTATAGTTCCAGTGGGAACTCCAACATAAAACAACACTTCACTAGAAAATTATACAAAACTGAATCGGTCTATGACTAAATCGGGCAACGAACAGAATTTAGGAATGTTCATGAACCGAGGTTCCACTGTATATAAAATTAATTCTTAATTCTTAAAGGAAAAGCAATTCAACTAAGGAGGAATGGTCTACAGACTACATGTTTTTAAGTGAAAAATTATAATAATATATATAAATTAATATAATATATTATCAATGAAGATTATGAAAGAAAAAAAAATCCAGTTTAGATCATGCTAGCTGCTAACTAACAAATTACTGGAAATTACATAAGCATATATTACATATATACCGATCCCCCATAACGTCATTTCCCCATGATCCTGTAAACAGATTACTGGTATATAATTGTTAATCAGTTTTATTTAATTTACCTGCCAGTGGTGTTAAGTTGTATTAATGTTATGGCTGATCGGTGCATGAATGACAATTACTTTTTCCATCCTGATAAAAGACATCCATATATACACTCAGACAAACTTGCTATTGTCATTGATCTGCAAACAGCCTTATTGACTCTGTCCATCAATATATACTACCTTTAACTGTTAAAATTGTTAAAAAATTTTTTATCTGTATTTATATTTTATTTAGATTTTAACCCAAAGTAGACATGTCCTAAAGTAAAAGGGTTCTTCTTCCTTATTACATGCAAGTCTACCACTCTATCCCCAGAAACACTGGAAAGTTCATAAATGACCTCAAATAGAGAATGCACACTATTATTCTTATGATTGATTCTTCTTCTTCTTCTTATTATTATTATTATTTTCTAGTCTCACATGAATGAATGAATGAATGAATGAATGAATGGTCTTTCTGTGTCCCAAGTTCCATATCTGATTGCTTGCTTTTACAGATGTTCCACTCTCTCCATATTCTACCTCACATCTGACCACTCTCTCGTGTGATAGTGAAAAAAAAATCATTTTACATATTTGCATCTGTTCCGAATGCATTATTTGTCCACTGTGAATAATGTATTCATATTCAGTTATCTCCCTACCATAAGCTATGTTCTAACTGTAAACTAACTGTAAATAAGCATACACTAATAGGCATCATGGCTTTGTTCTGACTGTGGTCTATAAATTCTTTAGCACATCTCTCTCTCTCTCTCTCTCTCTCTCTCTCGGTCTTCCAATCATCACCAGCAGCAGCCAATAAGTTTGATGCATAATGCAGCAGTGTCCACTCCATAAATCCAAAAGAATATTCATCACAGCACACAAAGAGGTCTGCTTGTTGCCATGGCTTGCTAGCAACCAACAGTCTTGCTGTGCCGTGTGCTTACGCTGAAATACACAACTGCTCCACATGAACCACAGTCCTGAATCAGCATCATCAGTCACATGAACTGTTATCACTACACCACGAGTGACAGAACTAGAGCAGTGTGTTTTGGGGTGATTGGGGGCTGTGCCGTATTTTTCCTGGATGTTAAAACCGTCTTCTTCTGTTTACGTCTCACACATCCTTGCCTAAGTGGTATTTGAACAGCCAGACGGCGAAGAGTTTGGTTTCTTTATTCCCTGATGGATTTACAGTAAGTGTATTGACTGGGCTGTATTGTTAATACATTTCAAGTGCCATACAGAATCATCAGAGGTGAAAAGATGCTTTTGAGGCCTTGAGTTGTAAGTGGATCATATGTTATGGGGTTTGACAATAAACTGCTTTATGGGTCACAGCCAAAAATGATTAAATATTCTAAACTGGCTAGGGGCTTTTTTTATGATGTGGGATGCAGGATACAGTATGGTCAGCCTTTTCACTTATATTATTGACAATAATCACCTCAATGTTATAATAAATCCTGGTTATAGCATTAAGGTTAGATCTGAGATACAAGCACCATAACGTCCAACCCTCGGTAAAATGTGCAGTACCCATCTTTAATTTGATTCCTTTCTTTTTGAACATAGTGCTACAATTGCCTTGTCTCTGAAACTTGATAAATATAATTGCTGATTTTATCTGTGGAATGTATGGATTATGCTGTGTTCAAAAGGAATTCAAGTGGCAAATGCTCGAAATACCACTTGTGGCTAAAGTCATGACAACACCATTGCAAATAAGGACAACAAGCGTATTGAAAGACTAAGGCTATCGATTTAGCTAGCACTCAGCTGTTAGTGCTTTTAAAGGAACAGTGACAATGAAAGCAAGGAGAAAACACCAGGAATGTCAATATTTTCCTCAGACGCATTAGTAAATTAGTGAAAAAACAAAAACCATTTGAATTAAGGGACGCTTTTCAGTTATTAGAATTTAAACCAAAAGGCAACAACTGCTGATTTCTAAAACAGTAAATCCTACATATGTGAGATGCTTGTAGCCATGATGAATACAAGCTAATTCAAATGCTGAAAAGTGAAAAGCAAATGTGTATATGATGTTTGTGCAGCAGTCTAGTTCTCTCTTTAAAACATGCTTTTCTGCACTTTTTATATTTATGGTGTGGCCATGTACCATGCCGTGAAATTTATTTTCCTTTTCAATTTACTTAATTATTATAAATTTGTCAAAGCAAACTGTTGGGCAAATTGCCCCTAAACTTAATAAATGCTTGTACCACCCTTTTCAGCCACAACTGCTACCAAATGCTTCATTAGTATTTCAAATCAGTTTAAAAGGATTTTGGCCCACTTGGTTTTAATTGAATTGAATTCTGAAAAACTGGAGCGGCTTTCAAAAATTTGCTTAAGGTCCTGCCACATCATCTCATTGCTCATTGTTTAAGTCAGGACTTTGATCAGGCCAGCAACAACAACAACAAAAAAGAATAAAACCTGCATTTGACAGTCTGAAGTAGACTTGCCCTTGTGCTTCATATCACTGTTTTGCTCCATAAACCCAGTTGTGCTTGAGCTTCAGATCACGGACTTGCCCTTCAGAATTTAATGACAGAAAACAGAATTCATGGTTTCATCAATTATGTTATGCCATGTTCTACCACTATCTTCTAACAAGTCCATGTAACATTACCCAAAAGACTTGGGGTCATCAAGGTTTTTTTTTTTTTTTTTTTTTTTTTTAACAAATGTGAGCGATGCCTTTATGTTCCTCTTGGCCCATTGGTTTTCACCTTGCAGTTTGCCTATGGCTACTATTTTTGCCCAGACTCTTTCTAATGGAATGGCTTTATGAATGCCTTAAAATGTTCCCTTGGGTTCTTTTGTTCTTTCTTTTGGGACTTGCTGGACGATTTGTCAGTGCACCTAGAGGAATTTTGTTAGGCTGGACAACTTCTGCAAGATTCACCACCATTTCGTGTTTTTTTCATTTGGCAATATTGGTGCTCACTGCTTTTGCTCACATCTCAAAGCCTTAGAAATGGCTTTTAGGCCATTTATTTCAATATTCCATTTCTCATCTAATCTAAAATCTTGTTGCAACCATTTTGCCTATTTCATATTTCTGAAAAGGTTTTATAATCGGTGATATTTAGATTCAGCAGGGCGGTTGATTAAACTTGGCTGTATCTAGTCTAACTGAGCCCAGTTATCACTTACATTTGGTTGATTGCATAACTAAAGGGGCTCTTACATTTTCACAAATGGAAAGTTGGTGTTAAATCACTTTTTTCTTTGAATAAATGAAATGACCATTAAAAAAAAACTGTATATATTATAATATAATCCAGATATATAAAAGCATTGTCATCTGTCAGGCAACAAATAATCCATTGATGGAAAAACCTGGTCATTCATTATACTCAGGTAGTCAGCTGACCTCATTTTTGTGCACATAATGTTGCAGAGCCTAGACCTGACCAACCGAAGCAACCTCAGATCACTAGATATAATACAGAAATGGAATTTTCTTTTTTCCTATTTAAATCCTGCAATTTTTTTTTCTTTTTTTTTTTTTTTTTACAAAATAATGAAACACAGAATAATGGAAAACATGATGGAGTGAACAATGCTTAGCTGCTTTTTTTCTCCCTCACAATGTTCTTTCATAAATTCTTGTCAGCGAGTGAAGCATCTTTCAATTTGCACAAGTGAGACAGGTGCTGATCATTTGTCTTTTTTTCTTTTCCCGCCATCTTTCTTCCCCCCCTTGGACATTAGCATGGTCGATGTGCTGTGGATGGAACATTAGCTTAGCGTAGTGGGCAGTGGGAGGGAGGTTAGTGCAGACAAAGAGCCCAGCTCTGCAGCTGATGGGAAGTGGCAATGTCGGGACTAGACTGACTGGTAATGTGATGCTATGAGGCTGAGATACCCAGGCACCGTCCTGAGTGAATGTTAGCACTAGAAAGAATTGTTGTGCATGAGGGACAGGAAGGTAGGTGGAGCTTTTACTGTGCCACCCTTCCCCCACGTTCTCTCAGTTCTCAGTGTCTGTGATGAGGGAATGGTGCTGTATGAAAAAGCCAAATGATGATCAGCATTAATGCTTAGGTTTGAACATCTCATTTGATGTTTTGACTCATTCCATGACTAACGGTTTTTGAAATATTTCAAAAATATTTTCTGATAATATAAAAAATATCATTAACATAATGCATAATGAGACATTTTGTTTTGCTTCAGTGGGTTACTGGAAGAGTGTCACTTGTGCGCATGTTTTTCACACTGCATGCATTAGCTGTTGAAAGAATGCGATGAAGCCTCAAGGCTTTCTTCTGCTACAGCTTTGCTTTTTCAAAGACCAAATTGCCTCTGAGGATTTCTTTTTGTTTGGTGAGGATCCAGTTTTGGTAACGACAATCTAAGGAAAGTGTCATTAGGCAAAAAAAAAAAAAAAACTAATATGAAATGGTTTGATGGGACAAAAGGTATTAATTCCTTTTGATTGCCGGTGCTAGTGTGACTGTGGTTCTGACTACAAGGCAAATCACAGGTTTATATTATTGCAATTGTTGTAATATATTATTCTTTTTATAGTAACAGCTTTTTTTTTTTTTTAAACGATTGAACGTGATGTTACTATATAGCTGCTTAAATTAAATGGACAAATCAAACAGATTTAAAATTTGTTTGATTATACTTGTTAAATATAAACAGTCAAGTTTTCTGTAAGGAGATATTTATTTAAGATTAATGGGAGGAGTCTTTGATGTCTACACTTTGTAGTTTGCCACCACATAATAATCAGCTAATTTCTAATAGTTACAAATTTTACAGATTAGTTTGGATCTCCACTCCATTCCGAATCAATTTTTATTCTCTTGCTTCCTCTTTTAAAGGAGCACAACTAGTCAAGGTCATCGGTTAAATAAGAAATCTATAAATAGCAACTTGTCTTATGTCTCATTGACAATAGCTTCTCTCCTTTTGCCTTTGATAAATGTACCAGACTGCAAATGAAGGGGAATTCTTTTTCTTTTTTTTTTAATTGTAGTAGATGAGAGGAGAGGGGGAATAAGATTAAATATTTCTAACATCTGTTATTGACATACTATCGTGACCCACATAAAAGCATGCTTGTTTATCTCGATGTGGATCTATGCCAGCAGCTTTTCTTTAATCCACTGCACGCTTATCGGATACTGAGGTGCCATGGCTATCAGGCTGCCCCCTGTGCCCGCTGTTCGGCTGCCCTGGGCCATAGAGATAGGCGGGTGAGGAGAGATGAGAGAGGAGAAACTCTGTGCTAGGCAGTCATGCTGAGACTTGTACTCTAAAATTCTCTCCATCCCAAACGTTTTTAGACAGAAACAGCACTTCAGATTAGTATCATCCACCCCTTGAGCAACGAAGGAGCTGATAAATATGTTAATATGAGCAGAGCAGAGTGTTTAAAATAGCATGCAAATTGCTTTGTGCTGTTACCTTTAGGTTGTTAGACTAAAAATCTGAATGACCCAAATGACATCATTCTATAAATTTTTTTTATAAAATTCAGCTGGATAATCTTTTTTTTTCTTTTTATATTAATGACTTTTTTTTAAATAAAATGGTTAGAATTTGTATAATATACAGTATGATTGTTTCCCTTTGCTTTTGTAAACAAGCAAAAAACAAACAAACTTGTAGATCTGATTCATCAGAAGGCGTTTCTGTTTTTTAACTTCCTGTCTACTTACACTATATTATATTAATTATTATATTTTTTGTGTCGTTACTACACAATATCCTAATGCCAGTAAAAGTTTAGAATTGTATAACAGGTTGTTTAAAATTGAAGACACTGTTTCTGATCATATTCAGTATACTGTATCATCACCACCTCTTGGTAAGTGTGTGCTCTCTGCATGCTGCACTATTACAGCGCTTCTGTCTATCAGACATGATCATTTTTAGCCCTTCCTGTAGCAGTGTCTCTCTTCTCAGACCTGCTCTTTGTGCTTTGTCCGAGTGTGGCCCTGAAACAGAGCTTCTTGCCGGAGACTGACAGCTCAAAGCGCTGTCTAACCTAAACTCTTAAACACGTCACGAGTGAAAACCTAAAAGTAAATCACTGTAATTAAACTTTGTTGCAGCACATCAGGGGAATTTAAAATTAAATAATTGATTGTAAACTCTGAAGTAATAAAAACTTTTTTTTTTTTTTTTAAATGATTCCCATATTTACAGAAGAGATCGTTGCACTACTATTACTACTCCCTTAAACCTTTTTAAGAGGAACAGAAATGCATCATCTCGATGATCAACTTAAAAAAAAATCTGAAAAAAATATATAGAAAAAAAAGTATATGCTTTTATAGTATCTTAAGCACGAACATTAATTGTCCATTTCTGTCGGTGTAATCACGTTTTGTGTGGTGTGAAATTTTTTAATGGTTCAGTTATATCCTTAGCCATTAAATTCGGCTTATTTAATATTAATGATAAGTAAGCTATAGGAAACTGCCAAGCTAGAATCAGCAAGATGCAAAGATACCAGCAATTCAAGTTCAAGATGTTAGATTTTTTTTTCTTTTTTCATGCACTTAATCTAAAATTGGGATTAAGATTCAATTATTTACAATTAGTTACATGTCCCTTACAGCACAGTGAAATCATGTGGCTTGCTCAAGGGCTCAACGGTGACACCTTGGCAGCACTGGGGCCTGAACCCCTGACCTGCTGATGAGAAACCGTGAGAGCCACAATTACCCACTTGGGAGGGAAAAAATACAAAAAAGAACCATACAGAGTAATCAATGCCTGAAAGTAGCAAAGTATTTTTTTGCTTTACATCTAATATGCGTAAAAAATATATATATGATGGACATCAAAGAATTAACAATATATGTCGCCTGACAGATGTGTTTACTCTGGGCAGTTTTATGGTTTTTTATTTTAAGCATCCAGCTGTGAATAGAGAAACTTCAGAAGCGGTTTATTCTTATATTTTACAATGTTTTTATCTTGTTAACACACTTTAATGTTGATTCATTCATTCATTCATTCATTCATGTTCTATACAGATTATCCTGTACAGGCTCGCGGGGGGCTGAAGCCTATCCCAGAAGATTTAGTGCATGAGGCGGGGTACAACCTAGACAGGGTGCCAATCCATTGCAGGTCATACACACTATGGGCAATTTGGGAACACCAGTTAACCTAATCTGCATGCCTTTAGACTGTGGGAGGAAATCCACTAAGGATGGGGACAACATGCAAACTCCAGACACACTAACCCGAGGCAAGTATTAAACCCTCAACCACAGTGCTAACCACTGTGTCACCTGTCACCTAAATGTTAATGTATCTTAATTCACTAATCTTCTGTATCTGTATATCCATCCATCCATCCATCCATCCATAATTATCTTGAAACATTTTATTTAGTATAATATTAAGTGCATAATATACATCAGTGCCTCTGTCCTTTGCATGTTTTCTATAAATAGGCCACACATCCTTTTTTTAATGCTAGCAATGCCCCCCAAACACTATAATGCATACATACACACGTTCACACTGCAGCAGTGACAATCAAAGCTGATCTCAAGGTTACTCCTGATCCCTTGATATACCCCACTGCATCCACCCCCATCTTGCTCTCTAGATTCTCATCCTCCATACCTGTGAAGCTCATATGCTCTCTACTGCAGGAAATAGTTCATGGAACCAGGCACCGATTCCTCGGCACATCTTGTCTAAACTGAGAACACATAACACTACATGCCCTTTCTGCAGCAAACAGAACACCTTCGAAAAACATCCTAGTCCAGCGCTACAAAGCCCACTGGGCCTGTTCTCTCAGATGTCCTCTGAAACAATCCCTTTCAGGCAAACACAGTAATCCACATCATCTACTGTACTTCTTCAATAACATAGAAAGCTATAAACACTTTGAGTTCAAATTCTTTTTTTTTTTTTTGCATTTTACATAATGTTGAATTTTGCCCAGCCTTAAATACCCAAATTTTAGCTTTAGTTAATTCTCTTTTGAGACATTAAAATGATAACAGTAGGCATATCATCTTTACAGTGTTCAATTGCATTGATATAACCATTTTTGGTTAACCAGCTTCTAGTAAATGCAAGGAAATGATTGACCTTAATCAAAGGTTTACTTTTTGGAATGCCTGGGTTCGATTCCCAGTCAAACCCCAGCTATTACCAAATCCAGGCCACTGGATGCAGTGCCGGTCCCAAGTATGGATAACATGTGAGGGTTGCGTCAGGAAGGGCATCTGATGTAAAACCTGTGCCAAGCTGGGTTGTGTGGATCAGTTAGTCCGCTGTAGCGTCCCCTCAATGGGAGCAGCCGAAAGACTAACAACAACAACAACTTTTTTTAATGTTGACTACAGTAACACAAAGAAGACATCATGGTGATTTAGCAAACTGCATAACTGCCTCACAGCTCCAGTTCAATCCTGGGCTCAGGTTACTGTCTGTGCGGAACTTGTGTATCTTTGTCTGTATGGGTTTCATCTAGGTTATCTGGTTTCCTCCCATCTTCCAAAAACAGGCCAGTAAAGAAATTGGCTTAGATATGTGATGAGTGCATGGTACCCTGTAATAGACAGGGTGTTTTCCCACCTAGTATCCTGTGTTCATGAGATCCACGCTGACTAAAATAAAGTAGCTACTAAAGATAAATGAACGATTGAAGAAGAGCAAGATTTAAAATCTACATGGTGATAAAATTAAAGTGGTCTAGAATGACTGAATGACTGGTAACATTTCATCATCCTCAGTAATCTTCAGTTCATCTTCAGTATGCTTTATCATAGTCAGGGTCACTGTGGCTCTGCTGGTGAGTCGTGTGAAAACAGACAGCTGTAGTATTCTGGTGTCATTTTTGCAATCCATATCTGCTTGATTGCTTCTTAAAGATCATATACAGAAGACTGCCACTACCTTCTTCACTATTGCCCAACAGTTTTCTGTTGGGTTAAGGTCTGGAGGTGACCCAGACCATGGCTCCAGAAGCTGAATACCATTGTAATATAGTCAGTTTTTCACTAGTTATTCAGTTAATTAGAACAACTCTTCAGCCAGATAGTCTAGAACTAATTAGCAAAGGAAGATCTATAACACATGGAACCACTGTCTGTATATACAGTATATGTATGCGTTCCTTCTCTCCTGTGGGCGATTTAAAGTAGCCTGTCCATCTCTTGGCACGTATTTGGGAAGAGTAAATTAACTTGATGCAAACAATGTCATGAAAACCCATAAAGAGGCTCTTTTAAGATTGAACCCTTGATATGTGAGGAGTCAAAATTACATGTTGTGCTTCCAGAAAAATGTATTTTCAATAAATTACAAACCTCCATGAATTACCTCGAAAATTATTCTTTCATTCATTGGGTTTTTATCCCCCCCCCCCCCCCAAAAAAAAAGCATATACGCATAAACTGTACAAATGAAACCCTGCTACATTTTTTTGTTCTCTATATCAGTCATTGTGGCTTAGTTTGCCAAGCCAGTCAACAGTTCTGCTAATCCTTTTCCTGTGCACCATTAGTTCCTAAATCTACATCTTGGCGTTTGGCAGAGCCCTTATCCAGAGTGACTTACATTTTTATCTCATTATACATCTGAGCAGTTGAGGGTTAAGGGCCTTGCTCAAGGCCCAACAGTGGCAACTTGGTCATAGAGTTTGAACCTGGGACCTTCCGAACCGTAGTCCAGTGCCTTAACCACTAAACTACCCCTGACCCCTAGTTCCTCTTGGTACCGATCTTGAACAGGTCCTAAAAACAAAAAATAATTGAAATTTTTTGGTGCTGACCGACTTTCCAGTATGCAATCAGTTCCAGCTTTTCTGGGCTAAAAGTCCCAATACGTTATGCAGCAGAAAAAAAGGCCTCAGTACTGAATTTTCCTCCTAAGTTGTCAATGAATGTCATGCAAATTCGGCCACTGTCTCATTCGGATCAGCGTGACATTGTATCTTTATATTCAATCGCAAGGTTTACCAGACATTAATCATCATAGACATACATCATCTTCAATGGTATTAACCTGACTCTATTTAAGTCTTCTTCTTTGTCTTTCGGCTGTTCCCTTTCAGGTGTCGCCACAGCGAATCATCTGCCTCCATCCAACCTTATTCTCCGCATCCTTTTCTCTCACACCAACAAACTTCATGTCCTCTCTCATCGCATCTAATCTCCTTGGCCTTCCTCTAGACCTCCTGCCTGGCAGCTCCAACCTTAGCATCCTTCTACCGATATATTCTCAATCTCTCCTCTGAACATGTCCAAACCACCTCAATCTGGCCTCTCTGACTTTGTCTCCAAAAGATCTCACATGGCGTGTCCCTCTGATGGACTCATTCTTTATCCTATCCATCCTTGTCACTCCCAAAGAGAACCTCAGCATCTTCATCTCTGCTACCTCCAGCTCTACCTCCTGTCTTTTCTTCAGTGCCACTGTTTCTAAGCCGTAGAGCATCGCTGGTCTCATCACTGTCTTGTACACCTTTCCCTTCATTCTCGCTGAACCTGACTCTATTTAAGTACATACTATATACACACAATACAGACATTGTGTTATGGCGAATGTATTGTACTGTATGTCCTGTATTTTTTGTATATTCTTAATTGATGTACACACAGTATATCTATGCTGTATAGTAGGTCCTTGAACATCATAGCTTACATTGTCTGATCCTAGCACTAGCACTATACAATATTTCATATGCATCAGACAAATACTGCATAAATCATAAAGGCAGGTAGAAGGAAATATGTGTAAAATGTTAATTTTACATTAAGACAAATTAAGAAGAAACTAAATAGAGGATGAAGGTGAAAAGCATAAATAGAGACAGTGGTATGAAAAAAGAGAGGAATAGAAGGAGAAACACAGGCAGACATGTTTCTATGGGCGAAGGGGAGAGATTTGGGGTAAGAAAGCTACATCATCTCCATCAGCCAATCGGGATGCTCTTCTAAAATGTTCAAAGGGAGTGTCCTAGCAACAGACGAGTAAATATCTCTACTGAATCTTTTCATTTTGTACATTTGGGGGAACGTTCCACTGAGACAGTTTTCTTCATAGGGTAACATCATTCCTGTTAGTATCTATTTGTTGCCTGATGTCCAGGTAGCTATAGAATGTTGCTAGATGCAGAATAATGGCTTGCTTGTCATGTAATCGAGTATAAAAATGTAAAATATGTAAAATACGTCCTCGTTATACTTCTTTTTACATCCAATATTTGGAATGCAGTTAATAAGGATGGTGGCATTGTGGCAGATTGTGAATTTCTGCACATCTATATTAATAACGGGAAATAAAAATTCAATTTAAATTCTTTGTTACATTTATTACACATCTGGGGAATCTGTTCATGAGGCTTAAGAGAAAATCACACATTATTTGCACATCCTGAAAGGCCTGGTTTTGAGACTTCTACCCAAATCCATCATCATATTCTCTTGTTGTGCCACTTAATTAACACATCTACACCTTTTCTCTTTTGTGGGTTGAATAAACCACATCTACCAGGAAAATGAGTGGGGGAAAAAAAAAAGAAAAAAAAAAGGAGTGGTTCATTCCAACATCCACTATCTCATTCATTTTTTCCCCCTCTTTCTTTCTCTTTTTTTCTTCGCTCCCTATTTGTTTCCACCCCATTGCAAGGATGCTGGTTTTAGGTAGGTGTGAGAATGCATGGGATTAAAACACATACTCACACACCCACACACAAGCTAATTAGCATCTACATGCTCGGTATGCCAATCCAAATGTCACATAAGCTATAAAATGTCATTTTTAACAAAGCTAGAATGGGGTACTCGATTCATAACTGGTGTGGAATATAACATGGTTCCCATTTCTAAAATCAAATAGCAGCACAGACTGTCTGTTGTTATGGAAATTGATTTTTTTTTTGTGTGTTTTTATTATTAAGCATGATTTTATACCACTGAAAATAAACTATATATTACTATATTAAAGGATAACTGCAAGAGTAAGTGTATATATGAGAAAGGCTGAGGTGTATTGTGCAGCATAGGTACACACCAGGTTTTGCTGAGCATGTGTGTGTCTGCGCGTGAATGTGTTAAAATGTCTATTTGCAACACTACAATGCACTGCTGAGATACAGGACAAGCCCTGTTTGACAGATCTTCCGCCTAGGAAAGTAGCACACCCCTACGTTTTCTCTCCGTCTCTTCCTCCATCCCTCACTCTCTCTTTCCACCGGTGCAATTCTCTGAAGTCTGTCTGAAGAGGATGCCGGCATGGTAACGAAAGCAGCTGCCATCCCTTGCCATGTGCTACCTTCTACTCTCATCTACGGCAAGTAAAATGATACTAAAAACTGAATTAAAGAAAGAGACACAAATGAGGAAGGGAGGCATAGAGGAACTGAAAAAAAAAATGGAGAAAGAGCATCAGTGATGCTGCTTACCGGCAGGAATGGTTACAGGGAGGCAGTGGTGCTCCTGCTCTGTCTTCAGGAAAAAAAAAAAAAAGAAAAATAGGTGTAAAAAAAAAAAAAAAAAAAAAAGAGAAAAGAGATAGTAGAGGTAAAGGATCAGAGCAGACCCCTGTTTGAAGAATACAAAGGAAGAGTATGAGGGGTGAAAAAACAGCGCTCCTTTCACTTCCCCTGTGAGCTGCTGTGTGGACTTCCCTGAATGCACGACTAGAGTCAACCACACACTCTATATGTGTGTGTGTGTGTGTGTGTGTGTGTGTGTGTGTGTGTGTGTGTGAAACGTCTGTGTCAGTCCTTTTCCCTGCCTGCCTCTGGCTTGCTCATACGCTCCTCCTGCTCAGTTACCGAATGATCTCTTTTGCTCTGACTGTCTCTGCACTCAAGACTCTCTTCTTAGCAGTTGAGGAATAGTACGCTCCGTTCCATCCTCCCTCCCTCCCTCTCTCTCTTTCTCTCATGTTCTTTTCTCTGTCTCTCACTCTTACAAAGACCCCCACAAGCCTATCCCCTTTACACCCCCCCCCTCCCCCTGACTAACAACTGACATCTCCAAAGCCTACAAGCATGAGTGGGGGGAGTGTGTGAGTATGTGCGCTTTATGACGCTTTATGGCACGAAGGGGTGGCGGGAGGGTGGTATTTAACCCTTTGCCATGCAATTTGCCACCCTCATAGCAGGTGTGTGTGAGCAGACAACCCCAGACCGGTTTCTGTAGTGATGCAACTGGTCAAACGCTCTGCGTCTGGTTTTTAGTGCGTGAACAAAATGGTCATTGTTTGTACCCCACTAGCTGACCTCATGCTCGTTCTGTCTTTACACCCCTCCTCAACTCATTCTTCCCAGCCTTGGGTCAACACACACACTTTGAAAACAGACCGCAACACCTCTGAAAACGAGATATCTACAGTAACACCTGACCTATTTCAGAGGCATGTTCGTATAGATGGTGCATTAGCCTATGTATTAGATGTGTATTCGCATTCAGCTCAAATATGATTCATATTCTTCATCGTTATCATCTCTGCAGGATGCCACCAGAATGCATAGGGACTCTGCCAATTGTTTACAGTGGCCTCCTGCAGTGCTGTCATCTATCTTACTTGTATCAAATCACTGCACATTGTTTCATTTGATTTATCCTTTGATATTGAACATGACAACTCTGCTTGATCATTGATTTTTCAACTTTGGATGATGTAGCACTATTTTTTTTTTATTGCTCAGTAGCAACTAGCTAGTAGCAATTAGTTAGGTATCAAACTCGCATAACAAGAACAGAACCCAGGATTTAAACATTCAGTACTTTCCAGCCTTCAGATAGAAATAAGTCAAATTTATTGTATAATAATAAACAAACATTAGTCGCTGTGAGCTAAGGAAAAGGGAAAAATAAAACAGGTGGTGCAATATAGCAAGACAACCACAAGCCATGTGCTTTCACTACATTAGTTTAAAATTTTAGGGCCCTGACACACCCAGGCACCTGTTGGCTATCAGTTGTCAGTTATCATCAGCTGGTAGCTCATCGTCTGCAGTTTTCAGCTTCAACTGATCATGTTCAACCAGCATTTGAGGCTGGCATTGGAACGATCCAAGTGAATAAGGGTAGACAAGAAATTGAAACAACCAGAGTAAGATTAAGATTGTTTAATGCTTAAGTATGATTTTTAGAAGACTGCAACTGCCACCTGTTGGTATGGAGAGTTACGTCCTTCTACTGTATAATGAACACAGCAGAACATTTGGACAACAACAACAAAAGTCACATTTATTTTCATCCAGGTGTGAGTGAAAGGTCGGAAATCAAGTTTGCGGGACAAAACATGAACATGCAGTACTGTGCAATGCAATTTCAACATGTATCTACACTTCCCCAGTAACTACCTGTTTGTGGTTGAAAATATATACAGTCGACTTGCCTTAGAAGTAGGAAGTCAGAAATTGGATATTGGAATCACTACATTTTTGACCACTGTGAAAAATAAGAGGATATCCCCAGGTTTGTCTTTTGTTAACAAGCTAGATGGCTACAGTATATATGAAGAATAATTACCTCTATAACACAGGAATTGTATAATTAATGGTATAAATGTTAAACAGCTAATGAGTCTATGTATTATTCTGAAGCAAATACTATAATATACTGTAGAGTTTAACTCATCTATATTATATTACTTATTATTTATATGTTATTCTGAGTTGCTAAAAAATCTTATTTATGGAAAGCCTTCTTTCTGTTGCTAAAATGGAGCCGAGTTCCTGTAACGTGCAAGTGGTGTTCATGAATTACTGTGTGTACTCTTATTTCTTAGCTGCTCCCTTCAAGGGGTCACCACAGTGGACCATCCGATCCACGCACAACTTTGGCATACTGTAGGTTTTATGCCAGATGTTCTTCCCGACGGAACCGTCCCATTTTATTTGCGCTTGGGACCAGCACTGCATGTAGCGGCTGGGTAGTATGGGGTGTGGTAACCCACTGACGGCAGGGCTCAAACCTGGATCCTCAGATCTCCAAACCAACAACTTACAGTAGAACCACCTAAGCCATCCAATTCCCAGAAACACACGAGTCTGTTCCCTAAGCTGACAACTGACAAGTTATCTATCAAGGTCTGAAATTATGAGTTAAAAATTTTATTTGTGGAATGCATCATCCACACATGATCTATTCCGCTTTTCCTGTATAGGGTCACTGGGGACCGAAGCCTTCCTTAGGGAACTAACCTCACAAGGTGGTGGTACAACCTGCTTGGGGTTCCAATCCATCTCAGGGCGCACGCTCAGACACTTGCACACTACGGCAATTTGGAAGTGCCATTCAGCCTACACTGCATACTGTATCTTTGGATTGTAGGAGGGAACACACCAAGAACACACACACACACAGACCAGAGGTGAAATTCACACTCCCAATCATGCAGGTGCTTAGCACTCAAGTGACGTAGCTGTGGTTGAGAAACTGTCCGAGACAGTGCTAACAATTCTAACTCTGGGGCTCTTTCATGGGTCTAGTGGACAGAAGGAAAGCAAACCCATTCCAGTTAAGGCCATACATGTCTGATTTGAATCTGAATATAGATACAGTGTCATTGTGTAGGCGGTGTGACACATACAGAAGGTGTCAGCTGTAGGTTTTTGCACTTTAGTTAAATACGGATTTACACAGATGTTATGCAATGCAAATTGTCACATCAGCTTTATGCCTTTAGGTGTGTTTGTTCCATTTCCTACAGTATATCTCATTATAACTCTACAGTGCAGTACTAACACTCGTTTCAGTATATGATCCCCAGTAATTAGAACAAATAACAGTCAACATAATCAGATCTTTGATTAAAGCAATTTTTTTTTACTTTTTATTAACCAGGTCAAAATATGACAGGACATACAGTCTTTTAACGTGTTATCTTTAACTTGGCGATTGCCCACGGATGATACATAATGAAAAGTTTGACCACCATTGTCATTGTTCCCATGAGTCATTGTGTTCTCCTAATGCTTTTAAAACCTCACTAATGTCACCAAACCGAGATCCCAAAAGCTGGTATTGAAACAGAGTGAATCATTCGGACTGAATCACAAGTCATTATTACAAAGGTAGAAAATACCCCACATTGACCGAGAGGGTAACTCCTACAGGAGATGTGCATGACAGATGCTTTTAATGTATCTAATTATAACAATGCTTTACCGTGCGCCACTGCTTATCTCACTACTGAGATCACATACCCTGTTATACTTATATGCTTCGTTCTAAATGCTACAGTAGCTTACAGCAGTTTATTTTCGGTCACGGCTTGTCCTGTGACATGGTGTTTAATCTGTTGTTGCTATTGCTTTCGAAGAAGGATTGTGGTACATTTTGGAATAGAGATTTTTATTTGAGTTTCAACAAAATTGAAAATATATGTACCAAAGTATACTGTTTGTCTTCTGGCCATGATAGTGAAGAATCACTGGAAACCCCAATATATCATCTGCTGATGCAGCTTATGAGATCAATCAAGAGGTGAAGTGTGATTAAAACCGACAGTTTGCGGACTGCCTGGGCCTTTGTTTTATCTGTTTCCCTGTCTGCTGTGTGAGCCATGCTGGGAAGATAACATATCTCATAGGAAGTGAAATATGGGTGCTTACACGCAAGTAACATTTGTAACCACCACACTGGTTTTACAAAGTTTCACTATTACCCTTTTTTTTTTTTTTTTTTTTTTTTATCATCAGGAGTGTAACAAATTGCACTTATTCTCAGATATTTCCTTTGAGTTCTGTTTATTTATTGTTTTCCAGTTTATTAGACTACACAATAAGGTAATTAACCTCTTATTATTTTTTTTCCCAGCCAACAATATCAAATCAAACAGAAAACCAAAAGTAGAACTGGAACCAACTGCTGATAATCACGCAGGTTGTGGGAGGACACGTGAAGGATGCAGCATTAACATTAAATCACCAGAATATCCATGGCTGCACCTGTAAGAGCTTTTCAAAGTCAAGACCAAGAGGGATAATAGTGTTCTCGTGGCGTGTGTGCCTTGCATTCTTAATCCCATTGTAGAATAGTTCAGACCTTTAAGTTGAAAGTTAAAATTGGGTTTTATGCTAAATACAGTAGGCTAGCTCGAGGTAAAATGGATAAAACCATCACACTGAAAAAACTAATCTCACTACCCTATATAGAAATAAACGACTACATAGGATAGATGTGTTTTTTCTATTGACATTACACTTTTTGGGAAGTGACAGAATATTTACCCGAGTATGATTTTTCAGTACTCTTTCTACTTGGCCCAACTTTGATTATCTTTTTTTTTTTTTGGGGGGGGGGGGGGGGGGGTGGGGCCAGGCGGCACAGGGGCTTAGTGGTTAGTACTGTCGCCTGGCACCGCCAGGGTCAGGGTTCGATTCCTAGCCAGGTTCGTTTTCCACCTCTGTGTGTATGTTCTCCCTGTGCTTTGTGGGTTTGCTTCCCGCAGTTCAAAGACATGTACATTCCCATAGTGTGTGTATGTGTGTGCCTTGCGATGGATTGGCACCCTGTCCAGGATGTACCCCGCCTCAAGTCTCCTGGGATAGGCTCCAGGCCCAGCGCAACCCTGTATACAGGATTAAGTGGTATACACGATGAGTGAGTAAGAGTGGAGTAGGCCATGACACAAATGGAGAGCTTTCAAGGCATCCTGATCCCCGTCTGCTCATTTTATCACTGGTGGGTCATACTTCCTCTTGTGATGCTTGTATGGACATAGATTTAAAGGGAATTTCCCAATGGCCCAACAGTGGCAACTTGGCGGTGATGGGGCTCAAACCTCCAACCCTCCGATCAACAACCAAGAGCCTCAACAGCCTGAGTCACCATCGTGATCAAGCAATTCAACTTTTTTTAGATTGAAGGTTATCTTAGCAAAACTAATAACACATTAATGAACCTTCATTAAGAATGCATGAATCTTTAAAAGATTTGGCCTTTTTTTATCAGTTTGAAAATGAAAGATGATTACACAAACATATAAATTAAACACATACTGTATGTGCTATCACAATGACCATTAGAGGCCGATTATTTCCATCTGAACATTTTCTAACAAATTAATGCGCTACTCCAACAGCTCTTGAAATTTAGATTACTATCCCAGTGACCTATATATTACCATGGCTGGGGAAAATGCAAAAGCGCATCTACAATATCTGAGAGTGGTCTTTTCAGTGAGTGACCTCCCAGTGAACCCAAGAAACAGCATGAACCTCTGCCACCTAATCTCTACTCAGCAAGCGAGAGAGCGAGAAATCCTGTTCTTCTGTAAAGCCAATCAGCTCTTGTTCAGAAAAACCTGATCTGCACGATCATAATAATCTGGCAGTTTCTAAGGGTGTATGAGAATATGTAAGCAAATGTGATGACTAATACAACATGAGAGATTTGTAAAGCTTGTTATTTCTTTTTAATGAACTGAAATTAGATTTGTATTGAGCTTTTACCAATAGACATTGTCACAAAGCAGCTTTAGATAAATCCACATGTAAACAAAAGTTCTTTACGTAGATTCAGTAGGCGAGGAAGAAACTCCCTGAGACGACATAAGAAACCTTAAGGGGAACCAGACTCAAAAATCACCCCATCTTCTCCTTTGTGACATTGGGTAATAAGATTATAAATCATTCTTCCATATTTGTATACTATTAAGGGTATTGAATGGATATTCACTATGAGCATTAAAGAATTTATGATTACGGCAACAATCGGTAAGTAGCTCTTAATGCTTGATAAGGGAGCAATATGATTAAATTGATGGAAGGTATAGTAGTGTGAATGTTAGCATTAAATTCACCTTCATCTACAAGAGTGGTCATATTTTATTTTCTAACTCATTTATGTATTTTAAAAAGTGACCCCTCCATGGCCTCATATCTATCAGATAGGCTTCAAATTTTCAATTTAGCCTTTATGTACAGAGATTAAATCCATCAATTAATAAAAGAATACTTATTAATTATACTACGGCACTGGATTATGTCATTATCAACAGTTGTACATTTGAAGTCGGAAGGAAACAGGTAATCCGGTCTGTTTGTTTAAATATTTATTTCACAAAGGTTTAAAGCTGAGTCATTCAGAATTAATGTTCGACTGTAGTCATTACTATATTGGGTCAGTTGTCCAACACTGTGTGTGGCTCTATATCAAAACATGAGATGTCCGTATATCTTTCATCCCTTTCAAAAATGTGTGAACACTGAAACAGTAATCAATGTGTGAGGTATCTGCAATAATAATAATAATAATAATTAATTAATTAATTAAAAAAATCACAACCGCCTACTGCTCTTAGTGTGTTTTGTAATAAAAAAATATATATATTTGAAGCATGATTGCAGTGTAAAATTTCAGGACAGGGTGTGTGTCTGCTTGGTTTCGGTATAAATTCAAATTTAAAAAATTGGCCTAGTCATCATGAAGACTTTAGTCATCCCTGTAATCTCACTCCCTTACCTGTTTTGTATTCCACTGCAGGGGTTGG
The DNA here is from genome assembly GCA_030014305.1 of Clarias laeviceps. Taxonomy (NCBI): domain Eukaryota; kingdom Metazoa; phylum Chordata; class Actinopteri; order Siluriformes; family Clariidae; genus Clarias; species Clarias laeviceps. Next base: position 23,634,399 of record JAQMYJ010000023.1, read on the forward strand.
AGAGGAATTTGTCTATGCCTGTGCCCGCGTCTTGTACGTTTCTGCCTCATTTTTGAAGCAGCTACAGCAAGGAGAACTGATAGACAGGTCAGTGATTCTCATGTTCTCGGGTATTATACTGTAGAGTGTAGAACAACCAGGCGTAGTGCATTTCGGTCACTCGTGTACTCAGTTCTGAACTGACACTGTACGTGTCTGAAAATAACCCAGTGCAACATTCTATAATGTGCCATCATCCCACAGAGAGTAACTTACTCTACTGTGTTCTCTCTCTCTTTTTCTCCCTTTCCTCCTTTTTCCCTCACTCCTCCTCCCACGCTCTTGCTCAGTTCACCCCAGTAGCCTATTTTTGGCCCTTCATTCGCAGCCTCAAAGAAGCTGTGTTACTCACCATCACTTGCCTCCTCCAGTTCTTCTACACACCCCTGCAACGTGTGTGCAGATAGTATAGTCCAACTGCACGCTCTCTCGCCCCCGCTCACTGCTCTCACTCTCTCCTTATAAGGACAAAATGCATTGAGAAAGACAGGGAACAGGGGCTGTACCAGCTCCTACAGGCAGGTAGGGGGGCAGCAGCTCTGTCAAGTAAAGAGAAAGAGGCATCAAGAAAGAGAGGGAGTGAGAGAGAGAGAGCTGGTCCTGAAAGGACAGCGCCCAGAGATTCCCAGTGTAAACTGAGAGAGGATGATGTACCGTGCAGTGGGGAGAGTAAGTGAGATTAACCTTTGGGTAGGCATGGTGTTATGCACAGTGTAATGATTACAATTCAGGTAAGACATTCCCATTTGCATTTTAAATAACAAAATTCATAATAGATGCTCCATCCATCCAGAGCTCCAAAGTCAATGAATGTGCACATGGGTAGACCACTGCTCCTACCACAAGGAGTACAACTGAATAAAAAATAACAAGTGAACATTAATAATTTCAATAATTTGGTTTGTAATAATTTCAATCTTCACAGATTCTCTTTTCATCCAACTTACACACACACAATCATAAACTGAAGATAATGCTTCATTTATAATGAAGTTAAGTGCAAACACACCTCAATTATCCAAAGAACATTCCACGAATCTTTTTATTCAATTAAATGACTCTAGTGAGAACAGATTGAGGAGAATTATGTATGATCTTAGATATCACATCAACAGGCTCCATCAGTCGTAACCTTTATCTACAGGAGTGGTCACATCATATTTTATTTTCTAATTCATTCACTTGTTTTACTAAATCATGCAGAATTAGAAATAAAGTGACCTCATATCTACTGTATAAGATAGGATATGTAAGTGGTTATCTCACTCTCACTCCTCATTTTCTATACTGCTTATCCTGTACAGGGAAGCCTGGAGTCTTGGGCACTTGGTGGGGTACACCCTGGACTGTGTGCCAATCCATTACAGGGCATACAAGCATGCACTAATTCACACGCTCACACTACGAGCAATTTGGATACGCCAAATAGCCTAATCTGCATGCCATTGGACTGTGAACAAGGGGAGAACATACACATACTCGAGGCAGGAATTCGAACCCTGGAGATGTGACGCCAAAGTGCTAACAACTACAACACTGCGCAGCCAGTGGTGAAGTTTTATCTTTTTTTTTTTTTTTTTTTTTCCCATTTGTATACAAATCTAGCTGTCTCACCAGTGTACTGTAGAAAACTGTCCAATACAAAGTAAGCCCCCTGTGTCTTTTTATGAAAAGATATCTAGCTGGGCAGCTAAATGTTACCCATAGTACATTACGGATGTACTGCCCACTGCAGTCTGCAATCTGCAATCCGTGAGAATTGACAGATAACCTTGCTCTAATTTATTGAAGAGTCTGTCTGTAGGAACTATACACAAGATTATTCACGAACACCACTTGCACATTACAGGAACTCGGCTGGGAGTTATTGCCACATCCCCTGTACAGTCCTGATATCACTCCAATCCATCAAGCATCATGTTCAATCCGATCATGGAATCAGCATTACTTTCTGGATAAAGCCTTTTACCTTGATGGTGTCCAAGCACTTGTGAATATCGTGGGAGATGTGCATTAGCGTAGCAGGGGATTATACAGAGAAATAAATGTAGGTTTTACTCTTATAACTGTTTTATGTTACAGTATTCTGGACAAACAAGAGTCTCAGTTTGACTTGAACACCTCTTGTATAATCAGTGTCTAATTGGCCTAATTGTGTTTATGTTTATACATAATGTCTGTGTTGTAAATGGATGTGTGTGTTTGTATTGCTGGGCTTTTTTATTACACAGGTGAATCACTGGAACGGTGCCACTGTATCTTATTCCGCTTTGGCTCTGACCACTTTAAATCAGATTTCAGTGCACACCACAGGTTTGGCTTACGCTACACCAACAGCCATTAGAGACGATAATGAGAGGAACACTGCACAGTATGATACCTGTCTGCGACATTAATTAAACCTCAAACGCTGCTCTCACACATCAGCAGCGGTGTGAAAATCCATATACAGTAATATAACAACGCTGATTTGTCAATTCTGATTGGTCAGAGGGTCTGTTATTCATTTTCTCCATCAGTGCAGCTGTGACAGTAGAGTTTAGCTGCAAGCCAGTGCACAGGTTTATATTAATGTGCTCGTTTCTATAGCAACAGCTCACACAGGGACTGTATGTTCGTAATCCATATACAGTCATTGATAGGTCAGGAGATTTTTTTTTTTTTTTAGCATTTATTGAAGGAATCATGGGTGTAATAGAGCTTTTATAAGAGTCACAGCTGTAACAGCTCTAAGTCTTTAGGATGGAGGACATTTTACTGCTTCCCTATAACATGAAAAGCTGCACCTTGTTGTCTTATTAACTTCAAGAAAGACAATAGAGGAGGTGGTGAGGAAATGACTGTGGCTGTTATAATTTAAGTTATACTAGGTTAACCTGTTTCATCCATGTTCTACAAAATGAAACCAAATTTTTTTTTTTTTTAATTGACAAACAGGTCTAAAACTGTTTCGTAAACACTTTAGATGCTAATATTCATCCAAAACACAGTATTGGTGCTGGTTTATTATTTTTTTTTATGTTATACATATAATCAGAAGTAGCTTCTTTGGCACACATGTTCTGTAAGTTTATGCAACATGGAAGTGACCAATCTTGCTTCCCAAAAGATGTCAGCTGTTTGGAGAGATGATTTTATATGTGCACCAAAAATGGTAATTTTTCCATCTCGCTTCCATCAATAATAACTTAAAATGCAAATTATTCATATTTCTTTATGGATATTGACCTGTAAAAATTATTACTTAAATTAAAGCACTCAGTGTAAAATTAAGGCTGTTTTCCCAAAAGAATCTGTAGTGTAAAATTGCAACATGAATGTCAAATTGGGCAACTACACTAACCTGTCCTAATGTTTCAGCAGATAACAAGCTGAAGTATGTGAATAAAAGTGTGCATGAAGCATGAAGTGTCAGCAAAAGAACTTTCTTTTCTTGCAACATTCTGCAACACGAGCTGTATCATGATGCTAAGTATGCATCTACCTTTACACAACCCCTCCACCATTAACACAGTGGCGTTTCATTGTCAGCTTCAGTATTTCCCCTGAGGTCATTTTTGCACACTGCATTGCTGGAATCATCATAGTGAACATGGAAATTTTTTTTAGACTTTGGATCACAATCATGCAAAGGTTTCTTAATAAAAAGACAAATGTCATCCTGTCTTTTTTTTTTTCCTCTGTGTTTTGTGTGTGAGTAAAAAACTTAAACCAATTCTGACAGCGTTTAGCTCATTTCACACACTCACAAACACATTGCACATGGAGGGAGGAACGCACGTATTGTGTGATTTCCAGCAAAGCCATTTTTAACAGTGTGAGACCGTATACTGTACTGTTTTTGGTGACTGAGGATGTATGTGTGTGATATTTGCGGTTTCTTTCTGATTCAGCTTTCTCTCACCACAAATTTCATAGAAGAGATGTAGGGAAGGAAGAACAGGGCAGAAATCAAAATATGTGGGATGTAATCAGTGTTGCTTCTGCTAAAAGCATGTGTGTGTGGTTGTTCTTCGAAAAGCAATGCAGTTTGGTCCTTTTTTTTTTTTTTTGGTGGTGGTGACAGGTTTTCTTGTGATTTTTTTCCCCCCTCAGTTGTCTTCCTAATTAAGGCATGATCGATTCCTACCCATCAAGAAGCTCTCTTTTATCACATAACTATCCAACCAACCAGGTATCGTGTACTTCCTGAGGCCAACGGATTGGTGTAAGGATAACAACCTGTCTCTGAACGTCGATAAACAAAAGAGATGGCTGTTGACTTCAGGAGGACATGGAGCGATCACCCTCCGCTCAACATGGACGGCTCCTCTGTGGAGATCGTCAAGTGCACAAAATTCCTGGGTGTCCACTTAGAGAAAAATCTCACCTGGTCCCTCAACACCAGTTATCTGCATAAGAAAGCACAACAAAATCTTTTCTTCCTGAGAAGGCTGAGGAGGGTCCAGCTACCACCTCCAATCCTCATCACCTTCTATAGAGGGACAATCGAGAGTATCTTGAGCAGCTGCATCACTGTCTGGTTTGGGAATTGTGCCATATCGGACCGCAAGACCCTCCAGTGGATAGTGAGGACAACTGAGAAGATCAGCGTCTCTCTCCTCTCTATTGAAGACATATACACCACACGCTGCATCCGCAAAGCCACCAGCATTGTTGCTGATCGGACAGACCCCTCTTACTCACTCTTTACCCTCCTGCCATCTGGAAAAAGGTACCGACGCATTCGGGCCTCACATCCAGACTATGTAACAGTTTTTACCCACAAGCCATCCGTCTCCTCAATGCAAAGGGACTGGACTGATAAACACACACACGCACACACACATGCACAAACACTCTACAAAACCTACAACCATCTCACAATTTGTTCATACCGACCTACCTGAACTTCTCCTTTTGCACTATATTGCGCAATATTTATCTTCTTGCTATTTTTTGCACAAAGTATTTTTAAATCATTGCTGCTACTCAGGATCAAATGGATCAAATGTTTACTGTTTCTCCTCCCACTACCTCAACTCATACCTCATTTTCTACAAAAGTACTGAAACGTGTTAAGTTGTTGTGTTTGTCATTCTGTAGCTCTGTAGCAAATTTTCTTTCGGCTGATCCGATCTACTCACCCACACAACTTTTTCCAGACTTTTATACAGGCTTGAAATGCAGTGTCTTGAACCTGGCACTGCATGCAGTGTCTTGGTAGTATGGGGTTTGGCAACCCACTGACAGCAGGGCTTCAACCCAGATCCTCAGATCCCCAAATCAACATCCAAGAGCCTCAGCCGCCTGTGCCACCATTTCTCCTTTTTCAAGCCAGTCCACTGTATATTTTCAAATTGCTGTTCATGAAGCATCATTCCATGAGCTCATATGATTGGCTAGTGTCACTCTGTTTGGTACAGCAAAGACAGTATGCCACTGTCCCAACCTGAGACCAGACCATCATTGGGATTTGACCTCATGCTCTCTAGATGAGAGGACAAACACTTTTCTGTTGTGCTACTTGGGAGCCCCAAGGCATCTTGGAATCTTAACAAAACCTCTGCTCTTTTGATTGTGGTTGACCAGTTTCCTTTTCAGATTTTACCACAGCTCTCTAGAGCCCCAGTTGGAATGAATTACTGAGTTAATTATCCAGAATATGAAGAAATGTAAGTGAGACATAAGAGAGAGAGAGAGAGAGAGAGAGAAAGAGAGAGAGAGAGAGAGAGAGAGAGAGAGAAATTGCCAGCTCATGCTTTTAAATAGGAAATGTAGTCCAAGCACAAAAGACTTTCTGACACCCTCACATTATGTCTTGAGTCATGAAAATGGAGCACTGAAAGCAAATCATCAGAGGCTTGAACGTAATATTGGTTAGAATGCAGGGTACAGTCTATAGAAGACATTTTTGCTTAACTGTGAATCTGGGAATGTCACTATAAAGTTTACAATTTTATCCAATGTCGCAAAGAATCCAAACTTAACATAAAGAATAAAGATTAAACATTTAGGCTGATTGCTCGAAAAGCACAACAGTGGACTGAAAACCTTCCAGGGAACTGCATTGTACTGTTTACTGTATATCTCTATATCCAAGTTTATGTACATGGATCCAAACATTACATTAATAATCTGAATAGCAGATTATAACAGCCCAATCAGATTACAAATGTATCATCTAAAATTTTTTTTTTATTTGTCTGAACCCAATCAGAGTGATGAATTTTTATCTAGGTTGAGGTGGGGAGGGGGAGTGTAAATACTTTCATCAGGTAAATATTAGCCGTGTCAACCCTTGATCCACTTATTGCTCTCTTGATGGGGGAAAGATTAGATGACGTGACGTTTCTGAAGTTTCTGAAAAAGAAACTTCCCATTAGCCTTTGCTTCAGACTTTCATGCACTGGGTTCTGGTCTTTGGTGAAGGAAGGAGCACTGATTAGCTTGTAATTAACATGAATGAAGCATCTAACCAATCATAGATAAGACTTGTAACCAATTATAATACAGAAGGCGGGATTTGTCAGAATATCTGAAAAGCCTAAATTAACCTCATAGTTTGACTCCAGTTAGTACAGTCACCTTGTACAGTACTTCCAGGACAACTGTACAAGGTGACTGTACTAACTGTACATCAGGTTCTGGGTTCCAGTCCCTCCTTGGGTCTGTGTGCATGGAGTTTGCATGTTCTCTCTGTGGTTGGTGGGTTTCCTCCGGGTGCTGCGTTTCCTCCCACTGTCCAAAGACATGCTGACGTGAATGAGTGTATGTACCCCACGATGTATTGGCACCCTGTCCATGGTGTACACCGCTTCGTGCCCTTGGTCTCCTGAGATACCCTGAATTTTGGATAAAGTGGTTTTGACTATGAAAAAAACTCATTCGCATCTTTTTCTTCTTCTGGTATATTTTCAGCAGATTAAACACACGGCAGCCAGATCCAATTTGCACAAATTATATATTATAATATGTTAGATTCTGATTAAATGCTTATGTGCTTTGGGCAGTTGGAGACACCCACGGATGAAAACCACATGATCACTGGAAGAACATGGGAAACGCTACACAGACATCAAACCCAGCACCTTAGAGCTATCATGCCACCCATCTTCTATCCCAGTGGCGGCTACTGGTCTGTCAAATAGGGGAAGCTCATTTTCGGCCTCACTTTCACGGATCATTTTCACTTGAATGTGAGCACCTTCATTTATTGCATGCGCAACCCTGATCCTTCCCATGTAACTTAATCTTGCACATGCACTCACATGTTCATTGCTCTTTTCATGTCTTTTATAT
>JAQMYJ010000023.1:23649389-23664418 GCA_030014305.1 Clarias laeviceps
AATCAGAAGATCTGATAGGTTTATACACTACAATGACCTTTAGTGTTCCTTGAGGTGTTCTTTGGACAATTCAGCATTCCTAGTTTCCTAAAAAGCTTCAATTTTAAAATATTCTGCTATACATACAATCTTTAGGGCAATCAAATAGTTCTGATCTGACCTTTTCATAGTGCTGTCAACAAAAAGAGAGAATACTCTAACACCCTCTAGTGGCTCACAACACACGGCCTTTTCAGTTATACATTTTCATTACACTGTCTGGAGAAAACGTACAATCATGTGCAGTGATTTGGCCTTCGGTTTGTTTCACAATATTAGAATTATTATGCTGCCTGTCTGCTCTATAGCTTCCCACATGAGAATCAAATTTCTGCAGCTTTTGTGTTCGAATGCAGAGTCAATTTCATTTAACCAAAAATAAAGCTAAAAATAAGCTTAAATGTAATCGGTGATATTATCTCGGGTTGAAGTCCATGTACATGTCTGCCTGTTCTTCTGTACTCTTGACCCAGTAAGTTCTAGTCCATAACATTGCTCAACATTTTGATTTCATTAAAAGCGCAGGATTAACTTCAGGCAAATACCTTAGTACTGGCAGAGTTTTATTTAATCCTGTCCAGCCAGTTTTGCGTGATGCAGACAGACATACAGACATAAAAATTGGTTTCAGAAAAAGACTGGTTTCAAATCTGCCAATGCATGAAACGTAAAGATATAATTGAAAGAGCGAGTTCTGACCAATGTACAGACAAAACCTCTCTTTTATCTATATTGATTTTAACCTTATCCATCATGCTAACATAGCCCCCTATCAAAAGATAATGCAAACAAGGGTTAAAGATACAAGACCGTACAGCATCTGGCTATTCCACCAGTCTTCCTTTAAAATCCTAAGAGATTACATGAAAGATGTAGTTACAGCTTCAAACTTTTGTAATTAACCCAAATTCTGAACACTCTCTGTACAGCTCTGCACTGTACTGTAATGATGCCAAAATCTTGACTGAAAGATTTCATCTATGCAATTCCAAAACATCAAGAGTTTGATGTTTAGGTTTTTATTAAATGCTAGTTTACATACAGTTACAGTAGATACACATGCAATAATAAGAGAGTTTATGATCTGTAACAAGTGTCCAGTTGACTCTGCTGGTATTTGTTTAAAAAAACTTATAGGTATAGGGTCAAGGACACAAACGGATGCTTTTAAGGTGGAAATAATTCTGTTGTTTGAATGTGTGTTATTTGATAGCTTCCCACCTAATGAGAAAGCCTTATTTTTTTTTCCATAAAAGCTATTTTTAATGAATTTATATCCTATGCTCTCATCATACACTTCCATTCACTTCAGGTTTACATAATAAATTTTTAACAATGTATGGTTTATAGTACCATGATATTTTTGACAGTACCGTGCTACTTATTTAATGATGTAGTACATGTACATGCACCACACTATGGTACATGGTTATTCTATGGTACATACATATACTACTGTATAGTATGGTATTATAGAACATGTACCATGTTTATGTACCATAATGGTAATATTTATCGTATATAGTAATCTCTGCAGTGCCATTTTACCTGTTCTGGTATCTTCCAAAGTTACTACACAATACACAGAGTATCAATGGTACCACAATGGCTACCAATGTTCAGCAAGTATCTAATATGGTATTGCCAATAGTATGTACTATTGTGTATAAGTACCATGGTATTCACTAAGGTACTGTGGTACACCCCATAGTCCTACCACAGTAATCACCTTGGTAGTCACTTAAGGACGTTGGTACATTACTCTAGTACTATCACTGTACCCACTGAAGTGCCATAGTATCTACCCTGGTACTCTATAGTGCTTACCATGATTATGTCTGAAGTACTATGGTATTTTATGATATGTACTTTAGTTTACCATAATTAAATTTCTTATGATTAGATTTTTTAAATAAATCTTACTTATCTTTAATGTTTGATTAAACTCGTTATCTTTCTCTCCTCTGATTGGCTGCCAGTCAGATTTTTTTTCACCTGGACTTTGGGTGTGATAAGCAAACATATGATGTAGATTCCTGCCAGTGCTGACATGGCACACATGACAGAGCACTAAGTGTGAATTACTATTACAGGTTGTGAAGATGACTCACAGTGCAGGAACATTCTAAAAATGTCCCATGACTCAGTTCCCCCCCATTAATTTTTTCATTTTTTTTATTGCACCTTTATTATGATGCACACCAAGCACGTGAAGGTGGCATAATGCTACTGGGCATGAAAAATGTGAGAAGTGATAATGAAAGCTATTCACCAGGAGAGTGCAGTATTGTGCAGTATTGTACTAAGCTCAGTGTATCCCTGTACCAATCAGAGTAAATCAGAGAATTGACGTCACTATCATAAAACAAAAATGCTGGTTAGTCACATGAAGAATTTATTAGTAAATAAATTATTTTTGTCCTGTTTTTTTTTTTTTTTTTTTTTTTCTGTGCGTGTGTTGTGTGCGTAATATGTGTTGTAATGAGTTTGCTCACAGGCCTGTGTCATTGCTCAATGAAGCTATGAAGCGAGTACTCAGCTAGGTTACTATAGCAACCAATGCCACTGATGCTAGAGTGATGCAGAGCCATGGGTGAGCATAAAAGAGGGAGATACAGAAAGACAAAGAGTGGGAGACATGGGCTGATAGAATATAGAAATATAGCAGCAGAGAGATTCCTCTCAGGTTTGATGCTTTACGTATGCGTCATAAGACGCTGTTGCATAATTTCGTGTCACTAAAGCAGTCAAACTAAACTCAATTAAAAGAGGAGAATACAAAGCAACATGCATTGTCCATCTATAAAAGATGATTACTATCAGAACATTAGTAATATAATCGCTAGGCTTTTACATGGATATGCTAAAAATGTTTTTAGATTTTATGTGTGAAACACTTTGAGATAAAAGTGATTGTAAACATTCAGACCCAGGAAATTAAGCAGATTTAATGTTTTAGGAACAACATGTTACCAGGACTGTAATATTAATTTTGTTGCTTGGTGAATATTTGTGGCGGCATTATGGTTTAGTGGTTAGCTTTGTTGAATTGCACCTCTAGGGTCCGGGTTCGATTCTTGCCTTAGGGTCTGTGTGCATGGAGTTTGCAAGTTCTCCCCAAGCCTGGTGGGTTTCCTTCCACATGCAGATGAGGCTAACTGGCGTGCCCAAATTGCCCATAGTGTGCGATTGTGTGTGTGTGCGTGTCCTACGAGGGATTGGCACCCTGTCCAGGGTGCACCCCGCCTTATGCCTTACGCCTTAAGTCTCCTGGGATGGGCTCCAGGCCCCCCGTGACCCTGTATACAGGATTAAGCGGTATAGATGACGATATTTAATGAGCACTTGTATGAGAATTTGTTATGGTGGTGCAGAGAGTAGCGTTCCAGCTTTCAAGCTCAAGGATCGCTGGGTCAGTCCTGAGCGCTGTCTGTATGAAGGCTGTGTGTGTTCTCCTTGTGTCTTTGTTTTTATGCCATGTTTTCTCCATCATCACTTTTTTCAAATACATACCAGTATGTGTCCTGGGTAAAATAAATCGCCACCATGTGTGTACAGGTGTTGGAAGTGAGTGAGTGTGGGTTTGGAGAGATTAATCTTAAAAAAAAAAAATTTATTACATGCTTAACAATACACCAAAAAATTAAATCTGGCATTTTTTGGGGGGGGACTTTTCCCCGATTTTCCCCCTAATTTACTCGTTTCCAATTCCTCCACGTCACTAGGGGGCTCCTACGTTAAGGCTACTACCACCACTCAGTCGGGGGAGGGCCGAAGAATATCACGTGTTTCTTCGGAACCATGTGACGCCAGCCGACCGCATCTTTTCGAACTGCTAGCTCACGCACCATTGGGGGTCGGCATAACACACTCGGAGGACAGCGCTATCCGCTCCTTCTGCTTGGCGAGCTCACAGGCGCCACTGATTGGATGTAGATCCGTGATTAACGTGGGAGCACTAATTAATGTACATCCCTCCCCTCTGAGAGAGCTCGGCCAATCAGCTCTCTCTAGACCTCCGGCTGCGAGAGGTTACAGCATCACCCGGGAATCAAACTCGCGATCTCCGGATGATAGGACGAGGTCCTAACAATCCAGCATTTTACAATGTCTATTTACGTTCAGACATTTTTGTTCACTTTTTACATTTCTAATGCCATAATTTTATCTCCTTAGAACATTCTTATTTCTTCAGAAATGTTCTGTGTAAATTTGGTTACTCTCTGTTTGAACTGTTACTGTCAAGCAGACGATACAAACCAATCAAAACCAAAACAAATAGATTGAAGAACAGTTTTTCCCCGAGGGCAGTACAAGCATTAAATGTTCACTGACATTTTTGATACAAATTATTTTTTGCAATATGTGTAAATATTGTGCAATATGAGTCATTCAATTCACAGAGGCAATATATGTAATGTATGTGGGTAAAAGTGCAATATATGTAACTTTTGTGTAATATGCATAATGTTTTGTGCAATATGCATAACACCTAATTTTGTTGGACGTGCCACATGTTTCAATGACAATAACATATATTTTCTATTCTATTCTATTCACTGAGTTTATCAGCTGTGCATCATGCTGCTGATATACATAGTGTCAGAGTTTATTATTTAATATCCTCATTTGTGCTGATATATTCATGTAGAGATGTCCACCCATTCCAGCAGACACAGTGTAACATAAATGCCTCAGGCCTGTCTGTTCATCACATCTGTACAAATGCACAAACACTAAATGTCCCATGAGGTGGAGCTCATGGGAAACTCAATTTACGTTTTTGCTTTCCAGGCTTGTTTTCTCTTTGTTTTTGCTCTTAATTTCTCTTTTGTCCTCTTTGTTTCTCCAATCCACAATCCATGGACTTGGCCTCCTCCTTCCTCCCACCCCTGACTTTCACTCTCTAGCTATAAATAGGAAATGGTGTTTGAAAGTGAGCATCACTGATACAGAAGCTCTCTCTATTTCTTCTCTCCACTTCACCCCCCCAACCACATCACATTCTCTCTCTTTCTTTTTTGTTAGGCCAGCCTCACTCTCATCACCTGTGGTTTATGGATCGATTGCTGGGAATGCTCGAGCTGCACGACGGATAAAATATTCTCTCAGGTGCATGGCTCTGTGAAGTGGGCCTGTGAGCATGGCATCACCCTGACGACGGCGCTCTGTGTTCTATCCGGCTTCGGGCTGCCATCCTGGAAAGCGTCCAAAAGAGCAAATTGAAAATGAACAATTAGCACCTTGAACTTTGCCGAGTAGCCACATGCTCTTCTTCTGTTGGCCATGAACTTCTCTAATAACCGTTCAGAGCAGGGCTCTCTGTGTCTCACCGTCTTTCTAATAAATTGAAGTGCATGATGTTATGATGGAGTACACAGGCTGAGTCACTCTTCTGGAACTGTCGTGATATCTGCTTGGCACATCCCATGTCCCACTTCTCCCCCACATAGGCAGATAGGCAGGACGGTATTCAGAGTTGAGTTATATGGAAATGGTGGGAGGTTAATACTCAAATCTGTATTCAAATGTCAGAATTATCTCCGGACTTAAAGGCTGCTTGACTGTTGTGTAGGATTTGGCCGTAACAGAACTCTGTCTTGGCTTTTTATTTTATTATTAAAAAAAGAAGTTCTGTATTGCCACTGTCAGCTGGTACTATGAAATTAATATTTATTTTATTTTGCATTAACTGTCCAGTCTTTCGCTGGAGTTCCCAATAGCACCCACAGTTTAAAAAAAAAATAAAAAAAAAAAAACACACCAAAAAAACCCACACTATTTACCCACTTACAGTCTCTTATGCCTCATACTCATGCATTTAATCATAGAAAGACTATTTATTCACCATGACCAAATCTAAGTAGCCATCACAAACAGCCCATCAGCAGTGAACAAAGGAAAGATGTGCAGTAGCAATGCAAGTGAACAAATATGTGTATTATTTTGATGGTACCAGAGAAATAATACAAGGAAATACATTTTATTAGCTGAAACAAGCTGCATGGGCTGGTGGTGACTCAGTGTGTTAAGATTCTGAGTTACTGATTGGAAGGTTGACAGTTCGAGCTCCACCTCCGCCAGGTTGCCGCTGTTGGGCTCTTAACCCTGTTAATGCTCCAGGGGCACTGCATAATGGCTGACCCTTCGCTCTGACCCCAGCCTACTAACATAGCTGGGATATGAAAAGAGTAAAGAACTTCACTGTGCAGTAATGTATATATGATAAATAAAGGCTGAACTTAACTTTAGAAACTGAACTGTGATGAGTTTTGCTACATATGCTTCTGCTATTGACTTTAATTTTGATTGCTTGGTTCAATCTGTTGAAATACTTTTCTGACATACCGTCTGGACTACGATCACAAGAAGACAACCCTCATGCTATACCATATGAGGCAAGCATCTACAGATAGCGATGAAATACATTCTTTGATCCAACTGTTCCTTCATGCATGTCCTGGAAGAAATGAGCACAAATGCACACATTTTCACTTTGATGAAATAAGTCCTGAAAGCAATGTCGATTTTCTATTAATCTAGAGCTGGACTTTTATTAACTCTTGTACCCATTAAGTTGAAAATTAAATATAGGAATTATTGCTCGATGGGTGCCTCGATACGCTTACTGGCTGGCCCTGGGATAAACACACCTGATTTGACTGAAGTTCTCTTCTTATTATCAGCAAAAAGAGAGAAGATCTAATATTAAGCCTTTTGGCCTGGTCACATACTGTACTGTATGTCCTGCACATTAAGAAAACAAAAGTTATTAACATTTACTGTACGTCATATAGATACCAGGTGACAGACAATACAAAGCATCTTAGCATTTTCTGGTTAGACAAAAGGGTTCCAGCGAGCCATTTACATGAATATCCATCCCGACACGGTTATATGAAGTATTACCATATAAGGAATGAGGAACCGTAATGAGGGGGTTGTTTTATGGACAGAGAGACTAGGGAACGTTCACACAATATCAGAAAAACATAACAGTAGCCTAAATACATTAATTAACCACATCACATAAATTTCACTAACTTCTGTGACTATGTGCTTGTGAGAGCTACAACTAGAGAGGACTGATGTTTTAGGAACATCCTTATCATCTTGTGATTGAAGAGGTCAGAGCCATTTATATTGATTTATATTGATAACAGGTTCAGTCACGTTTAAGGGTTAAAGCTTGCATGATGAAAGTTTGTCTTACTGTCTCTGTAAGGACCTTCAGATGACTATTGTTAATGAAATGAAAAGGATCAGCCCTTTCAGCTGCGTTTAAATAAATAAATTAATAAATAAACAAACGTCAGGACCAGCCAAATGTTCTCACAAGGTCAAAACTGAGAGATATCTTCCTTATATGGACATTAAATCCCGGCGAGATATGACAACATACCCCCTCGAAACACACATGCATATACCGAGTTGTGTAGGGTTCATGTGTTGTTGGCCACCTGAGGGGCTTTGAATGCTGAGCTTTAATCTCCACACTGCGCTGTTGCGCCTTTGAAGTGCTAATCTGAGGCATTCGCTCGTCTTTCTCATGACACACACATACACACAAGCCAAATCTGTGAGGTTTGCCCAGCTGGTTCCTTCTACAACATGCACACACACACACGTGCTCACACACACTTGTTGCCACAGAGAGGAAAACAAACCCAAACCCGTAGCACACCTAATGGCCCATTTGAGGATCACTTGTGATTCATCTTATTCAAACTGCTTTGGTTTTTCGATGCTTTGCCTGGATGCAGGCGTGCTTAGGAATCCTCAAGCACCTTTTACAGTCACTAACACCTTCTCGAAAAGGGTAGTGTGAGAGAATATACTACAGGTTTAGAAAAAAATTGAAAACTCTCTCTCTCTCTCTGTTTCTGTCTATTATGTATGTGTCTATCTCACTGACAAATAAGAGGAAGGAGGCTGCGACCTATAGGATGCTTGTATTGTTGCTATAGCAACTGGGTTACGACTGCCACATCCAGGGAGACAGAATGTGAGTAAGGATGCATCAAGGGAAAAATAAAGGTAACGTGGGGACGGAAGGATGAGAGACTGGAAGGAAAGATAAAAGGATTTGCCATTGTGGAATTAGCTATGGGAGGTCAGGTTAAACATATCTGTTCATAACATGCAGCACACACACATACAGACACAATAGTTGCAGGTTAATTAGTGATGTGGCAAAGAAATGCCACAAACAAGTACTTCTTTACACTAGGGGAATGTATGGAGAGAAGAATCCTCACTTGTTATCACAGACAAATGTGCTAGTCACGTAGATTCACAACAGCAACATGCGGACATTATGGGCATCTCTAGACAGGGTGCCAAGACTTGGAGGTGGCAATTGTCTCTAAGAAAGAATAATAAAAAAAAGAATTTTGTGATAATGGTTTGAAGTAGACAAACTAATCAATGTACAATTTTTGGTGAAAAAAAAAACTTTCAAACTAAACTGAAAAAATACATTTTCATACTCATTGCTTAATTTGCTCACTTTGATTTTATCAGCCACGCTCACTAGTCACGAGTCTGAACAGTCCCTCAGAGAACTCTTTTTCCACCAGACTCCAACACTAAATTTACGCTCATGGGCACTGACAAGCGCCAACCGCTTGAAACACAACAACAAAAAAATATATAAGCGATAGTCCGCTATTGATATGTTAATGCAACATAACCTTTAAACAATTACACTCACTCACTCATCTTCTATACCACTTTATCCTGTATTCAGAGTCGCAGGGACCTGGAGCCTATCCCAGGAGACTTGGGGCACGAGGCGGGATACACCCTGGACAGGGTGCCAATCCATCACAGGGCACACACACATACACACACTCACACGCCCATTCACACACTACGGGCAATCTGGGAACGCCAATTAACCTAACCTACATGTCTTTGGACTGTGGAAAACCAGAATGCCTGGAGGAAACCCACCAAGCATGGGGAGAACATGCTAACTTCATGCACACAGAGAAGGGAATCGAGCCTGGACCCTGGAGGTGCAAGGCGATAGTGCTAACCACTACACCACCGTGCCACCTAAACAATTACATTGATTATCAATTATATTTCAGTTATTATCAGTAAAATTACTCACTTATGCATGTGTTAAGCAAAGGCTAGCCTGTCCGATTCATTCCCACAGAAAAGTCAATGCAGCGCAACTTGCCCAAAAAACGTCAGTGCTTGCCACAATAGAAAGGCACAAGGACACCCTGTGCGCTATTACACCCCGCACATGGTGCCCAAAAAAAGCCCCATGTGCCCAAAGACTTGCCCTGGCTTCAAAACTCCTCAGATCCCCATCTGATCAAGCACCCATGGGATGGGCCAGGAAAACAAGTCTGTTCCATAAAGGTGCCACCCGGCAACCGACAGCACCCGCTGCCAACGTCCCGGTGCCAGCCACCACATCACATCCCAGAGGCCCTATGAAGCCACACCCTGTGGAGCCAGAGTTGCCCATGTGGCACATGGGGAACCTACACAAAATTTGGCTTAATGGTTGCATTTGGCTTTGCATTTAATGGTTGCATTTGGCTGTGCCGTGTGTACTAGTTTGTTTGGTGGGTGTGAAAAAAAAACAGTAGATTACAGCTGTATCACAGTGTTAAATCCAGTATACTTCTTTAGATCTTTAAAAGTTTTTAAGTATAATCCTGCAACAGCCAATTTCTCAGTAGTAGTCTTCAGCATAGTCATATCCTGTGAGTTTAGTGTCTGAGCCTATGCTTACCTCCTATTAGTGGTTTTTAGATAACTGTTGAAGTAGCAGTCACACTCAGATTTTGATAAGAACACTCTGATACTGGTAGAGCTGATTGCAGTGGCACTAAGTCAACTGCTTGTGAGAGCGTTATTTTATTTTTATCGATTGCAAAATAATGGAGCACAGTTATGATAGTAAAAAAAACATATTAGCTACATTAGCTAAATTATGTACACTAATGCACTATGCAATGCATTATCCCAGCATTTCACTAGTGCTTGGATACCATCAAGGTAGAAAGTTCTCAGTACGTCAGAGCCATTATTCGACTTCCTGCTTCACATCTGAAACACTGGCCTTTCAGGAACTCCTTTAATGGCCCAAACATGTGGAAATGGCTTGGAGTGAGGTCAGGACTGTACAGGGGATGTGACAGTAACTCCCAGCCGAGTTACTGTAATATGCAAGTGGTGTTCGTGAAGAATTGGGACATACAGCAATGATTGTGTGTACACTTCCCACGGACAGATGTGTCTCTACTGCAAGTTGGCTACAAGTTATCCTCGCCTAGGATTGTCATTAAGGGACATACAGCATTCTTTAAAATGTCTTCACCATTGGAAAGTTTTACTGCAGCTGAGAGTCTCATCTGCATACTTTGCTTGTAGGCTTCTGTAAGTTTCAATCATAACAAGTCCAGGTTTGACTTGAGTGCCACTTAATTAAAGCATATAAGTTGCAGTGTTAACTCTGTTAACTCATACAGTATAATACGCTGTACCTCCCCAATGTTTATGTTCTTATTGCATTTTGTATATCTGCCATGTTAATTTCTGGCAACAGGACGTCTGCAGTCGTTATACTGTTGCCTTATGAAAAATTACAGCAGGCCATTATAAACTGCTGTTACAAAATCGAGTCATAAAATTATTTGTCTGGATATGCAATTTAAATGGCAGATGGTGCCAGATACAGAGTGAATGTGCTGCTAACGCATGCAATTTTGACTTCAGTGTCATCCAAATGGTTTACTGCTATTGTGTTGTCTGGTTATTTATAGTGTGGATTGATATGGAATAGTCTTCAAAGTATGACTGTGCAAATGCAGCTGAAGAGAATCACAGTAAACACTAATTGTTATTCTGTGTGATAGAAAGCGATAGTCAATGTTTTAACATGACATGCAAAAAGGCTGTTCTTAGAAACACATCCATAATAGGCAAAATTAGAATAGCATGATATCTGATAGAAATTACAGTTGTCATATACATATATCATACCTCATAGATTACAATGCAAATGTTTTAAACACGTGAAGGATAACATCAAGGAATTCTATGACGTGAAGATGCATTCAAAATAATGAAATATTATACTAATTATTCTCAGTAGTTCAAATAGTTAGTATAATGAACATGAAACAGTTAAATTAACTAATAAACAGTTAATATTTTATAAAAGTACATACTGTACAGTATATTATTTTGGGTATTGTGTGGATTGGTTTATTGAAAATAATGAATAAATAAAAACGCAAGTGAAAATGCCTTACGTACAGTAAATCTAATTCAATGTATTTAAAGTTTCTTGTTTTGTTGGCAGATCATTTTGCTTCTTTCAAGAAATACATGCTTAAAATTAGCAGAACTATCTTCCAAAAGAACAAGAACTTTACTTAGAAAAGTTATTAAATTGACCTAGAAATAAACTTATATAATCATATAATTTGTTTCCTGTAGCCTTCAGAAATTGCAGATACATTTGATTAGATATTTTCCTTTCTATATCTTTTTTTTAATTAATACTTTTTTTTGGTTTGTTTCCACAATGTATGTATATAATTTCAGGTTTTCTAGAGAACATGCTTTTTATTTTCTCTGCACGAAGTCTCTGAGACCTCCAGTGATGTTATAAGAAAAGTGGCCCAATACAAAAAAAAAAAAAAAGTAGCATTTCCTCTTTTTTACTGACTTACAGTGTTAGTGTAGTAAGCACAAAATAAACACGTAATGCAAAAAATTTAAATGGAAAAAAATGAAGGGTGACTAAGACTTTACCACTGACTATAAATAGCATAATGTGATTCATGTAAGTAATGTAAAGGAAAAACTGGGGATATTGTTATGCTGTGGGAAACATTTTCCTGTCATCATTTGGGTCCACTTTTTCCATTAGAAGGAAGGGTCAGTAAGAACAAAATGAGCATGTGATAGAGCTTACTGATACTGTAAAAGCAAATCATTATGCTGGTCTATTGTCATTAGTGTCAGTTTCTGCTTGAGACAACCTACAAATGCAACTGCTGTACAGTCATGTTCAAAAGTTAGTACCCCCCTTTTTAATTCTGTGTGTTAGTGTTTAAACCTGATAGAAATCATCTGATCATAGTGGGTCTTAGTATGAGGCAAATACAACCTACATCCAACTTCATTGTGCAACTGTTTATTAAAAAAAAAAAAGATGTGCGCAATACTAAGTACCCCCTTACATACTAATCATCAGCCCTTGATATATTAATCAGCAGTAGGTGTGCAGATCTCTATAAAAGCAGACGTTTTGGCAGTTTGCTGGTCTGGAGCATTCAAGTGTGTGTTAACACAATGCCGAGAGGGAAAGACATAAGCAATGGTCTTAGAGAAGGAATTGTTGTTGCACATCAATCTGAAAAGGGTCATAAAACCATTTCCAAACAATTTGGAGTTCAACGCTTTAATCCCATACATATATTGTAAATTGCACTTATTGCTTTTATGCAACAGTCCGATAAACAAGATTTATTATCAATAGTTTATTTAATTGGTGGCATGGTGGCTTATTGGTTAGCACTGTCACCTTGCTGAGTCTGAGTTTGATTCCCGCCTCGGGTCTGTGTGCATGGAGTTTGCATGTTCTCCTCGTGCTTAGTGGATTTCCTCCATGTGCTCCGGTTTCCTCCCTCAGTCCAAAGACATGCAGATTAGGCTAACTGACGTTCCCCAATATCCCGTAGGGTGTGACTGTGTGTATATGTATGTACACTAGGGGATCACTTTCTAAATAGTTTTTAAATCTGCAGTATTGTTTTAGAATGTAGAAAATAAATCACTAAACAAAAACAAAGAAATTTGCAAGTGATTCCCAAAAAAGTACTGTATGTATGTATGTGTGCCCTGAGATGTATTGCCACCCTGTCCAAGGTTTTCCCTGCCTCATGCCCCAAGTCTCCTGAGATAGGCTACAGGCCGCCCATGACCCTTGTATACAGAATAAAGCGGTATAGACGATGAGTGAATGAGTCAGCAAATTTATTTAATCAATTATTTTACTCTGCCAACAGATTTCATTCCGTGACTAACAGAACTAACTAACTGTGACTGGTGGAACTAGCATTAAGCTGCCAACTGACAGTGTAATTAATGATTATTAAAACCAGAGGTGTCATACATTCAATTTTGGTTGAAGGGACAAAATTCCATAATATCATCTAAAATTGACAAATAAAATTACAACATGTGGGCTTGTTGTGCCGAAGGACAACAAGCTAATGTTAGTCACTCATGAGTTAAAACACCTACTGTGAAAACTTAGCCATCTAATCTGAAATATGAATTAGTCTCGCAACAAAGTAAGTGTTAAGGTCTTAAATATGCACAATTAAAGAATAATGTTAACACCATGTTTTACACAACAGTCTATCTATCTGCACGGTACAAAAGCTAAAACACGTCCAGCCTATTATATCTTACTCTCATTCTGGTGAGCTGTCCTCCTGTGATTAAGAGAGGCAGCTAACAGGAACAGTTGAGCTATTCATCTTTTGAAGACAGGCTGGATTCATTAATGCACTTAATATAGCTCATCACAGTACAGCACTGTATAGAATGGATATGCAGAGCTGTCAGTACGTAGTACACTACACAGGGGTCTTATGGGTTTCAGTTACAAGTGAATATATTTACATATTTGATCTCATTATAAATGCAGTTGAGGATTAAAAGGCAATCAGTGGCAACTTGGTGGTCGTGGGGTTTGAACCTGGGATCTTCCCAACGGTAGTCCAATGCCTTAACCACCAAGCTAATACAGTTGTTGTTCATTGGACACAGTAGTGTAACACAGTAGGATCATACTTTATAAACTACTATTAAAAGTTTGTTTGGAAGTGGTTGATTATTGTTTGGTTAAACCTGATATTAATATTGTAATATTCTAATATTGTAGATATTACAAGGGAAATGTGTGTAATTCTAGAGAATCCAGAAGACCACCATGTTTCCATCATGAACAATCTTGAAACCTCCTGTGCACAAGAGTCTTAAAATGGTTGTTTACTTTTTCTTTTTTTTTGCAGGAAAAGGTGCACAAGGGCCACCTTGAGAGGAATGTGGAATGAAGACCATTCAAGAATTTGGAATGCAGCAGGAGTCAGTGCTTCAAGAGCCACCATGCACAAGCATATCCAAGACCTGGGCTACAACTATCGCATTCCTTGTGTCAAGCCACTCTTGAAGCAGGGACAATGTCAGACTCGTCTTACCTGGGCTAAGGATAAAACAAGGATTGGACTGTTGCTCTGTGGGCTAAAGACGTCTTTTCTAATGAAAGTAAATTTGTTAGTGGTGGTTTTGCTGCTGATGTTAATCAACAGGTCTGAGGTCAGCGCAGACATCTACTAGGATGTTTTAGGAAACTTCGTGCTTCCCTCTGCTAACCAGCTTTATGGAGATGCTGATTTCATTTTCTAGCAGGACTTGTCACCTGCACACACTGCCAAAAGTATTAATACCTGGATTAATGACCATGGCCTCCCTGTTCTTGATTGGCCAGCAAACTCGCCCAACCTAAACCCTATAGAGAATCTGTGGGGTATTGTGAAGAGGAAGATGCGAGACATCATACTCAACAATGCAGAAGAGCTGAAGGCTGATATCAGAGCAACCTGGGCTTCCATAACACCGCAGCGTTGCCACAGACTGATCACCTCGATGCCATGTCGCACTGCTGCAGTAATTAATGCAAAGGGAGCCCCATCCAAGGATAGAGTGCTGTACATATTCACACTTTTCATTAATCCAACATTTCTGTGTTATATTAGTCTGTGTGTAATGAATTTTCTAATTGAATTAATGAAATTTATCAACTTTTTGATGATATTCATATTTATTGAGATGCACTTGTGTGCATGTGTGTGTATGTGTATACAGTACATATACAAGGTGACACAGAATAACGGGAATTTTTGAAATGCGTATTGGTAGCCATTAGCAGGTGGTAGCACTGC
>JAQMYJ010000023.1:23664518-23690840 GCA_030014305.1 Clarias laeviceps
TAAAATGTATTTCTTTTATCACTTCTAGTTTTATTGGATTGTAAAAAAGTTCCCGTTTTTTTGTGTCACCTTGTATATACTGTATGTGTGTGTGTGTGTGTGTGTGTGTGTGTGTGTGTGTGTGAGTGAAACACAGAAATATTAAATGATTTCCCTTGATTATAACCTTTCCTAAAAACTCTCTCAGTTTCAGAGCTGACCTTTTAATCACAAGGCTGGACACAATGACAAATTGTCACCCTGTCAGTCGGTTCAGACACAGACATTTGTCCTAAATTGATTAAATAGACTATAAAAATTGAGATCAAATATCTAGATCTATAAAAGGTCAGATTATGGAGGGATGAGAAATGCCTCAAGCATTCTTCCAGCCTGGACTCTCTTATGCATGCTTGCCCTGGCTCCTGCACCCATTTAATTATTTTCACTCAGAGTAATACTGCTTTAGATGATTAATTACGATGATTAATTTATTTTCTCTGTTATGGAGAACTGTTGCTGTGGGGTGAGAATGTAACTGTACCAAGAAAAGAGACCAACAGAGCAAGAGAGAGAGAGACTATTTAAGATGGGCAAAAAGGTCCTTCGATTGAGAAGACCACCTCATGGCTTATTATATAGTGAGAATGTATATGATTCTGTATGGATAGTAAGACTTGTTTATTTGTAAATCTGGTTTTAGGTGGTACTGAATAGTGGTTCTGGGTAACATGTTAGTGTATGATTTAGTGTGTTTGGCCCCCACACAGAACCCTGAAAAGTCAATCACAACTTTTTTGGTCAGGGAAGCAAATCTACATCCTGGGCAAAACACCTACTACAGTGAGTGAATTGAATGTGTTAAATGTATTTTTGGAGAATGTTGCAACCAAGTAAATGTTTACTCATTTACACTCTGTTACTGGAATTGCAGTTACTCCAACAGTAATGAATTACAGGTATGCATCACTTAATATTCGCATTGCTGTACGAACACCTTATTTTAACAAAGCTATCTTTTTCACTTCCAAACCAATACTTTTCTTTCTTTCCTCTTGCCCTGCTAGCAATAACACAGGTTTTGCTACATTTGGAGGTTATTTTGCATTTTATGGTATTTGTTTCTAAAGAAAATTAGCAGAGAGATAAGGTGTGGAGTTATAGCTTTTTGCAAAATCACATAAAATTCACAAAATATAGTTCAATAGGTCAGTAGGACTCATAGTACCGGAAAAAGGAGAGCAGCTCTCTGCCCAAACCTACACTTGAAATCAGCCATAGACGTACTTTCAGCAAGAATACATGTCTCATACTGTTATGTCAACTTAAACAACATTTTGTCTCATTACTGCTTCTAAGTCATTCTTCTGAACTGCCTGTTCTGTTCATGGTTAAAAAGGGGGGAGCAACACTCACCTGAGAACTCTCTCTCTAAATTATAGTATATGAGATGGGCCGGAAAAAAATGGTGAGATTTAATTATTAATAACGACCATGTGCAAAGTGTGGAACTCGGTCATAATATAAAAGACTACTTTATGCAGAATAAAATGCTAGAAATATGCATTATAGGCAAAGGTTCTAAATTTTTGCAGCCAGAGACCCTTTTGAATGTCAAAATAATTTAATTTATCCCATCATATTGATTTATTTTATAAACATATTTCAACTACTGAAATGTTAGGTTCATTATTCTGCTTATGTATTGATGTCATGGATCTTTTTATTCTTTCACACTAAAAATAAACTGTGAGTTTGGGATAAAACCCAAATTTCAAGGGACCAGTGACATAAGCTACTAACTAAGAATTCACATAAGAAATTAAATAGGAATAATGCTAGCATAATTTTGGCACGGAGTCGAGTAGGTTATATAGGATAGGATATATGGGGCGCATGGATGAGGGACATATTTAGACATAAATAAACATAAAGAGATAAATAGCTGACTGGGAAGTAGACACAAAATAAAAAATACAATAAAATACATTTATTTATTTAGCTCTGTCTAGATATATACTTATAGTCTGGTTTACTGAAAAAGTGCAAATCATAGGGATCTGACATAACTGCTAACCCACCACGACACTGCAGAATGTGCATGAAGGTGAGGCCATGTCCTGATTACACACTTCCTTATACTAACTGGCTTGAAGGACAGGTCAGTTGAACTGTGAAGTACAACACAAAGAGGAGCAGAAATCTCCTGTGCACCATTAAATATTTTGATTATTTTATTATTGGAAAGATCAAATTTAATAGGCAAGAATTCCTGGATTTACACTAATAGCTAAAAGAAATGGGCTACAACAAAATAAGGCCACATTCTGTCATGCATGAAAAGCAATCTGAGGCCACAAAGTCATTTTGTGGCTGAGGCTTTTGGCCTGTAGCTGGAGGATTTTTGCACTGCACTATTGCCACATAAGTGATCTCTTGAATAATCAATTAGGAGGTGTACAGTTATTCCTAATAATGTGGATTGTGAGTGTATTTTTCATCATGTTGGTTTTGTGTGTATGAATACTATGGACAACAACAACAACAACAACAATAGAAACCGTGTAGTTATAATCGAACAAAACAGACTATGTTCATTTAAGTTATTTGTAAAGGAGTTTAAGACCAATTGCTAAATTCTATCTAAATGTCCATCACTAGACTATTAGAGTAGACAGTTCTGGTTACATATCCACAAATGATATCAGGGCTTATGTCGGGTGACTCAAGTTCCTCAGCTTTGATTTTTGTGACCTGCTAGCACAGTTGAGCAGAGCTCCTATAATAATTTAATGGAACTGTAAATCATAGCATGACATGCTGATATTATAATAAATAGATGCAGCTTCATACTGCAGTGTAGAGATATCAATTCAGAATGGCGAAGTGCATCATTTTAGAACGAAGAAATTGCTAGCTGCTGTCTATTTGATCAATGTGTTTTTACTTTAAAAGGTATTATGCTATCTTGCAGATTCTATGTAGCAGCAAAAAATACACTGCTTGGCCAAAAAATAAAAATAAAAAGTGCATACTCCAACATTTCCTTTGACTGCCTTTACCTTTGTTTAGAGCACACAATGTGGTGGCCAGTTCATGTTTGAAAATAATTCATGCTCCCAGAACCACTTTTTTTCACAATTTGAGTCTGCCTGTGCCATTAGAGAAGAAGAAGAAGAAGAAGAAAAACATTTTAATGCCACAATGTTGCTGAGCCTAGACCTGACCAGCTGAAGCAACCCCCGATCATAACACTGCCTACAGGCTTGTACAGTACTATGGATGATGGGTGCATCGCTTCATGTGCTTCCCTTCATACCTTGATGCACCCATTGTTCTGGAATAGGGTCAATCTGGACTCATCTGATCAGATGACCTTTTTTCTATTGATCCAAAGTCCAATATTTATGCTCTCTAGTGAATTGAAGCCTTTTTTCTGATTAGTCTCACTAACTAGTGGTTTTCTTATGGCCACACAGCTGTTTAGTCCTAATCCTGTGAGTTCACATTGTGTTCTTGGAAATGCTCTTGCTTTCACTGTTAAACATTGCTGTAATTTTTCCTTTACAGTGGAGCACATAAGTGATTTATGATTACTGTCATTTATGATTTCTTTCTGAGCACATTACTTTTCAATAGCTGCCAGTTCAGCCCTATCCTTCCAGGTTTTAATAATGCATTTAACTGTACTTAACCCAATTCCAGTAATTTAATATTTTCTTTGATTAATGCATTCTGAAATTCTGTTTTTCATTTGGCTTAATTTAAAATTATGTTTTTTTTTTGTATGAAAAAAAAAAAAAAGACAAACAAAGGCCTGACACTGACACACAAAAAAACGAGGTACTTCTTTGCTGTGCTGTTTATGTTGGGAATTCATAATCCCTAATTATGGGAGAAGTAAGCAAACCTCTAAAAGGATGAAATTATACAACCATAATAATTCAATTCAATTTTATTTGTATAGCGCTTTTAATAACTGCCCATGTTAATCACAGGCACGCTACAGATTCAATACAAAGATTTAATTGTGCTTGATTATCTACTAATTAAATTAGCTTTACAGTGGCATAAAATTAATTAAAATATAGCAGACAAATAGAGGACAAATATAATTTTGGTTGGTTTTTGGATAGTTTTTAAATAATCAAACAGGCAACAACTGTTAGTGTACAACCCTGATGGGGTCAGAGGGTCACAAGAGTCTGTTAATGCTTTACTGCCTAATTAGATGATATTAGTTTTCGCCTTTTACAAGACCAGTGATACAAATATTTTACTTAACCAGGTCTGTCTTCAACCTGTTATCATGCTATTTATGTGCATGGCTATGTATTTAGATTATTCCAATGAGAAAGGCTTTAGCTCTTACCCAATCAATATTGGATAACCAATAAAGTTAAAGAGGTTTCTTTTAAACTGATTAATAGAATTAATCTTAATTAATAAATAATTAAGACATACTGCGAAAAAAATAGGAAGGATATTGGAATGTACATTTTGCTGTATTATCCCTGAGACTGATGTTTTTTTATTTATTTATTTATTTTTTTTAATTATTATTATTATTATTATTATTATTATTATTATGATTATGAGAGCGGTGGCTCAGGCATCTAAGACTCTTGGTTGTTGATTTGGGGATCTGAAGATCCTGCTTTCAGGCCTGCCGGTGGTGGGTTGCTACAGATGAAAAGGGTGGGTTGTGTCAGGAAGGGCACCCGGAGCAAAATGTCTGTAAAAGTTGTGTGTGCAGATCGGATGGTCCACTGTTTCTTCTTCTTCTTCTTCTTATTATTATTATTATTATTATTATTTATGGTAAATTTTGTATGTATACAACAGCACCCATATTGATAATTTTATTTAATTTTGAAATTGGGAAGAAAATTTTACTGTTTAACTCGTTGGGAACTGCCAGAAATTATTCTGTTAATTTTATTTCCTAAATTTCATATTCACAAAAGGAAGTTTGCCACCAAAAATCTTTATTTTTTTTTCAAACACAAGGGCTAAAAATCCAACAAGTACAATATTGTCTGTTATTTAATATTTATGTATGAACCTCTAATACTATCTCTCTCCAGCTTTCAATAGACTATATTTTTTTCATTATTTTTCCCCCCTGTCCTTCCCCCTTTATATCTCTTATAAACCATTCATGTAACACTTAATATTGTGTCCAATATAACTCCATCTAGAAACTTCTGTAGTCCAACTAGGGACGAATGATGATTACCAGTGTACTTGGTCCTATTTTTACGACCATGGTAGGACCTCCAGTTAACATTCACATGCTACAGGGAATTTGGGAATGCCACATATGCTAATCTGCATGTTTATGGAGTGTGGGAGGAAACCTGACTACCAGGAGGAAACCCAACAAGCACGTGACGAACATCCTCACAGACCCTGAGACAGGACTCAAACCCTCGAAGTGCAGGGCAACAGTGCTAACGGCTACTCCACTGTGTCGGCAATATAACTATGGTCTTGATATTTTTGTATTCTGTAATAATAATAATAAAAATAATAATAATAATAATAAACAACAACAACAACAACAAAAACAACGATAACACACTCCTTAAAGCCTAGTTTGATTGACATCCAATAATATTCGCACAAGATTTAGCCAGTCAGAGAGCTTTGGGATTCTGTCCAATCAGAGGAGGCTTTGGGTGGTACCTATGCAAATATGGTAGCCAGGGTGATGCGCGCGCTTCATTCATTGCGCCAAGCTGTACGGAGAAGGAGAGAAGCGTCTGCGCGCGTGCGGCTCCACGGTTCTGTCCGGTCCCCTGCGGAGCGCCGTTCACGCGTTTATCCGTTTCCAGAAACACTTTGCGGACACACACACGCCACCTCACCGCAAAAAAAAAAAAAAAAAAAACATTTGGGTGAGTCATCCATGCGTCTCCTCTCAGCTGTATAAACGTGTGTGTAATTTTGTCAGTTTATGATAATAAACGGAAAATCTGCTGTATAATAAGACCTGCTTATATTAATTCCCTTTTATAATAAATGTGTCATTATCTTCAGCTTGTCACTAATTACATTCTGTGGAAAAAATGAGTGAGACTGCAAACAGATTGTGTTTTTGCTTATTGCGTGCTGGTATACAATATGAATATACAGCATGAAGCCAACAAAGTGTTTTTGCACTTCTACAAACAATCCAATAGCAGCTTTAATGGTTGTATAGTCTAATGCATGTCTAATTCCTGACTGCGGCGTTGCGCTGCTCTGCATGAGTGTGCTTATGTTCAGTACTCTTTCCATGCTGATATGTATGTGTGTTTGTGTCCCATTGCAACTGTGTACTACTCCACACTAACGTTCTAGTGAGATCCCAGAAAGTGGTTGATTTACCCTGTGCATGGGTAGAATGTAGTGTATCTTAGTGGCTGACTGGAGCTGAAACTAGTGAGTTTTACTGCAGTGAGATCATAACATCTTTCATTCATCGCTCATTAGAAAGATGATCCTGGATGGAGTTGTGACAGTGTCGTGAGTTTTACTGAGCCACACAGACATGGAGTGATGCAGTGTAAATAAATAACTGTGCTGGGTGAAAGTGAAGACAGACATGTGCTGACCAGATAGACAATCCCTGACCACTGAGAATTGTGGTCTCACGAAAAAGAAAAAGTCCCAAAACATATCATATAGCTTACAGTGTTTCAGAAATGGTGTTTACATGTTTATGGACTTGTGGAAAAGACCGTGTCCCTATACAGGAGTTTAAGGATGGATAAACCGATCGCTGGTTGTCAAAGATCCTTTCTTTACAAAGTATGCAAAAAAGATATACAGTATATTGATGCTATCATGTGCCATCATGTGACTGTGATATATTTTTAATTTGTAAGTGTGTATACATTTTTTGGGCTCCTCTGTATATATATATGTGTGTGTGTGTGTGTGTGTGTGTGTGTGTGTGTGTGTGTGATTTGACTTACTCTTTTTTTCATGTGATGTGAAACAAAGTTAACATAGTTGGATTACGATAGGATATTATTGCAGTGTTTTTTTTTTCTTTTTTTTTTTCTCCCGATTGACAGATCACATACAAGCTTATCACATCTATCCATTCTTTTCTGGCCCTGTGCTTCTGGTGACTAAGGACAGGTGAAAGGCGAGGAGCCTCTTTGCCCCTACATCACCTTTAGTCTATACCCCTGATTGAATCTCACCCATGCAAAAAATCCCATTCAAGCAAACATGACCACTCCCAGTATTCCTTTTTGACCGAGACAAAAGTGTCCAGGCAGTACCAGGTGTATCAAATCGTGCATGCAGAGCTGTTTGATCGATTGCCCACATGCTCTGTTTCTCATGGAGATGGATGACATTTCCAAAATGGCTGAACTCAAAAAAAACCATGGCCAGTCAGTGGGTCTTCAGCATGACTAATCAAGCCACCTCACATGAACTCAATGCATAAAGACATGCATGGACAAAAAATGAGCAAATCACAGATTTGTTCTTTGTACTTTTGAAAAGTGCCTGTTGGTATTGTTGTGTTTTTTCGTATCTCACAGAACCTGAAGATTCTTTTCGCTTGCTTTGTACCACTGCTTGTTTTGAATGTGAATAAAAAAATTAGTGTAGTGTTATAATGAGCAAGATACTGTCAAACGCATTTAGCAGCTCGAGTCATCGCATGATGCCATAGGCCATGTTTGGACATCGCAGACGTGTTGTCCTTATGTTGTCCTCGTGTTATGGTACTTGGATCTCAGGAAAATACAGGTTGACAAAGCTAATACAGAACAACAGGATTATGCATGCCTTGCCAAACTTGCTGCTGGCATGATTTTCCAATGATATGCTACTAAGCCAGGTGGTATTTTGGCACCCCTTCTATGTACAGCATTTCAAACCTGAACAGAAAATGTTTTGGAGTTCTGAAAGGGACATTCTCATGAAAAGTTATATTTATACTTTTTGTTAACTTTAATCAGCTTTGTAAGTGACAGCCTTTTCCTTAAGTAGTCTCTCATGATAGAACTTGACTGTTGCCCGAGAAGCTAATGGTTGTACCCATAGGGCCCTTCTATCTTCTAGCTGTTCTAGTTGGTAGTCAGTTTTCCATGGGACAGTGGTATAATGTATTTAGTAATGAAGTACAGTATTGCCGGAAATTCAGTCCGACTTGAATCCATATATCCGTGTTTTAACAGGTGCACATGAATGGGTCTGACACTGTTTTTCCCTTCTAAAAATGACCAGAAGTAATACCCATGCGTAATGTATAACTCTTCCATGAAGCCTTATTGAAGGCTTATTGATTGATTGATTAGTTGATTAATTGATTTATTAATTCAATTCATTGTCAAACCTGAGATAAGACATGAACCGAACCAAATGCAGTGCAGTTGTACCACAATTGTGTAGTAACTTAAATATTAAATGTTGATTAAGTCCTAATTATATTACCATAGCCCTTGAGTCTAAACTCCTGTCTGAAGGGATTCTAGTCATCAGGTGCACCCCACCTGTTCATTGTTATTAACTCATGGATGTTGTGCAAGCCCTCAGGTTAATAGTTGCAACTAATTATGAAGCACATGCTCTTAACATAGTCTTAACTTTTCTGTTTAGCTAGTTTCATCGTCCACCATCAACAACTACCCCTTAGATCCACAGTTTGAATTTATCCATCATACAACATATGTTGTAAGTTTTGCTCATTATTTACAGTCCCTAGGGTATAACAGGATGCTGCAGTACCAGTTGTCACTCTTTGGGGAATGAGCTGTTGATGCAAGGGTATCCTCATGAGCAGGTGGAGAATACCTTGTTTTTTCCCTTTGTGACCAAAAAGGACCATAAAATAATTTTTTAAAAGCCTCAGCAAAGAATAGAAGATAAACAAGGTCTTTGAGGTTCGAAGAGATCTCCAATACACCTTTATAATTGGATTGTTCTTGAAATGGATCATTGCATAGAAAGCACAAATGATAGCCTTCGGCACATCATGGTCCCTTGACCTGGTCTCGTCTAGAAGTGTTTCCTGCTTGTCCATTGTGCTGAAACCATTTTGCAATGGAAAAACACCTGTTTCAGAGGTTCTAATTTGAAATGTTGTAGCAGCACCTGAGCAATATCATCAACAACAATACCAATACCAATACCAATGTTTTGTTTTGTTTTAGACACAGTTTGACATCATACATGGTTATGAATCTGTCTTACACGTCTTACAGGAACTTGAATTAAAAAGTGCTCCAGTGGGGTCAGTTAAAGTTATTTCCTGGTTACTGGTTCATCCTATTTGAATCCAGCAAAAAAAAAAAAAAAAAAAAGAATAAATACAATTTTAATAAATCTTAATGAATTAATGTAATTATTGCTACTAGCGCAGATGTTTCAGTTTGTGATACATGATGTATGTATATATCTACATAGAAAAGAGTGATAATGGGCACAGACATGCAAAAAAAGAATTACAACAATTAGCAGCCATTATTATTGTTATTAGTCTGGACAAATATAACAATCTATTCTTTCACCTGGATCCTTTCATGTATTATGTAGAAACCCCTTTTGTATTGTGTATGTCGCCCCAGGCAGTACACAAAAGCACTTCCAGTGGATGATGATGGTGTCTGACAGTTATGGATCTGCCTCTATATCCCTACATAAGCATGGTTGACCTTTAGTGCTCAACAGCTGCATTATTTATGCCCACTATCGGTTGTTATGCCTTATGTGCCAGTTACGAATTTAATGACTCACCTGGAACTGATCTACAATCAAGGGAAAGTTCCATAAGAAATTTCACATACAGGTATCATATTAAATGTAGTGCTTATACCAGGCAAACACTACAGTATGCAAAGACAATTAAAAGTTAGTTATTGCTATTTATCCTAATTTCTTAAATGGATTTGTTAACTGTAAGTCAACATTTTTTTTGTGGGATTAATTGATGATCTACTTAATTCACACCTCAAGAATAAGTAAAAGTAGCATTTTCCAACAGTCCAATATAGAACCTTCAGTAGGATGGACCTTCTACTTTATCTGCCTGAGTGATTTGTGTATATATTAATTACTCCATGCACATACACACTTATTAGCACATACTTGCTAATTAGTGCATACTAAATGAATTATGGTTATACGGCAGTTCAGAATGCAGAAATGTTTGTTAAATAACGGAAATCTAAATTCATGAATAGTGCTACACTGTGCTCCGAGTGCTTGTTGTAACGTATCACACCAGCCAGAACGTTCAACCTCTTTATATGCAGACTTCTTGTTCTTCTTTATTGCCAAATAATATGAAATCATATAATGCAGACCATGGTTACACATGGTTGGTAGTATAAAAACAACAATGTTTTTTACTCTACATTTTATACCAAGTTTTCTCCCATATTTGGTCAGATGCCAATCCCCATACACTTGGCAGCTCTCACTTCTTATAAGCCCGCTACCGACTGAGAAGGGGGGAACACATGCTTCCCCAAAACACATAAAGCAGCTTTTAGAGCCGTTGCCAATGCTGTGTCAGAGGAAAACATTACACACTCCTTACTGGCAATATGCACAGGCTAATATTATAGTAATGTAGTAGCTATTGGCGTATCTGTAGTATTTGTTCTGATAATGATGGCATTGTGTCATGGATATAGGACAAAAGGAGTTAAACCTAGAATGTTTTACCATAAACCTGGACCCTTCAGATTTTGCTGTTAAATATGAAACAACAGCAATTTAATATTTCAGTCTTTCAGAGACTTTTACATTTTCTCTGTCCCAGATATTAAATTAAAAGCTAGCAAGAATAAATTTTCTAAATAATAATAATAGATTCTAAACTCTAAAAAGTCACAGTGACTCTTTTTTCAATCACATTCCAGGACTAGCTTTTTTTTTTTCCCTTCCTCAATCTATTTCAATCTCTCTGTCTCTTTCTTCTGTCTCTTTTCCTATCTCCATTGTGTGTTGGAATGAATCAAATGCAGTGTCCCAGAGTCGAGAGTTCCTATCTCATTCAGCA
This sequence comes from Clarias laeviceps, assembly GCA_030014305.1. Classification (NCBI taxonomy): domain Eukaryota; kingdom Metazoa; phylum Chordata; class Actinopteri; order Siluriformes; family Clariidae; genus Clarias; species Clarias laeviceps. The sequence goes on from JAQMYJ010000023.1 coordinate 23,675,512, forward strand.
ACTCTTAAATGGATGGGACTGACGTGGCTGGAATGTCAAAGACAGAACAGAGACCCAGCAGCCTGCCAGCTGTGGTGTATCGATCTATCTGAGGGACAATGATCACAGACATATGGAGGGAAAAAGAGCAACAGGGATGCGATGTGAGCTAGATAAATTGTGATTGTTAGCACAGCTTTAAGAACCTCGAGATCTCCTGTGGGATGTCCTCGTTCTTTGTTTTTTTTCTACACTGATCAGCCATAACATTATGACAACTGACAGGTCAAATGAACAGCATTGATCACCAACTATATACCAGTAAATGCCCTTTCACTGCCGGGACCAAAGGCCAGCCTGTCTGGTCCAATCCCACAGAAAAGCCAATGCCAAAAAATGTCAGTGCAGTATAAAGGTAGCCGGCCTCCAAAAAACGGACAAACAAGTCTGATCTAGGGAAGCCCCCCGTGCAACCCACAGCACCAAACGGATCTGCTGCCAGACACCATAGCACCCCCCCCCCCCCCCCCCAGAGGCCTTGAAGAGCCATGGCCTGAGGGGTCAGAGCTGCCCAGTCTGCACATGTTCTAATTGTGTTTTATAAAATGTATTGGAAAATGTATTCATCTGTCTGGATGAAGTTGCAAATCCAAAAACCATCTTCAATAACTGTAATGACTTACATACTGTATTTTTGAGCTTTGGTCCTATTAGTCCTTTGCTTCAGTTCACACTTTGTCCCAGTCCTCCAAGATGCCTAGGTTTGTGTCACTTTCCAGGGAATCAATAATCCAGGCTTAGGAATGGATACCATCAGCCATTAGAAAATGGAAATTGCAAAATGAAAGCACCTTTTTTCTCTTCGCATTGTTTTATTTTAAATATGATTATCCTTTGGTCACATTGTGCCTGCCAGAAACCTAAAAACTTTAAACATATTTTCATGTAGTTCATCCATATAATACAGTATATCTATCTTATATTTCTGATAATATATTCATTTATATATTCTGTAAGTCTATGGTCCGCTTAATGCAGTCGTTTATCCATGACAATGAATAGGTCCATTGCAGAGCCAAATCCAAGAATTAAACCAGGCATGGTGGGATTTTCTGCCTAACTGGTTTCTCTGCTTAATTCTGTTAACTCTTAGTCCTGGGCTCTGCTATAATTATAGGATCTAATGAGTGGGGAAGCTTGCATTATGGAATGTATGTGAAAAGTAAAGTATATTTAGATTTCGTAAATGTTGCCCTATAATTCCAAATGATTTTAATAATCCTTAAATTATGCAATTAGAGATGGGACTAAGGATATATTCAATTGTTTCTTTTCAGTTAGTTGTTTCTAAATGGTTTCTAAATTGTTTAGAAAAAATACTTTTTTCATTAGATTTTAGAGTATGAAATGCTTATGATGGATGCACATTACTAAAGTTTGCATCCTTGTTAGTGGCTAGAGTTTCTGAGCAAAGTGTATGCACATACCCCCTAAGTGGAATTCTAAATATAAAGAGTGACTAGACTGGAATAATCAAATTAGTGATGTAGTCTTACATTACCTTATGATGTTTATGTGTATAAATGAGCTAGACAGTTGAATCTAATATCTCAACCTGACAATATTAAGATTACTCTCCTTATTGCAGCACAACCTCTCACCTTTTCCAATAATAGAACCCAAATTCCATTTTCTTAATAAATCTAATAAATGAAAGCAATATCCACCGCCATTAAATTGATAAGTGGGAGCTACAAGTTTAGCAAGCCTTCACTTAATTAAAGAGAACAATGTGATTTTTGCTAAAGATGATCCTATTTATGTTAAAACCTGCCTTACTGCTTTTGTATGTACACCCAAAACATGAGGAGCTTTTATTTAGAAGCAAACACACCCCCACTGTGGAGTTATTTATGGCATTCTGGTCAGTGTCATGTCCCAGCCAAAATGAATGCCTTCAGTATGATAATCATAAATCAGAAGAAGTCACGTACTGCAAGCCATCCTGATACGGTAAAACTACACTTTTTCAAAAGCATTATCATAGATGTCTATTTGGAAATGTATTATTAATATTAGTAGGCATTAATATCCAAAACTCAGCAGATCCATGTCAGCAACACAACATTTTTTAATCAATGATGATTAAAAATATGTATGTACATTGTAAAATGTAGAACCCTCAAAAATGTTCTACATTTTGTTCTAAATCTATATATGTTCTATATTATTATTATTTTTTTGCTCAGTCATGTGTGTATATTTATTTGGCTAAAATGTAATAAAATTCAGTCCATCATAGTGCCTAATAAGCATTTGTCTCTCTATACTGCATAATCCTGAACCCTATATACGTACAGTATGTTTATAAAAAAAAAAAAATCAGCTAAAAAAAAATGCCTGAAATGCTGTGGGTTTATGATGTGATGTAATTATCACCAATGTTCATACACCATGGTGAGGGAACTGCTGATACAGATTCGCATTAAATGGGTAGCAGTCTTAAAGTCAAACAATCCAATAAACAGCAGTGGGGTCGGGAACCACAGCAGGAAGTCAAGTCAATAAGAAAGCTTTGACTGCTTTGACAGGTACAGATTTTAAAAGAGAAATCGGGGATGCTGACAAGCAGGACATTATATACAGTATAAAGACATTATTTAAGATGGTGAGCTAAAAATAATTGCATGTAATTCTTGCATAACCATGCATGAGTGATGTATAGGACGCTGCCTGCATAGCTACTGTAGAGCTCTCCTGTGGCAAACATTGTTATCAACTAGTTCTTTTATTTATAATTTTTTTTATAGATGAAGTCATATTTATGTATGTTTATTTATGTATGTATATTTATAACAAAGAGATTCTCATCATCATTTTTAGTGCATGCGAAGACATATCTACTCGTTCTACTCTTGTTTTGCCTTCTGTTTGGGTTTCTCATCCTTACATAACATTATCCCTTTAATGCATATTTAATAACTGTGTTTATATAATTGTAATATCTCTTGTGAGTAAAAAAAAAAAAAAAAGTCTTCCTGAAAGATGACACTGAGTAAAATTGTAAAAGGAACCACAGCTGAACATGCTGTAGAATATCTTTACCACTCTGTACTAGAGTGCAGAAGAGATGGCTGTGAGGATACTGTAGGAACATACTGTAGAATCACAGTATTTCCAGGTCTGTTTTGCCTTCATTTTCATTCTATTCTGGACTGTTACTTGTGTCACCAACTTATTTTCTCATCATCTTTAGGTCCCCGGTTCTCAGGATCTGTTCCGTGACTGGCTATGATTATCCTGTGTCAGTTGATAACATTCATAGAGAATTAAATAAAAGAGGTTTGACATCAGAGACATCCCTTATCCTCTATTTTCGTTTTGTACTTTTGAACTGCTGTCATAGGAACCTCTACTGTATGTTTAAATACTGCCTTGTTAAAAATAATGCACAATGTTATTTTATATATTACGATGGATGTTGCTTTAGTAGGCATATTGTTAGCCTTTAAAAACAGTGGATGTTGTTTAGAAGGAGAAGATATTAGATATCTAAATAGAGAATATTGATTTTTTTTTCCCCTCAATAAATATAATAACACATCAGCTGGTTAAGAGATCCTTAGGAAGGTCTAGTCATTATCGATAAAGTTGCTGTTGCTTGAGGATAGATGAGCTCTATTAGAGAGATCTGATTACTATTGCTTTATAGCAGTACTGTAATTCTAATTATCCCACAGTAAGTGGATTCTTTAATTAACTATAATGTACAATTTTAGTACAGGCAAGTATCAAGTTAAGTTTGGGAACCTGGCTCATTTTAACTGAGGCCCCGTTTGATTGTGCCACTGGGGAAAAAATGTGGTTGATGAGGGTCAAATGTTTGGATCAGCATTAGGCAGGGTGTAACAGGGTGTCATGATTTTGTCTTAATGTTTATTCCCTAATCCCAAAAATGTAGTCCATAAAGCCCTGGGTAGTTAGCTGCTGAGTTTAATTAGACGTGTTAATAAGGTGATATGCTACTCCACAGTTCTGTCAACCCACTAGGTGTGGAAACAGACTGGCTGACTGCATGAAATTATTAAAAGTTTAGTGGCACTTTCAATTCAGACAAGGGATGTGGATAAATTTCAGTGTGCACACTGCTTCTATAACAATTAACAAGGTGATCTGTACTCAGGAGCTGATTAGCTGATCATGAGGACAGGTGGGCACCACTATAAAAGCAGGAGCATGAGGCAATTGTGCCTGGTTCTTTGAAATGTTCAAGTTCACCAGGCCAAAAAGAAAGAAGACATCAGCGAATAGCTCATAGAAGCAATTGTTGCTCCTTAGCAATATGTGAAGGCCATTGTCGACCAATTTGAACTCCATAACTCTTCAGTACTTAGGTTTATTTGGAAATTTGGATTATTTTCATGATAGTCGTCGTCTCATTATAAGCCCAGGATATTTGATGGACAATAAATGTTTAAAAAAAAAAAAACATTTTATAGAATGTGACTCTCAAAAGGCAATATAATAAACAGGTCATCTGTATGAGGGTACAGAGGCACAACAATCTATTTTCTTAATACAGCATTTTACAGTGGCTAATGTTGGAAAAGTTTTTTAAATGTTGTTTGTCTGAGGTTGTATTTGCCTAATACTCAGACTTGCTGGTTTCAGGTGTTTTTTTTAATTTTTATTATGTTTTAACACAAAAGTGGAACATGGCCATCCATGCAAAGGGCAAATCTGCGCACAACTACGTGGATTTATAGGCAGGCAGAGCAGCGGATGGCCATGGTTGCTAGGCAACCCCACCATGTTGCCAATCAGAGTAAACGCGCTACACCTGTCCGGTAGGTTATTTAAACCCCCAGAATCCAGCACACTATGTGCGAACATTTAGAGAGAACCAGGTCTGGGGGACATTGCTCCGGTATAGGAAAAGATAAAGAAAAGAGAAACCTGAACAGTTCAATTTCAATTCAATTTTATTTATATGGTGCTTTTAACAATGGTCATCGTCTCAAAGCAGCTTCACAAAATGAAAAGAGTGAACAAAAAAGTGAAGGCATAAAGAAAAGGGAAAACTGAGGATAAAGGTGAAAGATTAAGGAAAGAGAACTGAAAAGAGGACTGAAAGATAAAGAATATCTCTTTGAAGATGAAGAAATAAATGTTTGGCAAAAAAAAAAAACTTTCAAAAGGGAGCATATATAGGTTTACGCACATGGTTCACAAGACACGCCCCTTTAAGATGAGTTCCAAAGCGGCATAGAAGCGCCATTTCCTTAGCACTGCGAGGTGCTTGCCCTAAACAGTTAATCCCCGCCAAAGTACACAATCACCCCACGTCTCAACGCTCCCCTCTTATTCCTGTGTTCCTGGGGATCCCACACTTAACAACATATTTGGTGGCACCATATTGAAGCGCCCCCTCATAAAAAAAAAGAAAAAAGAAAAAAGCTGCTAACTTTTGAACATGACTGTAGCTCAGATGAGTTGACCTTGATTTATTATTTTTTGTCTTTATAACAAAGTGTCGTGGAAGCACTAGGCCATGCATTAGACAACAAATGTTGGGGGGAAATTGGGTCATGCAACAAGACTGATCCAAAGTGAATTAAAGTAGTACAGTACTTTAGGTAGTACAGAATGGCAAAGAGAAAGCAAGCAAAGCAATGATCCAAGTTATTCACATATTTCAAATCATTCAAGGTACCATGGCAGGACCTTAAGAGAGCTATGGGGGGGGAAATAAGCAAGTAAAAATTAGGCATTGGTGAAATAAGTTAATGTCATAAAAAAGAGTGGGCAAAACAACTGTGGTACAATAAAGTGTGATGCGTTACAGTACAATATAACACAGTACTCTTCTAAAGGGGGATAATGATTAATTGGATGTATTTACGTTTGGACTGAACGAAATAGTCTTTAGTGTTTGGGATATCATTCATCGTGGAGCTACTGTAGCTTCCATAGAAGTTATTCAGTTGCTCCATGGAGAAACCGAGGAGGGAAAAATAATTACATAATTCTGATTGTCAATAGGTATGCTCTGCTGGTTCCTATATATTTAATTAAAAAAAAAATTATATCTGTGGTGAATATCTGAACCACCGGTTAGCATATCCTGCTAAAATTTACCAGAGTTCTCTTTAAATGCATTTAAAATGTGTCTATCATTTCATTGCCTGAAAAGTCTGTTTCATTAGTTTTAAAATTCATTAACTGTTCAGAAGTTCAATTAAAGCTTCCTGTCTGAAGCCAGTGAATGGGTGTGATGCCTAGAGGAGCAGAAAGTACCTGAGAAATCCAAAAAAGGTCAAAGAGAGAGGAAGCAGAATAAAGCCAAGTACTGGTGAAAGAATGGGGATAGAGATGAATGCTTACCTCTGATTAGTCATCATGATCACACATAAATGGCCTCCTGTCATGAGGAGAGAAATGTGCTGTGGGCGACTGGGCTCCAGCAGCTCTGGTGCATAACCACTGATGCATTTAGCCATTATAGCTCCTCGTCAAGTATTTAGACCTGTTAAATATTTCATCAACTTTAATAAGCTAAGGGTCCAGGTAATGACTCATTACAGTGGCACCCCATTTTTCATGTGTACCCAAATAACCATTTTTAAAGCTCATAGAGATGTGGGCTTGCCAAATATATCTCAGGCTCCTACTGTAGGTGGGCAGATATGTGTTATGTTGTAAGGCGTAAGGTTAGTACTGGGTTAAAGCGATGCACATTTTAAATATCACGGTCTAAAATATCTGAAAGGCTTTATGTAATTTTAATCTAAATAACAGTAGCTAATCAATACAATAGAGGATATTTCTAAAAAGTATTTTTTTACGCATGAACCAAATTTGTCAAGTGGATTTAACGGTAGGGGGGGAAAATGATCAACTCCGAAAGATTTTTATTTATTTTTTTTTTAAATGGTTGTGCCCTTGTTTTTGTAATAACCCCACAACCATCATTTTCTCTCTCTTTGTCCCCAGAGAGGCTAATCATGGGGAAACACAACAGCAAGCTTGCTCCAGAGGTTCTGGATGACCTGACCAAGAACACAGAGTTCAACGAGGCAGAGTTGAAGCAGTGGTATAAAGGCTTCTTGAAGGACTGTCCCTCTGGCATCCTTAATCTGGAGGAGTTCCAGCAGCTTTATGTCAAGGTAAGTCCTTTTTGCACAAATAACTCGAAGAAGCTATTAATTATGATTCCATTACCAAATGATTTAGCTGAATGGCCCCATTTACTGTAATAACGGTCATTCCAGTTGACATTAAATTAACTAGAATTACTGTAAATCCTCAAAATTCACCGTTGCTATTTGGGTCATTTTAAAACACTATTTAGCACACAGAAAAAAAAATAGCTCTCTAAAAATGTCTCACAAATCTGCTTTATTAGAGTAGACTTTTTACATTTTCTGACTGTTTGTTTAACACCATTATAAACCGGGTAATATTACATCACCGTGATATTTTTTGCATATAACAGTTCTTCCCCTATGGTGATGCGTCGAAATTTGCTCAGCATGCCTTTCGCACCTTTGACAAAAATGGTGATGGCACAATCGACTTCAGGGAGTTCATCTGTGCTCTGTCCATCACCTCTCGGGGAAGCTTTGAGCAGAAACTCAACTGGGCCTTCAATATGTATGATCTGGACGGAGATGGCAAGATTACACGCATGGAGATGCTTGAAATTATAGAGGTAATACTTTTATTTGGTTTCCTCCGGGTACTTCCGGTTTTATGTCTAAAGACATGCAGATAAGGCTAATCAGTGTTTCCAAATTGCCCGTAGTGTTTAAATGCATGTGTGAATGTTGACCGGAGGCCCTACCACGGTTGTAAAAATGAAAATAAATACAATGGTAATTGTCCTTCACAGCACCTAGTTGGGCTGCAGAGATGGATGGATGGATGTTTATTTAGCTCAGTTTGGCTTGAGCATTTTTTTGTAAGGTCTAATTATGCCAGAACCTAATTTGTCATAATTTCGTCTTCATCTTCTTGCCACTTTTTCTTGATGTCTCTCAGGCAATATATAAAATGGTTGGCACAGTGATTATGATGCGCATGAATGAAGACGGCTTGACACCTCAGCAGCGTGTGGACAAGATCTTTAGCAAGATGGACAAAGACCATAACGACGAGATCACATTGGAGGAGTTCAAAGAGGCGGCCAAAAGCGACCCTTCAATTGTCCTTCTACTGCAATGTGACATGCAGAAGTAAGGGAAAAGGGGAGAGAGAGGGTGGGTGGTTGTTGGTATAGAGAGCAGGAGGTGTGAACCAACATGTACAGACATTTAGAGAGAAGTAGGTTAGTAAAAGTAGAATTACAACACTGTGTACATATCGTAGAATGAAGTAGAATATGAGAATAAGTGGGGAGTTATAAGGGCCTGCATCTTTGGTTATGCAGTGAATTGCACTGCTTGTCAGATAATTGTACAATGCCATCATGGTCATGCCCAGGTCTGATATTTTAAGATATTTAAGAACCTACTTTATATTAAAAAACATTTTAGTGTGTCCTAGTCCTGATCTGTGGAATTTTACAATATACAATGGAATTTTACAATATACAATAGAAAGCATGCAAATTTATTAAACATTTCTTCAAAATTAGGGTAACTATTTATTCATTTATTTATTTATTTATTTTGTCTCATTTAAGATTAAAAATTAGACATATGCTAATGCTAATTAGACTAATATGCTTCTCTAACCAATTAACAAAATTTCCTTAATCCTTCCATAGATAAAGGACCATATTCAGAGTTGGGCTACAAGTACAAAATAAGGATTTAATATTAAATATTCATGCAAAAGGATTAAAAACTTCCACAATTGGCTGAGTAAGGTGTAGGATTGAAGTTATGTATGAGAATTGTGTGCACAGGGATGGATCTGGCCAAAAACAAAAAGCACGTCTCAAGTTATACAGTTCTGACCTTGAACTTCAGCCAATATCTTTCATGCACTGACACCTTGAATGAGGATCAGTATTGAGTTCAGCATCATTAGCTGACAATTTGATATAACCACGATATGGCACACAACATTTTTAGTCTGTGGTCCTAAATACATAAAAGAAAGGAAAATAATTGCCTTCACTTGTGTGCAGCTAGAGATTAGAGAAGACATAATAATTGGAAACATTACTCTTAATTATGGCATTATGTCAAGTACTAAATTACATTATTAATATACTAAATATACATAATTGCATTATGTCAAGTACTAAATTACATATTAATAAAATAATATAAGTTTAACAGAGACATGCTCAGCAGTATGCATCAAATAAAGAAAAACTGACTGAAAAAAATTACATTCTGTTCAATTAAAATAGCAAATTAAAAGTATGAGGTGTTAACCTGCATTGTTTATATTCATGGTGTATAATATTTAATTAATTTAATTAATAAATATGGTTAACTGGATCAAATGCAAATTTGATAATCTACTAAACCATACTTTGGAAATGGAAAGCATGACAGGTGTAGCTTATTCATGAAGCAATACATTGCTAATGTTCTAGTCTTCTATTGGCATCTTTTTAATGATATATAATAACATTTGACTTATTTTATTCTCTATATGGGGATGTTCAAGTTAACTTTTGATTGTGCAGAATAACAGAACAGTTATGAGCTTGGTATGCTTGGTTATCAAAGTAGAAAGTTTTCTCATTGCGCCAGAGTCATGATCGGATAGGCTGTATCACGTCTGAAATGCTGGCCTCCCAGGAACTCTTTTTAATGGTCCAAACATGTGGAAGCGGCTTGTTAGAAGGTCAGGACTGTATGGGGGATGTGGCAGTAACTCCATCCGAGTTCCCACAGGTAGATGAGTCTCTTCTGCAAGTCAGTGACAAGTTATTACGCCTTCATTCACGAAAAGTCCTGGCCTTAAAAGCACCTTATATGTATTGATTGTCTCATGGTTTTATGTTATACTGTATTATGGCAAAAGGAAGAAAATATGTTCAAAATATTATCTGATTTCTGTGTATTTTCATTTCTAGTCAAAGGTTCCAGCATTATTGAAATTTTTTTTCATAAATTTACCTGGCAACCTTAAAAGCATGAACTACACACAGGTCATTTTAAAATCTAAATGGGTTATCTAGAAAATCAATGGAATCACCTCCATAAACTGATTTTTTTTTTCTTATGTAAACATCAAAATATTTTTGTAATAACTCATGTCTCCAACTCTGAATATGGCCCCTATAATAACAGTTTGTACAGTGTTGGATTTACAATTGATAGTAAACATGCCACCAGTTTGAGATTGATAACATACTGGAGGTCTTAATCAGCTAAGAAGGAAAAAAAAAAAAAAGAATACAGATCAGGACTTCAATATCATTTGTTTAAATAATAATTATTTTCTCGCACTTGTTCTGGGTCACTCTCATATATATATCGAAAACGGAATTTTGCTAGCCTTAACAATTAGAATATATGTATATGTAATTGGTGAAATGTAAATGTTTCATGAGACCTGCTTTGATATTAATTGTACAACACTGCTGCATTTTTGTTTAAACACGAAAGTAAACTCCTGTATAGGATTTCAGTCTGTGCCGATGTGTGAGAGTGTGAAAAATTGTGTGGAAGTGTGGAAATGCAAGTCATTTGCATTTGTATGTGCAAAAATGTGTACTCGTATACTTGTAGTTATTCGTATGTGTGCGTGTGGGTGGGTGTGTGTTGTTGAATATATGAGTGTGTGCTGGAAAACTAATGCCTCAGTCGATGACTTTCTGTTGTAGTCGCTCAAAACACCAGTTCTAAGAGTATTAAAGTGATGTTTGTTGTTGCTGGTGCAGTCATGACAGTTCTTACTGTTTTTCTTTTTTTGATCAGATCTACTTTACTCTCCAGTCATGATGTATAATTCTCTTTCTTTTTTTTGTGCCTCAATGTACAGCCTTTGTAGTTATCAAATGATCGTAATTGTATTAATATTGCCAGAATGTCTTTTGCTCCCCCCCGGTATAGTCAACGTGAACACATTCGGAAGTCGAAACTCTTATGCGTTTCCACAATCTTCACGCTGCAATACTCATGAGAATTTGTTGCACTAAGTTGAGGCAAATACTACTTGTTTTATACTGCCACTCAGTGGTGAATTACTTAAGTGTGAGGCCTGAAGCGCTAATGATAAAAGACGTCCCTGCTTCGTCTTACAAGCATAATGGACCAAAATAAAAATAGAGCAAGGGTGTGTACTTGATGATGAGCTCTTCTGTGGTGCAGAAGCCAGTGAAATAATGGTTTTTATAGTGTTCTTTAGAAATTTATGTTAGTGGTGATTTTATTTTAGCTTGTAGAGAACATTCACATCAATTACAGCTTCGTAAGAGTGGCCTCGAATGTCTTAAGTGGTTTAGTGGATGATATAATCTTTTAGCTGTTGTAAAGACGTTGCAGTTGATTCACCAGTGGAGCTCATAAAGTCACCTTTACATCATTTGATACTGTAATATAACTGGGATATACATTCCTTTTGCATTTCATTACCACGTTTGTCACATCTGTTGGAAGCTTGATTTAACATTCATTTGGTGCTGAATGTAGAAAATTAGATGTGAATGTACTATAAATTTTAGGGTTGCACAATAACAGCTAAATGGAAATCATGATTTGTTTTCTCAGTATTGAAATATAAATTGTCATCGTTTTTATCCAATTCAGGAATAAAATGGTTTCATTATACCTGACCTGAAACATAAACATATATAAACAGGTGATATACATTGCTTAACCAGGGAAGGCAAACATTATGAAGGTATGACAACGATACCAAGATTAGGATTAATTGTGCAGACCTAATGAACATATATAGTATGGCGGCACTACGGCGTAAAGGTTGGCATTTTTGCCTCACACCTCCATTGTCCGGGTTCAATTCCCGCCTCGGCGTCTGTGTGCATATAGTTTACATATTCTCCCCATGCTTGGTGGGTTTCCTCCCACGGTCCAAAGACATGCAGATTAGGCTAAATGGTGTTCCCAAATTGCCCGGTGTGTGAATGCGCAAGTGAATGTTGACCGGAGGTCCTACCATAGTTGTAAAATGAGAATAAATCAATGGTAATCACCACTGGCGTCCTCGGTCACTAATTCCTAGATGTATGTATGGAACCAATATATTGTACTTCAGATATACAAGTCTGTTTTTTCTGTTTTTTTTTTCATTATGAGCCTCTTTTACATTTAAAGAAAGATCCTCTTTATGTTAATGTATATCCCAGTATATAGAGCATAAAAGGGAATAATTATGAATCAGTTGTGCAATACACTTTTTAATAATAATATTTATGTGCCGTGTTCTTTCATGTCTTTTTAATTCTGTCACATTTTACTTTTCAATATTGTAAATGTAAAGCTCCCCAAACAAAGATGTGTTATTTTTGGTACATAGATGAATAAAATTGTGGGTGTCTACTGAATTTCTACAAGTCCAATGTTCAATTTCGTGTCTGTTTATTCAACATAATGATGGCCAATATTAGCTCTCATGTGTCTAATCATGCAGTGTTGCATCTTGCTGTGTGTTCTTTCTATTACATACACCACAGTGTACAACATATTTTTTTTAACCAACCTGCACAGTATGACTCACTCAGACGGTGATGTCATGAGGAACGCAGTTGTCATGGCAGCAATGCAGTGACTGAGACTAAACAACACTCTTAGGTGATTACACTCTTCACCAAAGGATACATATGCAGGTAAACTGCTTTTCTGCACGGAACACACCTTCATACACATGAGAACTGTTCTTTCCTCATGGAAACATGCATAACACTCACTCACACACACATATATATCGTGTGCTATATCAAATGTTACGCATTATCTTCTCTTAGTAGAGCAACAAATTAACAAATACTCCAGTCACACATATGAACAAACTCTGGCACAAAGAGACATGCCAGTTTTCCTTAATTTCCCTAAGAGTCATATATATATATATATATATATATATATATATATATATATATAGGCTATATACAAGTGGGAGTCAACAATTATCCACATTCTAGCTGTAGAATTTATTTTAATAAACTTTTTTTGAAAAACTAAATATGTATTTTCCTTGCATTTCAATACACTTTGTTCATCGGTCAACAAGCTTTCGTATTTCCTCATTAAAAAATGTTTTAGGCTCATTCGAAGTGAATATTCGTCCTTGTAGGGCTGCTTTCAGGGGACCAAACAGGACTGTAGAGAGGATGTTTATCATATTACAACTGGAAGTTTTGTAGTTAGTGATCTCTGTTTGATGTGAGACCTTTTTTGCTATCTTACTGAAAATTGATGGAGGGAAACTGGGGTCTTTTTGTTTTTGGAATTATTAAATGTTACAGACTGTTACTGGTGAGATTCCCTAAAGATCAACAGATTCTAAAATAAAAGGAAATGCTGTTAACATAAAGGATCACTTGTATTCATTTTTTCCCGTCACTTTGACACCATCATTCCTTTAATTCTTCCAAAAAATTTAGGCTATCTTTTTTCATTTTATATATATTATTATTATTATTTTAACTTGATGAAGCCCTTTCTAAAATTGACTTGTATACTGCTATTATATTAAACACTGAACGAAGCAAGCTTCTGTTAAGAGTAGTGATTATGGAAATATAGAATATTTTCAACTTAAAAAGTTAACTAATGGCAGCAGCGCGAAACTTTCTGATTTTCGGAGCGGCTGACGCGCTCACAGTATAACATAAAAGTTGTGATGATGCTGCCTACCGTTCAATTCAGCGAAGGAACACGCCTGTGACGGTCCCTCTGATGGAACTTCCTGTGCAAAAACACAATTGCCACTGGCTACAGAGGATTTATATATTAATAATAATTATACATATCATTCTAAAATTTTGTATATTACATAATTTCATATATATAATTGTATATATATATATATATATTTTTTGCATTACCTAAAAATTAAAATTAAAATAATAGGCGTTTGGTAAATGAAAATCTGTGCAGAGACTTTTATTTTAAAGCTCTAACTTCCTGGTTGTTTTGAAGCATTTCCGGTACAGGCTGACTTTTCTTGTTCCTGCTGCTCACTGAGTCGCCGCACAGCCGCTATAAGCTAACGGCTACACACCGATAACCGGTGACTCTTTACACGCTCATTTTTTCCCCTTAATCCGCCAAAACGTCTTACGCAATGAGGTAGGTATTGTGTTCGGATTTAACACTGATTATTCTGTTCTTATCGTATTGGGGGGGTCACATTTTTTTTTATCCCGTTTCCTCGTTAAGGCTTTGTGGATTCCAGCTCGTATCTGATGCTAATTAGCTTTACTCGGCTAATCATTTCCACAGCTTGTATTTGCAGTGTTCACAATAGCTGACTGTTCATGAGAACGCGAAGACCGATGTTAATTCGTTGTATTTATCGTATCGCATTGAACAGCATCGGTTTAATAAAATATTTGTCAATTAAATTGTCACAGTTCTGATTTTGTGAATGAATGAGACTCGGTAACTGGAAGGAGACCGAGCTGGTTGGCTACAGTTAGCTCTGTGTCCAGAATACAGTGTAATTTATTGAAGCAAAAAACGTGATTAGTCCAGGCTTTTAGTTTTAATACTTAGGTCTTGCACATGGCCTGTTTCACTTTACTATACATTTCCCCCTAACGTTATTAGGGGGTGGAGGGAGGGCTGCCAAATATCCTAAATTAAAGATGCACTTTATTACCTGCTTATTACAATGCGTTTGTATTGGGTTCTATCGCAAATACGTTTTGAAAGGCGCAGACTGTTCATAAAAAGTAAATCAATATTTGTAAACACCTAATGTCAAACCTATATTTTTTTGTTTAGAGTGTTTAGATTTCATCAATGAAGCAGAAAATTCTTGGGGCTGGCAACCTTGGAAAAGCTCTATCTGCTTTATTTTTTTAGCATGGTTTGATTATTTGGTTGTTTCTCTTTTTCTTCTTATTTTGTTTACAGAGGAGATCGGGGAAGGGGCCGTGGTGGCCGGTTTGGCTCCCGTGGGGGTCTGGTACAAGGGTAAGCTGTTTACCTTTTATCTTACCAACCTGTATGCTTACATCAGTGTATGTTTACACACACTCCGTGTGCTTACATCAGTCTCATGCACTACACATTATGCGTGTTTATGTTGGTGTAATGCATTATACACACTGCCTGCTCACGTCAGTGTCACGCACTATACACACACACCCTCTCTGCCTGCTCACGTCGGTGTCACGCACTACACACACACACCCTCTGCCTGCTCACGTCTGTGTCACGCACTACACACACACCCTCTCTGCCTGCTCACGTCGG
>JAQMYJ010000023.1:23692888-23719988 GCA_030014305.1 Clarias laeviceps
TCTGCCTGCTCACGTCGGTGTCACGCACTACACACACACCCTCTGCCTGCTCACGTCGGTGTCACGCACTACACACAGTCTTTGCTAACATTAGTATAACATACTGTACATTGTGTTTTATACATTCTATATGCTTTAAAAAAAGTTTGAAATTTTTTGGCTGCTTTGTCCCTGCTTATGCCTTTTCTTCATTTTTAGGTATCGCCCTTTTGTCCCACACATACCATTTGACTTTTATGTTGTAAGTGAATCACCTTTTTTCATTTCATATTTTATACAAAGGTAATGAACTCTGATTAATAAAGAAAAAATAATAAACTAAACATAGAATTCTGCAGATTTTATCTTTAAAATGTACAGTCTTTGGCTATAGAAGCTGACACATTTTGGCTTAAACCCTTATTTGAAGTGGTTATATTTGTTTTGTCCTTAACGCTTATGTATAAATTCCATCAGAGAGAAGCTAGTTTACTATGTTCTGTTCATTTGGTTGGCCCACGATTTACACACACCTGTCAATCTTCATGTGGCATTGTTATATTATTTATTTATAATAACATCATTTTAAATGTATATTTTGTTAATGTTCTGTTTTTATCCTATGTTGATCTATATTCTATTTTATGCTTCCTGTTTTTATGTCCATCCATTTAAAAAAAAAAAATAAAATCTTGATTTTATTTTTATTTTAACTGTTTTTGATTTAATTTTTTCCCCTATTGTTTGCCTTAATTGTTATGTAAAGCATTTTGGTTTAACTACATTAAAGTGCTAACTTGATTTCTCCACATTCCAGTGTGAGATGGCTTTTCCACGGGTGAAGCCTGCTCCTGATGAGACTGCATTTAGTGAAGCTTTGCTGAAGAGAAACCAAGACCTGAGTCCTACCTCTGCTGAGCAGGTAAACTTCTATTCTGTTAATAGCATTAAATCTGTGATATTACATAAATGTAGGTCAGGATCTGGAGAGAGAAAAGTAGAGATAATACTACCATGGTTGTCTTGTTGTCAGTATTCAGTGATATGTTGTAATCAATTATATAAATATAAGGCATAAGCATTTTTATAGATTTGACTCATAGAAAGAAAATTATCCATCTGCTCCACTTATGTCAATTTTTAGACACAGGACCGTGTGCTGACATTTTGTTCCTTTCTTTTTTCCCTCCTTTATGTAGTCTTCCATATTGTCGTTGGTGACGAAGATTAACAACATTATCGACAATTTAATTGTAGCACCTGGGAACTTTGAAGTGGTAAGTTTTTACACCCACATTACCATCTAAATTCGGTATCTATTTGAGGAGATGGATGATGGATAATAACGTTATAAATTCATAGCAAATCGAGGAGGTTCGGCAAGTGGGCTCATACAAAAAAGGCACCATGACAACAGGACATAATGTAGCTGACCTTGTAGTTATCCTCAAGATTCTTCCCACTTGTAAGTATTTTCTTTTTAATTAGTATAAATTGGAATTTTGGTTTGAATGTAATCTGGGGTGTTATGGTGGCTTAATGGTTAGCACAGTGGCCTCGAACCTTTTGCATGTTCTTTCCGTGCTTGGTGGGTTTAATCCTGGTACTCTGGTTTCCTCCCACAGTCCAGAGACATGTAGATTAGGCTAATTGGTGTTCCCAAATTGTCTGAAATATCTATAACTTGCCTTTTAAAATGATTAATACCTTTGAAGCATACATGTGATGACATGGGGAAATAAAGTAACAAATTCAAACGTGACTTAATTTTGTTTGAGCTTGCACCTTGCGCAGGTACATCTGAACTAAAATCACTTGTCTGTTGCAGTGGAAGCCGTCGCTGCATTAGGAAACAAGGTAGTGGAGACTTTGCGCTCCCAGGACCCAGCTGAGGGTGAGTACACACTTTATTATTATGCAGGTAAGAGTTTTTCTGTTCCAAAGGATTGCAGTCTTCCATTATGCGTTCTCTTATCTGCCTTAGTGCTCTCTATGCTGACCAACGAGACCGGGTTTGAGATCAGTTCAGCCGATGCTACAGTAAAAATCCTCATCACTACAGTCCCTCCCAACCTGCGCAAGCTCGACCCGGAACTCCACTGTAAGACCCTAAATAATACATTTTCGTGTTTGTTTTTTTGGTTTTTTTTGTGGTGAGAACTGGTTGACCTGAACATTACCCCTGTCCTTTCTCTGAAGTGGACATCAAGGTGCTGCAGAGTGCCCTGGCTGCCATTCGCCACGCTCGCTGGTTCGAGGAGAACGCATCACACTCAACGTAAGAGTCCCTGTTCTTCTACTGACCTTTTATTGCTTCTACTGGCTCTGCTGTGTTAAAAGCATTTTGTTTTTTAAATTATCAAAGTCTGTTGGAGTTTTTCAGCATTTCCTTATAAATATGGAACCTCTATAGACTTTATAGGTTTACACAAACATTCTACTGACATTTTGAAGCTGCTTCACCAAAGCCCCTTAAAAAGGATCAAAGTGTGATGTGTGTTGCTTAGGGTGAAAGTTTTGATCCGCTTGTTGAAGGATCTGCGGGTGCGCTTCCCTGGCTTTGAGCCCCTCACCCCATGGATTTTGGACCTCCTGGTGAGTCATGACTCTAAAGTTAGCATACAGTTGGATTCTCTGCCCTCTGATATACTTTAAGTTCTGGAGGATTAGATCTGCATCCACGCAAATCTTTCTTATAGGTCATTCTCGTGCGCAAAGATTTTTTTATCCCACTCAAAACCTATTTTTCTTAAAGGACAGATGTGCCTACAGTTTCTACCAACATAATATAATCCAGATTAGGATGCATGATGTACCTGTATATGGCAGTATTTTCTATGAAGTGGCCCAAGTGTCCATTTGTAAATCAGTGCTAGATGTGTTAGATGTCACAAGCATATATAATGTCATTCTGTTTCTCATTTCAAATTATATTGATATGTCTTAGTTGATATACCACCTAGCCCTAATCTGTGGGTTTACGTTCATCATATGGGCCACAAGCCACACAAGATGATGATGATTTATTAAAATGTTATTTTGCTTTAAAAGACACAAAATGTATGTCATATGCATGATTTTCTTTGTATTACTATAAAATAGAAGTCTGATTTGAGCATGACTTTGCTGACCTTACACCGTTTTATGCAACTAGGGGCACTCTGCTGTTATGAATAATCCTTCCAGACAGCCTCTTTCACTCAACCTTGCCTACAGGTAAGCCGTGTAATGCCCCTTTTTTAATGGGTGCTTTCTTTAGTTATTTTTAACATTTTGTCTAGACTGGCATTTATTGATTTAACTGAAAGTGTGTCTGTACGTGTATGATGTAGACGCTGTCTCCAGATGCTAGCAGCGGGGCTGTTTCTGCCAGGTTCTGTAGGCATCACTGACCCATGTGAGAGCGGAAACTTCCGCATTCACACTGTAATGACCCTGGAGCAGCAAGTACGACTTTTTTTGTGTAAATTATGCAGTTATGGTTTGATACATGGGTAGTGTGGGTGAAGCAAATGTGGGAATCATATCCTGTGATGAGGATTTATCATACTCTAGATGCTGAAATGTGTCAAACCACAAAATGCATGAACAGTAGATTTAATGTAAGTGGGTGGATGTTTGAAAAGGGCGGATTCAATCTTGCCTAATGTAAGAACACTTCTAGATCTATTTACTTTATTATAGTAGTAGTGTGCTTATAAGAGATCTTTGGGAATATTGTTTTTAATAAATGGAAAAAGGACCACCTGATGTTTGGGTGGGGAGAAAAGAAAAAAAAAATCACCACCTAGCGTAGGACTGATCAAATCCAGTATCGATATCTGGTACAGTTTGGATGTTAGTGTTAAAAAGTGGAAATGCTCTTTTGTAGAATGACATATCTGCTATTATTTATTCAAGTGTTATCGAAAATTAAATACTTTTAAAAATACTATTTTATAATACTGAATTAGCATTAACGACTGACATTGTGCACATATCTGCAGGATATGGTATGTTTTACAGCACAGACACTGGTAAGGGTCCTTTCCCATGGTGGCTACAGGAAGATCTTAGGACTTGAAGGAGATGCCAGTTGTAAGTTCCCCACTTCAATCTAAATAAAATATCCCCAAATTGGCCAGATGTCCTCCATTTTCTTCTTCTTTACCTTCATGATTACTTCCAGTGTGGTTCATGAGTGTCTGTTTTTTGTGTGTGTAGACCTGACTTTGGAGATGTCCACATGGGACGGTGTGATTGTCACCCCATCTGAGAAAGCCTATGAGAAACCCCCGGAGCGTAAAGAAGAAGAAGAGGAGGCTTTGGAAGAGGGAGGAGAAGGAGAGGACGAAAGCATGGAGACACAGGAGTGAAACTCGCAGGGATCACAGACCAAGCCAGATCTTGTCCTGTAGGACGTTTGCTGTTTTGAAGAGCCGAGACAGAAAACACTTAGTGGAGGAAGTTGTTGATTTTTCATTGTACGTTTGTGCGGATTTGACTTGGATCATGTCAACATGTTTTATTGTTCACATTTTTTCCCCCCCCTCCAGTGTTGCCGTTCGGTCCTTGTCCCCCATTCCCTGCATGAATCTGTATTCCTACTTTTTGTCACTTTTATCAATATCTTGTGTTTAAACTGGAGATGAGCGTCAAGATCTCCACCTTCATGTGCTGTTGTATTTTTACTTTGTGTTCACCATTGATAAATTAAACCTTTTTTTGTTTTTTATCCATGTTTAGTAGAAGCCAGTTCATTATTTTTATATCAATTTGTTGGTAATTTTGACTTGCTGAGAGTTCTGTAAGATAAGAGTCATGCTGTGGAAAGCAACATTTTATGGGGAAAAAGACAGACGCACACATACAGGTGGACAAGAACGATTGAGCTTGCTAAAATAGCTTTATCGTAATTTAGAAAAATGTTTACAGCCATTAACAGTGTTACATTCTGTGTTAAGTTAACCACATCACAGTGAGCCTTCTGTCTTATTTTACAGCTACTGCACATTTAGCTGTATACGTCTATGGCAAGGGAACAATGACTTACTGAATCTAAAACAGCTGTCACAGGCCCTCAGTGGTTAGCTGCAATTCTTTCTTAAAACAAACTGCACTAGGTGATTCATATATAACAGGTTGTACTAATATGATATTGCTGTTTGATCATCTGGCCTGTAAAATGGCATGAAGGAAAAAGGATTAAAATTAAAAACAATTTATGTTATGTTATCTTGACCATTTATGCCTGTATTACACTTTAAATAATAAAAACAAGTACAGATAAATATTTAGTCAAACAAAACGCATAAATACAATTCTATATTCTTTAAACTGGTCAGTGATTCAAGAAGGAGCAAATAAAGGAGTGTAAACTTATTTTGCTACATTACAGAATGCCCACTTTTGTCTGTCAGAGTAGAAAAAAAAAAAAAACTATTGAAAGTTTTCAATAAAATTTTAAAGGATGTACTGTAATTCAGTATACTCCGGGTGGTATGAACAAACTCATACCTCATTTAAAATCTCTTTCCATAATCTTGCATGCAGCAGCCCTGGACTAGCAGAATATAGATTTTACTAAATTTTAAAACATGTATTTTCTTCGAGTCCACCTTCTACGTTAGCAGCAATAAAAATGTCTTCTAAATAAGGTAGTTCTCTGTACATTTTAAATGCTAGTTATGTATGTAAATAAGGTTCTATAAAACCGAGATAACCTCCGGAGGGAGAGGGAATCACTTGGATACCTTGTGTGTGTGCAAATGCTTCATGAGATCTTACAATAATTTATAACCTGATGTATGGTGGTGTCCTTGCTATAACTAGAAGTATGCAACATCCTAATGGTTCTATTTATTTTTACATAGAACAATGGTAATGCACCGGGGCTCGTTTAACCCCTTCTAAGGGCCATGGGCCATATCCTATGTCGCAACATCATAAGGAGCAGAGAACAAGTTAACTTTGAGCTGTATAGCAGACACAACAAGAAATGCTGTGAGGTCTTGTCTTCATGAAACACTGCCAGGTCAATCAATTTATTTGCACAATTAGGTGACCATAGACAGAATTCCCAGGCCACAGCATGCATTTCTGCCAATCGTTTGAGGGTATTCCAAGAATTAGTGAAAGCAGCATAGAAAAACCAAGATCTTGCTCGCCATTTTTTCCATGGAAACTGGACGCTGTGGCCCAGTTGCTAAACTTTGTTGAAAGAATCATTGTGAATCCTGTTCCTTGATGATGTCCACCAGCACCTTGCTAAACCTTTCCCACATCAGGGTTACCAGTCTCCCTTGTGTATACCAATGTAATCCTTTGTTACAAGAGCCCTGGCTCCCACAGAGATCAACCATGGAAGACCCGCCTGAGGGGATTCTGTACTAGGCTCTCTGACCTTGTGCCACCCTGTTGATATCCAAGTCTTGCTGTTAGAAGATTAGCTTAGTGACACTATGTCATGACTTCTCAGAACTAGTAATTATTACAATCTTAAGGGCAGTTGAACAGTCATCAGTTCCTGCTAGTCAATGTGTTCTCATATTACAGTGAGTGCTGTGCCACATGACCCCATGCGACTCCCAAGAAAGTAAGAGAAGCACTCAATTGGGCACATCTCCCAAGTGGACTTGTTTTGCCAGAAAGGTCTTGAATCTCCAGCAAGCTAGAGCTGATAATAATAATAAGCTGCTAATAATATCCCAACAGGGAAAGGGGGTTTAAATACAGCTATGTGCAAAAGTTAGTACCTCCTCTAAATTCTGTGTGTTTTAGTCTAAAAAGCTTATGAAAGTCATCTGATTGTAGTTGGTCTTAGGCAACACCAATATATACCTACTTTAATTGTACCTGGTTGTTGTTGGTCTTTCGGCTTGTACCATTGTTTGTTTATTTTAATAAAAACTGAAGCCAAAAAAAAAAAAAAAAAAAACATGTGGGCAATACTAAGTACCTCCATGATTCAATAGTTCAATAATAATTTGTAATCGATTCCTGGATGGATTTATCAGCCTGTCACATCATTGTGCAGGAATTTTGGTCTTTTCTTCTCTTACAACATTGCTTCATTGAGGTTTTTGGGCATTTGCATATGCGCAGCTCCTCTTAAGGTCCTACTATAGCAATTTCAATTGGGTTGAGGTCTGGACTTTGACTAGGCCTTTTCAAAACCTTTCAAACCTAGCAAGCTTCGGATAATTGTCCTATTGTGTGATCCAATTTTCCTTTAGCTATCAGACAGATGGCCTTACGTTTGCCATTAGAAGACTCTGTTATACAGTGGTATACAGTTATACACGGCCTGAGTCAATTACTCAAAGAAGCATTGGTCCGGTGGCTTCAAACCAGGCCAAAATCATTCGCCTTTCCCCACTGTGCTTGACAGAGGGTATGAGGAGTTTCTGCTGAAATGCTGTTTGATTTTTGCCAAACATGCTGGAGCCGGGCAAGTCCAAACAACTCCACTTTTGTTTGATCCGAGGTTCCAGAAGCCCTACTTTTTCAGTCTTCTTCTGATTGTGTTGTTGTGTACTTGATCATTTAACATGCTCAGTGAGGCCTGTAGAGTCTGAGGTGTAACTCTTGGGTTCTTGTGGGGCGGGAATGTGCTGGGAATGTGCTGGGAATGTGCTGGGATGTCCACTCCTGGGAAAATTGGTAACTGTCTTCAGTGATTTCCATCTTTCTCAATGTTGAACTCCAAGTTGCTTGGAAATGGTTTTATAACCCTATCCAGATTGGTGTGCAGCAACAATTGTTTTTCTAAGACCATTGCTTATGTCTTTCCTGCTTGGCATGGTGTTAACACACACCTGAATGTTCCAGACCAGCAAACTCCCCAAACCTCAGGACACCTGCTGATGTTCAATGAATTAAGGGCTGCAACTTACCTTCATAAATCCTGTGCAAGCAGTAAGGGGGTACTTAGTATTGCCCACATTTTTTTTCTGTCTTTGTTTATGAATCATAAATAATGTCACTGTGAAAAAAGTTGTATGTTCTTCACTTAAGGTTGTATTTGCCTACTAGCAAGACCCACTATTATCAGATGATTTTGTATTATGTTTTTACATATATATAAAATTAGTTAAAAGAGGGATTACTAACTTTTACCTGACTGTATTAAATAACAATACAGAGCAATTTTTCATCACATATTTCTGTAGCCTAACAAGAAAGAGTCCTTGCAATATATAAAAATATATTAAGTGAGGTAGAAGACATGAGAAGACGCAATCGGCTGCTTTGGAGTACAGGTTAACTATTCTCCAATCGTAGTCACAAGCTGCCAAGTGATATTATACACCGATTAGCCATAACATTAAAATGACCTGCCAAATATTGTTTAGGTCCCCCCCCCTTCCCCCCTTGTGCTACCAAAACAGGTTGAGGCATGGATTTTACAAGACCTCTGAAGTTGTCCATGGGGTTAAAACATTAACATCAGATCCTCAAATCCCATCAGTTGCAAGGTGGGGCCTCCATGAGATGCTCGAGCAGATTGAGATCTGGAGAATTTGGAACCAAAGTCAAAAAAATGAACTTGAAGTGGAAGGGCACCTCATTCTGCAAAAAGTGGCAACTACAATTAAGGAATACCATTGCCATGAAGGGGTGTACTTGGTCAGCAACAATGTTTTGCTATGGTATGGGTCAAAGTAACATCCACAAGACTGGCAGGACTCGAGGGTCCCAGCCCTCCACATAACAAAAAATGTGACTCATCAGCCCAGGCTGCATTCTTCCATTTCTTATGCTCTTGCGCCCATTTTACGCACGTTCAGCAGCAGATACAGTAATCAGCACGTATTAAACTAAATAGAACTAAAGTAAACTTTTCTGCTGTTTGTGCTAAAGTAGGTCTTGGGATCAGATAAGATGTGCTAGTGTTAACTCCCCACATGCATCAATGAGCCTTGGGTGCCCATTGCCCTGTCACTGTTGCACTGATTGTCATTCCGTCGAGCATATTTTCTAGATGCTAACCACTGCATACCAGGAACACCCCACAAGACCTGCTGTTTTGTTGATGCTCTGACCCAGTCATCACAATTTGCCATTTTATCAAAGTCACTCAGATCCCTCACACTTGCCCATTTTTCCATTTTCCAACACATCAACTTTGAAAACCGACTGTTCACCTGGTACCTAATATATCCCACCACTTGACATTTTTTCTTCTCCAGTCATGGTCTTAATGTCATGGCTGGTCTTATTTTTGGTGTACATGTAGACCAAACATGTCTAAGTTGCGAATAAGAAAGGGAAAGATGAGTTTTTGACAGTGGTGTTTAATATGAAAAACTACTTTGTGTCACTATGTGACTTTGTTTGAAGATCTCAGTAAAGGTATCTAGTTGATTCTCCCTGTCGGTTAGCTGGGGTGAAATAGAACACATCTTTTCCAAATACATATTTCCCATAGTCTAAACATAGAGGTTAAGGAACAACTTCTCTTTATAATATGATAATAATTATTGTCATGATAATTCATATAATACAAGAACTTTAAATGCAACAGATATATTTACATAATAGTAAGAGTGAGAGGATATATTTAATTACACAGTAATTGTTTAAAAGTCTATGACCCATGTGATAGCCAGTGATTAAGTACTGCACTGATTTATTATAGAGCAGAAAAAAATCTACACCACAGTGCCTTGAACACACGCTGCTACAAAGCTCTTCTGTGCTACCAAAATATAATCATCATCTGCACAATCTAACGCTAAGGATATTATGCATGGTGAGAACAGGGTCTGTAGGCTGCTTTCGCACTACAAGCCCCTAGAATAACGACAGAGATGTGACAGAGAGTCCTTGTTATGTGTGTTTTGTTAACTCAAGGCATGGGACAGAAACGTGACGAATAGAAAGTGTGCAGAAAGTGCCATCTGTTCTTCATCATATTCCATGTACCCCAGATATGGCCGGGTCATGTTTCTGATATGGAAGCTGAGGCAGAGGTGTTCGGATAACTGCAGTGTGCATGGAAGATTGTCCATCCGTTTATTCTGGGACACTCTTTGCTTGACGGTCAAAATGTTTTATTCACTGTGTGCAGCTGATTCTGTGTCAGTCTTCCAAACAGATAATGGGTCCATCTGAAAATGCAAATGCCTGATGCTTAAAGTAGCCAACCAAACAAGAAGAAGAAGAAGAAGAAAATCTTTATGAGGAAAGGAAAAAAAATATATGTTCTTTTGGTAAACATTAAAATCGTGAGTCCAGAAGGACAAATAGAAACGTTGAATCCAGTATGCCAAATGGACAGGAGTCCTTCACAGTGGAAAAGGGAATAGTCTTTTGTGCTTTCCTGTTTTCTGACATGCTGTGCCAGATATTTGATGTATTTGACTTTCCCCTCATTTTTATACGCAAATGTTAATACGCAATTTAAAAATAGATCAAGGAGACAAAGGCTATATATAAGTGCAGTCAATGGCGTGCCTCCTCAATCTGAAAGTGGGTTAGTTAAAAAAAGAAGCGAAAGAAATATAGAAAGAAATATATAACATTATAACCGGCGTTATGGATTCACTAAAGTAAAGTATAAAAAGTTATACATGGATGTATTAAAAGGCATGCATGTTACATAGATTACTGGCTGAAGTGAATATCCAATAAAGTGTTACAAATTGAATTAGAACCATATCTATTCCATATGAATAACATACTTTATATTGAGTAAAATATCATAGTCGGTTGAAAAGCCAGACAAAGTGCTAATTAGGCACAACTAGTCTATACAGAACAACAAAGACTATAAGTGGCTCCTAGCTCTTCTTTAAATCGAAATCCACACCATTAGCCTATCAAGGCTGAGGTCAAGAGTGAGAGAAGAGAAATTGGGCACTTCAAGCAGCAGGCTCCATATGACTACATATAAATATGTAACAACAAATAGGCAACACTGATAATTCAAATATGTGAGAGCACAAATATGTCCTTGTTTCTTTTTTTTTAATGATTTCCTTCTTTTTTTCCTTTTATAGTACTCTAATTAATACTTCAGTTGTGATAGGGGTTTCTCTTTTCATATTTAAATCTAAAAATGTAATTAACAAAATATACAATTTCCTAATAAATACTTTTCAAAGTCTTCTATAGTTGAATCAAGAACATAATCAGTAGATGAAAATGACGATTGCAAGTTTAGGAGCAATTGATGGTAAAAAGTGCAGCCATTACCTTGCATTATGTTTTTTTTTTTTTTTTTTTTTTACGATATTTGACAAAAGAAAAACACTATTTTTACACGCCCACACACATACGTAAAATAAAAAGACATTCAGGTACATGTGAGGTCTGGAGGTACTGTTAGGGGGGCACGGCATACAGTATATAGAACATTTTAAAGACACCTAAACACAAAAATTAAAACCTTACATCTAAACCCCATCTTTTTTTTCAGTTAGAAACAATCTCTGCTATTATCAATCAGACTAATACTTCTTTTCATTACACAGAATTTCAACATGAACTTGTGTTAGAACCGGCATTCTTCCCTTTCCTAAATGGTTACCAGGACATGGATTGTTTATGAAAGGCTAAAGCAGGAAAATTATCAGATGAAAAAACAATTTAGACCTTGGGATCTCTATCCTCAGTAGATAGAGAGTAGTAAATTAAATAGAAATTGAGACTTTGACTTGAAGTTATACCCTGGATGAACACTGACTATTAAACTGACCTGTTGTAACTAAAGGATACTGCATGTGCAGTTCAAAGTGGTGGAGCTCAAATTCATATATGCAGGCCTGAGATTTAGATTTATCTGACCTGACCACAAGAGTGTGCTGCTGTTTCACAGTGAGAGGAGCTACTGTCGCCACACTAGCAAAACTAAATGCACAGTTTAGATATCAAGACTATATCAAAAGAGAGTCTGCTATTTGTAGCTAAATTTCTAAAATCCTCTCACCAAGACGATATTGCACCCGTATTCCGCGGAGGCATTTATTGAAAAAATGTCCTAAGGTTCCAGGATATTATATAAGCCTTGTGAAAGAAGAAAAGTAACCCAGTCTCATACCACATGGTTGTGCTGGTGGGAGCCCTTTTTAATCAGTGAGGATTTTAATCTGCGAGGTTCAACACAAACCAGTGAGTAAACGCTCTTCCAGAAAGTACCCATGTTGCCTCTTCACACTTGGTAGCTGAGCTATACTGTGGGTAACTCAAAAAAGGGAGAGGAGACTTGCTATATTGGTTTCATCGACAAACATGATCTTGGCGGGCTCACAGTCTGGTCTGAGCCTCAGGGATGTATATCTCGATGCTATCCCCGCTTTCTGTGGCCGAATTCTGACGGAAAGAAGCAGCTCGCTTGGGGCCTGCTTGGAGGAGCCTCCGCCTTGCCTCCAGCCTCTGCCGGTCGCCCAACTCTAGAGACTTCTCCCGCAATGGCAAAGGCACTGGCATACTACGACCGCGAGAGACCATTAATGTACCACCAGTGCTTCCCACTCCTGTCTCAGTCATGCTTTCTGCCCGCAGACTCCCAGTCACTCCACCCGCTGGCTTCTTTGGTAACGGAGGAGGAAGCTTTGTCTCCTCCTGAGATGGAGGGTTGGTTGAAGGGAGGTGCACAGATAGTGTGATGACGAGTGATCGATGCGGATGTGAATGTGGAGCATACGCAATCATACGACAAAGGACACCAAATATACACATACAAAACCAAGGTAGACATGCAGAAGAAGAAGACAGACCATGTCATTATAATGTAGATGGAAAAGGAAAAAAAAAAAAAAAAACAGAGAAGAGAAAGTTATGTTAGTTAGTGATAGTAAGGCTTTAATAATTCAGAAAGAACAGAATGTGTGGCTTGGCAGTGATCTACAGAATAGTTCCACTGGTACCCTGTTGTTGCTTTAGTTTAGTTGTTTCAGTTTAACAAAGCTCCTTTGCCCCCTGAAGGTTTGGCTCTTGGGTTGATCTGGGCATACAATGGCTCTGAATGACCCTTCCCTCTCACCTTCTTCTCAGGAGGCAGCCTCCAGCCTGATTCCTTGATCCGTTGCAAGTCTTGAAACTTCACACGAACATCCTCGATGGCCAACTGCAGCAGGTCCCAGAACCCAGCCAGGTCCTGAGTGGTGGGCTGGGGGTATGCCATGGGGTCCTGAGGAGTGATATGAGCAGTGAAAAATGAAGGGAGTGCATTAGATTACAGGAGAATGTTTATTTTAAGTCTCAAAGTATCTAAACAATAATGAAGTTGTAATGAAATCCATCAGCGGTTCCCTAGTGAGCAGAATCAGGCCAGGATGAGACTGGAAAGGCCTGCTGCTTACCACGCTCTGTTGGCACATGCGGAAGAACTGCTGCACCTTCTGGGACATTAACATCTGTGCACTGCCCACTGCTGTTCTGATCAGCTCCAGCACTACAGGAAAACAAAGAAAAGCTCATTACTAAAAGCACATTGGCTTCTTGTAAGACTGTTATATTTACTGCTGGTTATCCTGTTGACCCAGGCATTTTCTTTTGTAAAACAAGTATAAAATCTTAATTAATGACAATATAAACAACACTCATACAATATTCAAATATACATAAATGGCCCTTCCTAAATATGCTTAAGGGCTTGTACTAATAAATAGATGAGTGCAGAAAAGGTAAGCAAACCATGTGAGGGCAAATAATCACTTTTTTGCTTCATGTTTAAAAAGACCAGACACTAATATACAACATACCTATATACCAAGTCAGATATTGCTATTGTTATAATGTTTGTACTATATAATACTTTGCATTAGGTATGTGCACTTTTTAGGAATTTTTAGTTGTAGTGCCTTGCAAAAGTATTCACACCCCTTGAACTTGAACTTCCACATTTTGTCACATTACAGCCACAAATATACATTTATTTTATTGGGATTTTATGTGTAGACCAACACAAAGTGGCACATACAGTAATGTAATTGTAAAGATAAAGGAAAATAATAAATGTTTAAAAATAAATTTACAAATAAAAGTCTGAAAAGTGCTGTGCATTTGTATTCAGCCCCTTTACTCTGATACCCCTAACTAATGACCAGTGGAACCAAAATAAAATACATTTATGTTTGTGGTTGTAATGTGACAAAATGTGGAAAAAAGGTTATGAGGGAAGCTTGAATAGAATTCTATATTAAAACACAGTACAGGTGGAACCTGCATATAAAACCTGTGGCATATTGATAATTAGGCCTTGAAATGTCAGTATGCCAAGCTATGATTAAAAAAAAACTAAACTAGAACTATGGTAACAATTCTTATAACAACGAATGCAATTAGATAGTGGTTTAATTAGTTAGATAGCTTAGGATTCCATGGAAAATGACAGTTATTGACCCTCTTATGCCTGATAATCACGACGCTGCCCACATGAACCTTGTACTTAAATATAGGTAATGGGGTTCATTGCCAACATGTAACTTGGAAATCTAAATTAGAGGTGCAGACATGGATCATTATCAGCTCATTAGTACTTCAGTTGAGGCACATGAAGCGGCGTCATCAAGCACTGACCTGGATACAGACTCTTGAACATCTGTTGGGAAACCACCCAACCGTACTGTTCAAAAACACTTGGATATCATTGTAATGTATGTTTTGGACATTATATTTTTTTCAAAATATAATATGACACTTATTGTGTTATAAAATAGGCTGTCGTATGTGGGGTTTGGAACCTGTGCTTCAAGCTTGCTTTCTTCAAACATCTATTTTTGTTGGTGTCCTCGACAGGCGTTGATGAACTGGGCTGCCTGTCATGAAATAAAGGTTCATGATCCTAACATTTTCATAAGATCTTAGCCGACGTATTTTTCCTTAGATCTTCAGTGGACCTTGATAGCCTTATGAATGGTTTTACAGGCGATTGCAAAAATTAGAACATAATTGATGTAAATTGAATAAACGGTCATGGAGAACTTTATTAGGGACACCTACAGTATATACCTACTCATTTACGCAATTATCCAATCAGTCAACTGAGTGGCAGAATGAAATCATGAAGATCCAACGCCAGCAGCATCACATTATCCATTAGAGAGGATTAGTGATTCTGGCCATGCTATGATTGTTGGTGCCAGACAGGCTGGTTTGAGTATTTCGACAACTGCTGATCTGGAAAACTGGATTTTTTCACACGGTACATGGATTTCTTCACATCAGAATGGTACATAAAGAAAAGCATCCAATGAGAGGCAGTTCTGCTGATGGAAACACTTTGTTGATGAAGAAGAATGAAGAATGGCCAGACTGGTTTGAGCTGACAGAAAGGCTATAGTAACTCATAGTCATTCTGTACAGTGGTGTTCAGCTGAAAAGCATCTCAGAATGCTCATGCTTAATATTGAGAAACACTGGCAGAAGACTACATCAGGTTTCTCTTGTCAGCCAAGAGCAGAAATCCGAAGCTGCAGTGGGCACAGGAGTCCCAACAGTTGAAAACTGGAAAAGCATAGCTTGGGCTCTGAGACATCTGTGCATGGTAGGTTCAGAATTTGGCGCCAACAGAATTCATTCATGGACCCACCTTGTGTCAATAGTCCAAGCTGGTGGTGTAACTGTGTGGAGTTACCTTGGGACACACTTGGCATTTTAATCATTGAATCATCACTTGAATGCCACATGTGACTTGTGACCTATGAATGCTGACAATGTGCATCATTGCATGGCCACAATTTCCCTATCTTCTAATGGCCTAATTTCCAGCATGATGATAAACCTTTTTATAAAGCAAAAGTAATCTCAAATGGCTTCATGAACATGATAGCAGAATCAGTGTTCTTTAAGCAGCATGGAAGTGAACCTGAAAAATCTACAGGTATTGTGTTATGCAGCCATGTCATCATGGACCAGACTCTAAAATTATGGTTCTAATCTACTGCCATGAAACATTATTAGTATAGTATTAGTATAAAGTTATTAGTATAGTATTAGTAGTGATAGTGATATGTCACTGTAAGGCATACCCTCTTACATTCAGTTGGCTTAGAGGGAAAAAAAATCAATATTTGCAGTATGTCATTTATTGTATAAATCACATTAATATAGCAGACCCTATGGCATTAGACAGTCTTGCTTTCTTTCCCTCCTAACTCACCATCATCTGGCAGCTCATTCTCCTCTGCCTCTCTCTCCATACTTTGGCACCATCCCTCCATCCTCTCCACCTCAGTTTGCAGCAAGCGAAGGAAGAACTCTCCGTCTCTGAGGCATGGTGAAGCTCGGCCTGAGTCAGGCAAGCTGCGTGGGCCTTCATGCCAACTTGCCACTGCTCGCTCAGTGTGTGTGTGAGGCACAGCCCTCAGCTCCAGAGCACAGGGCTCAGTGGTATAGGGGCCATGGTAGTTGTCCCGGTAAGTCCACTGGCCCTGTGTGTGCACGGTGGAGCGATATTCTGACTCAGGCTCCGAGGAGTGGCGCTGAAAGGAGCAGCCAAATTGTAGGCCCTTGTCCTGTGTTGGCACAGTGAGAACCCCGAAACCTTCCATCTCCAGATCGGCCTGCACAC
The DNA here is from genome assembly GCA_030014305.1 of Clarias laeviceps. Lineage (NCBI taxonomy): Eukaryota > Metazoa > Chordata > Actinopteri > Siluriformes > Clariidae > Clarias > Clarias laeviceps. Next base: position 23,709,366 of record JAQMYJ010000023.1, read on the forward strand.
TTGCTGTCACGCTGTTGGAGCGTTTGAATCGTGCTCGTCTGCAAAGAATCGCACATATAAAGAAAGAAGTTTCCTAATAATGAAATAATTCAAGAATGCATGATATAATGCATTTGGATTTATTTTCCATTGTCTCAGGGAATATAGTGTTTCTAATATTTCAAATACTGCCAATCTCAAAATTATATTAGACATGATATTAGCCTATACACTATCCATCTGCTGATCAGATGAATCTTATAACTAAAATGGGTGTGAAGCTAATATTCCAGAAAGATTGCTTAATTGACCACATAATCTGGCAACACACATTTCTAATAGAAGATCTGTGGAAAGTCTTTCATGTTAAATTATTTTACAAGGACGAGGGGTTGATTACCGTCTCGGGTCTTTGTGCATGGAGTTTGCATGTTCTCCCCGTGCTGAGGGAGTTTCCTCCGAGTACTCTAACCCTAGCCCTAACCCTGTGTACCCTTGCCTCATGCCCAAAGTCTCCTGGCATGGGCTCCAGACCCCCGTGCCATTTTACAAGATAAGTGGTATAGAAGATAATTAAATGAATTAAAGTATATTAATATTGTTTTGTTTTGTGACAGATCCCTTGCCTGCCACACTGGAAGCCTGGGTTTGGTTTCCAATGCACCACTCTCAAGTACCAGGGTCAAATGAGTTAAAAAAAAAAATAGAAAGGTCAAAAGAAAGGTCAAAAGAAGACCAACAACTGAAAACATAATGATGATGTACAATTTATGCAATTCTCCAAATAAACCAAGCGGCAGCAGCCCAATGCATAGCATTAGAATAGGAATCTCCTGGTATTTTAACAGTCAGTCTTTAGAGCAAGGGTTGGCAACCTTAAACACTCAAAAAGTCATTTGGACCTGTTTGACATCTAAAATGAAGATAATACTGCATATATCGCTTTTTAACTTTACGCTATGTATATAAAAAAAAAAACTAGTGTGTTGCATTCATGAAATAAATGAACTGCTACAGAGAAGAAAATTTTTCCGCCTGTAACAAAAACATTTTGAACTCTGAGAAAAGACGCTGGGTTGAAGGTTACTTTCAAATAAAATACTCAATGTCTATTTGAGTCCTTCTCGTATTCATGAAATAAAAAGACGAACTTAAATGATCCACCTGCAGCAATCCAAAAATACCATCTGCTTCTGTGTGCCGTCATCTTTTTATCGCATGTACTGGAACGTGCAACCAGTCAGCTGTCAACCTGAATAAAACCGAGGGTCAAAAAGCTCAATTACTCGCGTGCCGGCGGGTGTCGCACATCGGTGGTTGTGATGCATATTTTGAGCGAGAAAAAATTAAACACGTTTAATTTAAATGTTACAAGATCACCATAATCTTCAAATTTAGAATTACATTAAAAAAACTAATGAACTAAAATAAATGAAATACTCATTAATTTTCCAAAGCCACAGGGAGCCGCAGCAGAGGGATAAAAGAGCCGCGAGGTTGCCGACCCCTGCTCTAGAGTTTATATCTAATGACAAGGAAAACAAAAAACTGGAAAAGACTTGTTGATGAAAATGGTCAGAAGAGAATGATCAAACTGACATTAAATCTATAGTAACTCAAATACGATATAATATACAGTGGATCCTTAGTTTGCGAGCGTTCCACAAGACAAGCAAATTTTTAAAATACATTTTATCTTGATAAATGAGCGAGTCTTGATTTACGAGTACCAAATATCATCGAGTATCATGTTTGGACGCAGAGTAACGTAATCACAATCCTTACAATTACTATAACTACTGCCATCTAGTGGATAGGTGAACCATAAACCCATCTATCCACTAGATGGCAGTAGTGAGTAATGGTAAGGATTGGCATGTTCAAAAAGAACGGCGAACAAGCAGCTGAATGCGGGAAGCAGAGAGCATGCCATTCTGTTGTCAATAAAGGCAGAAGTAAAGGCTCTGTGTTTTTCAAAGGTAAAGTGCAGGTTAATTCGTTTTATTTTTACTTTATATTTTGTATTAATTATTTTTATATGAATATTTTTGGGTGGGGAACGAATCGCCTGAGTTTCCATTCTTTCTTATGGGGGAAATTCATTTGATATAAGAGTGTTTTGATTTACAAGCACGCTTCAGAAATGAATTATGCTTGCAATCCAAAGTTCCACTGTACTCTTTAAATCAGTGGTGAGCGGAAAAGCATTTGAGATCTTGAGGGAGCGAGATTACAATTGCAGAAGATCACTTTGGGTTTTAACCTGTTGGTTAAAAGCAGGTATCTGAGACTACAGCTTACTAAAAGTTGAGAGAGGACTGAAAGACGACAAGGCGGCATGGTGATGTAGTGGTTAGCACTGTCGCCTTGCACCTCCAGGGTCCGAGTTCGATTCCTGGCCAGGCTCGATTCCTGTCCCGTGCATGGAGTTTACATGTTCTCCCTGTGCTTGGTGGGTTTGCTCCGGGTACTCCGGTTTCCTCCCACAGTCCAAAAATATGCAGGTTAGGCTAATTGGCGTTCCCAAATTGCCCGTAGTGTGTAAATGTGTATGTGAGTGTGTACGTGTGTATGCCCTGCGATGGGTCTGTACCCTGCCTCGTGCCCTAAGTCCTGGGATAGGCTCCAGGTCCCAGAGACCCTGAATACAGGATAAAGCGGTATAGAAGATGAGTGAGAGTGAAAGATGACAAGGTGACTTTTCCCTATTTTTAATTAATTTTATGCATCGCTCTGCTGCCACATGATTGCCTAAGTGAATAAATGCAATGGGTACAGTGTTCCTATTAAAGTGGCTATTGAGGAAGTGTGAATAAAATATATTCACACTTAAAAAAGAAGCAAATGATGTGGGAACAAGGTAGTCATTAAATAGTTACTTTTCAGGAAACAGTAAAAATTCAACATGTGGCAGCACCCATAACAAGCCACCACATTATACTCTTTCATTAGTGTCTGTTGCGCGTACTTGCAGTGAGACGGGTGCAGTCAAACATGATCTTGTCTCGATGAAAAGAAAAAAAGCCCTCTAACTGTGTGACCTCATATCCATAAGTCTGACGGGGGGCTAATGATTCTGTCGTATGACACACATGATAATGAGCTCACCAGCCCCGCCTGGATGACTACGACATCTTTCCACACAATGTGGCATGTCACGTAAGGCCTAATTATAACCTCTCAGCACACTGTGCTCCTACACATATACGCCACTGTGTGTATGTGTGCGTGATTTACACTCCACGCAACCCGGTAAGCTTGTCAATCCAATATTCTCTGATTATAGGCACTTGCTGTTAGAGTGAGAGGGACTGAAAGAAACGGAACTGAAAGTGAAATAAAAAAACAAGCAAATGAGGGACCAGATACCTCTTATCATCTTCCACTTGGACTCCAATGGAATGCACTTCTCTCAGTGCTTTGCCTTCTGTATCTGAGTCTGACAACGTCTCAGAGCTATCCACCTAAAAAAACAGAATAGACAAGTGGACAAGATAGTACAGAAAAAGCATGGGACAGCATATCTGGCTGTTTTATTTGATACGTCCCTTCAAGTATTAGAAGTCTCTGCATAGTATTAGTTTAAATGAGTGTACCTTAAGAAATCCAGATAGGTATGTTTTCCCCACCTGAACAGCTATAGAGGGTCTCCATTTGCGTCCTTTGCCTTCCTGTTTCTGCTCCTCCATACTCTTTACAGTTTTGCTCAGCATAATGCTCGTCTGAGGAAGAGATGCAGATTTGCCCAGGCTGCCTCCACCACGCTCCCTCTGCACCCTTGGCCCTTCCAGCAGGTTTTCAGCTGAGGCACTGTGCTTGGGTCTCATGATTCCTGTCCCTCCTCCCACGTAGCCAGAGTCCCTCAGGGCTCGACCATCCATGCTTACACTCTCAGTGGAGTTGCTGGTCTGCCTTATGCGCACTGCACTACCACTAGGATAGTAACTTCCTCTGGAGCTCTCACTCAGGTCCACAGAATTACTGTGCGGTTTGGGTCGACTCTGGAAGTAAGCATCCTGAGTGGACTCCGTGCTGCTTTGTGCTGTTATTGAGATCATGGGCTTGGACATGCGTGGAGGAAGTGGAGGTGGGCCTTTCCTATATGGGAACACTAGAAGAATGTAGTACAAATAAAGATATTGTCAATTTTTGGATCATTTATGTAGCTTGAATTTAAAATGTCTATTCCTTGTCCACTGTTTGGCTCCGAAACCAAAATGTTCATCAGTGTTTGTAAATGACAAACTTCCATAAATTACTAATGTTACTCATTGTTTCTGAGTAGAAACAAAAGCTCTTTGTGCCTAATCCTAAAAAGTTTTGTCGTATTATTTACTTCTATTGTTTTGTACTGGAGCTGGGAGATTAAGTGTAGCCAACATAATGACAAATTACTCTCTTCCACCAAAAAAAAATGTTTATGAATACACACCCAAATGTTGATTTATTTGCTCCAAAATATATTCATAGCCATGACCAAAAGTTTTGAGAATGACTGACAAAAATATAAATTTTTTAAAGTCTGCTGTGACGGCCTGGTGGCTTAGTAGTTAGCATTGTCGCCTTGCTTCTCCAGAGTCTGGGTTCGATTCGCAGCCAGGTTTGATTCCCACCTCTGTGTGCATGTTCTCTCTGTGTTTGGTGGGTTTCCTCTGGGTACTCCGGTTTCCTCCCACAGTCCAAAGACATGCAGATTAGGCTAATTGATGTTCCCAAATTGACTGCGTGTGTGTGCCCTGTGATGGATTGGCACCCCGTCTCGTGCCCTAAGTCTCCTGGGATATGCTCCAGGCCCCTGCGACCCTTTATATAGGATAAAGCGGTATAGATGAGTGAGACTGAGTGAGTAAAGTCTGCTGCTTCAGTGTGTTAGATTTTTTTTGTCAGACGTTACTATGGTATACTGAAGTATAATTACAAGCATTTTATAAGTGTCAAAGGCTTTTATTGACAGTTTCATTAAGTTTCATAAACTTCTGAGCCACATCCTGACTGATGGCAGTCCGTATTTGCATAATCAATTCTTGGCATTTGTCAGAATTCTGTTTTTTTTTTTTTGTTCACCTGCATCCTGAGGATTGACCATGTTCCTAGGAGTTTCCTGGCCATGGACCCAAAATTTAGATGTTTTGTTCCCCAATCAGCTTTGCCTTATGGCAAGGTGCTCCATCATGCTGGAAAAGACATTGTTCATCACCAAACTGTTCTTGGATGGTTGTTTTTGTACCATGCTGTGTTCTTAGGCAAAATTGTGGGTGAGCCCACTCCCTTGGCTGAGAAGCAATGAATGATCTCAGAATGCTTTACTTTTGGCATGACACAGAACTGATGGTAGCGCTCTCCTTCATATCCTTCATACATTTCAAGAAGGGCATCAAAGAAGCCACTTCTCACAAGGAAAAACATCAGGAACAGACTGATATTCCTCAAAAGGTATAGGGATTGGACTGCTGAGGACTAGGATCATTTTCTCTGATGAATTCCATTTCTGATTGTTTGGGACATCCAGCAAAAAGGTTATCTGGAGAAGAAAAGGTGAGCGCTACCATCAGCGGGTGGACAAACAAAACCCCTTTACATTTTGACAAACTCCAAGCACTGATCATGCAAGAACGGGCTGCCATCAGTCAGGATGTGGCCCAGACATTGAATGACAGCATGCCAAGGCAAACTGCAAAGGTCATGAAAAAAAGGGGCAACACTACAAATATTAACTTTTGGCATAAACTTAATCTAACCGACAATAAAAGCCTTTGACACTGATGAAATGCTTGTAATTACACTTCAGTATACCATAGTAACATCTGACAAAAAGATCTAAAAACATTGAGGCAGCAAAAAGATTAATGTGTGTCATTCTCAAAACTTTTGGCGATGGCTATACATAAATAATGTCTAAAATTAGATAAAAAAAATTTTAATTAATCATTTTTACATAAAAAAGGTCAAATTATTGGCCTGCATCAAGAAAAGAAAACAACTTGAGGATTGCCGAAACTATTAAAACAATTTTTTTTATTTTATTTTTTTGTAATGTAAAACTATTAAAACCTTGAAGCATTGTGATGAACCATCATCTTCTAAGAAAAAATTTGGTCGGCAAAAACATCCTGAATGAGTGTGATGGGAAATCGTTTAAAAGCTTAGTGAAATCAAATCATAAAAAAGCAACAATAGATCTCATGGCTATGTTTATAAATAAAAGTAAGAGCATTTCCACACTCACAACTCAAAGAGAACTCAATAGAGTAGGACTAAACAGCTCTGTAGCTTTAAGAAAACCACTTATCAGTGAGACTAATCAGAATAAAAGGCTTAAATTTTGCGAGAGAGCATAAAGAATGGACTGTAGAGAATTGGAAAAAGGTCATGTGGTCTTATGAGTCCAGATTTAACCTGTTCCAGAGTGATGGGCGCATCAGGGTAAGAAGAGAGGCGGATGAAGTGATGCACCATCATGACTAGTGCCAAGAATAAAAGCCTGTTGAGGCAGTTTTATGATTAGGTTTAGGTTCAGCAATATTATGGACCCCAAAAAAATGACATCAGCTGACTACCTGAATATACTTGAATGACCAGGCTTTTCCATCAATGCATTTATTTTTTCTTCCCTGATGGTGCGGGCATATTATAAGATGACGATGCCAGGATTCATCGGACACAAATTGTAAAACAGTGGTTCAGGTCCAGACCTTAACCCCATTGGGATGTCCTGGAAGCCTTTACAAAGCGATCCCCCATCATTTATACAAGATCTTGAAAAGAAATTAAAGCAGCTTTGGGCAGAAATAAATGTAGTGACACTGCCTGTATGATTTCTTACTTTCCTAAGGGATGGTGTTGTCTGAATACACACACAGTAGATGAAATCATACAAGCAAGTCAGACGTTACAGTATATAGATGAAAATTCAATGCAAGATGTTTGTCCTAATAATCATTCATGTTGTGTTGTTTTACAGATTACAGTAAAAATTTTACTTTCTTTTTATTATCAATTTAAAATGGAAAGTTATTTTGGAAAAAAAAAAAAATAAGTTAGTCTTTTCGCCTTTTAAAGAGGAGGCTGAAAAATAAACCCTCTAAGCTCTTCTCTTCTCCTCCTGTAACCATCTTCGCATGCTACATCATACTACTGTCAGATGGCTTGGCCCATGGGACCATTCATCTAAATCTAAGCAAGATGCACCAAAAGAACATACAAGTACATGCAAAAAAAATAAAAAAATCTATAAAATAAATACATTTATTCATAGAGAAATTTTATTTGCATGAACAGAGTCTACTGTGTGTGTTTGTAATCCTATTACTAGAAAATGAGTTTACGTCCACTGCGTCTATGTGTGTGTGACAAGTGTTTTTGCGTGTATGCGTGTGGGTAGGTAGCAATGAACATGTTGGACACTTCACTCTGGCGTTAATGAAATGAAGAGCAAGAGCATAGAAGGCCATGGAAGAGAGAGAGAGAGGGAGAGAATGAATTTCTTTTTGACTTCTAAAGCCTTGAGCTGTTTCCCCAGCAGTGTCTGGATGACAGATCCAAAAACTCATTAAGATCCTCGAGTAATCCCTTTTACAGCATAAAGAAAGGGAGAGCCTGAGGCACAGCTATCTATTTAACCAGACTCTCACCCGTACATACACAATCACACATACACCTGCACTTATACAAACAACCCTCACCTGCTCCACCCTTGATGCTCCCCTGAGGGCCAGACATAGAGAAGACGGACAGGCAGTCATCATCTTGGGAGCAGCCTGCTTGGATGGCACGCACGTAGCTATGGCTTCGTGTACGAAAGCAGCCAGGCAGATCCAAGGCCTCCACTGCCTGAGACTCAATCTCTCCAAACATGCTCTCACACACTGACTCGAACTGACGATTCAGTGTTTCACCCAGCTACCGATACACACAGGTTATATTTACATGCATATCTATAACATCATACTGACTGAGACTGTATAAATTATAGGGTAAAAACAAAGACTATTTGCTTTCAGCGGGTAGCCTGAAGAAAGGGATGCATAGAAGCAGAGGTCATTTGTCATGCTTTTCAAACGTAATGAATGACTATGAGTGTAGACATTGAAAGTGGAAATAAAATGACATCAGAGAATCGGGGGTTAGGCTTTGTGTTAAAGCTCTTTTATTAGCATGTTATGTAAAAGCCTAGCCAGAGGTAGATAATCAACCTGCAGTAATGAGACTTTTATTATTCTTTGGATTGGCACAATATTATTGTCTAGGACAGTGCTGAGAGAGACTTACCTGTGAGCTGGTCAGGGAGCGTGTGTAGCTCCGAGATCGCGCATGTCCTTTTGGTGCTGGACGGCTGTTTGAATAGGAATCTGTACATTGTTTACATGGGTACCTGGGAAAAATGAAAAACAAATAAAATATCTCCTACATTTCATAAAAGTCAACAATGACTACATAACAAACACAAAATACAATAAAGGGACAAATCTACTTTTTTGCCAGTTCAAATATGTGGTTTATTTTTATATTTAATCTGAAATGTTAAAGTCTTTATTGGTATGGCAGTAGTTAACAAGAAAATCACAAGGCTCTATAAAAGTTTTTGTTACTTTGCAACTCAAAGTAAACTAATCTGTGTGCGTTCGAATCAAACTCACCCGGTTTTCATACTTGACTGACAGCTGGCATTATATCCAATCTAAATCCACACAAATGTAGCAATGTCTTACAGCTCGGCCTCATCTGCTGGACACATCTACACCATAGATTTTATTTTTTTTGATCCCACTACAGATTCCTCTCCAGGCTTCCATTTGGCTAACAAGCATATCCTCTCCGGGCCATGAATTACCATCGACATTAACTACGACATTACCATCAACATTAACAACCTCAGGGACCTGGCTAGCAGAGTGACAGGCTGAAACAGAAGGACAAAGCACAACAGTCCTTGTCAGAACCAAACCAACCGCTCCTCCATAGCCTGCCAGTCCTCCTGTCAAGCCAGTGCAAGTCAATTGAACCTGAATCACTTTAAAAAGAATGTCAGCACTGACACAAAATGAGGACTTGCTTCTATTCTGGTCAAGCAGGACACTTTAGTCTCAACTGTCCATTAAAATTTCCTCTGCTGAAACTAGGGGGACTGAAGGGCTTTATTCAGATAGACTCTCTTAGCCAATGTTCCCTTCTACAGTACCTGCTATGATCATTCACTGAAATAAACATCTTGCAATCCATGCTCTCATCGACTCAGGGTCAGACCAAAACTTGATCCACGCCACCACTGGCATTGGCCTGGGAATTCATGCCTTTGGGTTACCCCCTGGCAACCTGAAATTGCTCCTTTTGCACAATATTTGTTATTTGCACAAAAAACTCTTTTCTGCTGCTATCTACAGGTAAATGTTTACTGTTTCTCATTGCACTACCACAAATTACTACCACAGAGCATTGAAACATGTTATGTTGTCACTTTTGCACGTGCACTTTGTTGTCTTTGTCTTTTTCTGTATAGGACTTTAGATAGGATAGTTTCTGTTAATTTATAATGTTAATCTGGTTTGTCTCCTCTTAGTTAGTTAGCTAGTCAGTTTTGTTAATTTCTGTTGTAACTTTGTCGTATGTAGCACCCTGGTCCTGGAGGAACATTGTTTCGTTTCATCGTGTACTAAACTGTATATGGTTGGAATGACAATAAAAGCCTACTTGACTTGACTTGACTTGGCAGTTCAAACCTGGGACTAAAGTCCCCTGTGCTCCATCACTTGCAGAAAGGCAAGGTGGTGTCTGTCACTCATAGACTGTATCCTTTTTTTATTCTGGACAGTTCTCATACCCGAGTGGTTCTGGGTCTCCTGTGTTTAACATGACATAATCCTCATATAAACTGGTCTAATAACACTATTCTGGGATAATGTCCCTCCTGCGTCTTCACTCTGCCTCACATCCAACTTCCTTCCCCACCAATGAAGAGGAATTTCTGGATTTTTCTGGAATCCCCTTGGATTATCTAGATCTCAATTGGCTATTCAGTAAATCTTTGTTCCATTTGCCTCCCACTGCACAAACCCTATGGTTTTGCAATTAATCTCCTTTCAGGCATGACTCCCCATAGGGGGCAGTACTCCCTCTACTCGCATTAGAGAGGAATTCCAAAGAAAAGTACACCACTATATCTGTAGTGGCAGGGATTATTTTTGTCCTCCTCCACTGTGGGGGGATGTTTCTTCTTCATGGAGAAAAAAGACAAGTCTCTACCCTCTTGTATAGAGTATTATGGCCTCAATGACATCACATGGAGACAATGTGATGGAGACAATGGCTCAAGGGGACCGTAATCCCATTCTTAATCTGGATTTATCAAAAGAACCTAGAATACCTCAGGAGTGTCAAAAAAAACCCATAACTCAACAAGTCAGGTGATCACTGTTATTTTTAAGGTTTAATTTCACACTATATTAACTATATTCCCAGTCCTGAAGAGACAACCCTACCTTCACACTGTCTGGTTGGGTCAGTTTTATCGAAGGTGGAGTCATTGGTAAAATGGGCACAAGAGCAGGAACCAGGGTCTATTAACATTCCACCTAATACCCCTATCTCACCTATGCGGTTTCACGCGGTGGCCATAAGTACGGTTTATCATGATTCACCGCGAGTTTT
>JAQMYJ010000023.1:23721921-23742459 GCA_030014305.1 Clarias laeviceps
GCTCAGTTGTGATCACGTGACGCACGGCGTCAAAACAAGAAGCGCATGCGTGATACATGATACTCGGTACTCGTAAAACAAGATTTGTTAGTTTTCCAAGTCAAAATTTATTAAAAATCTTTGCTCGTCTTGCGGAACACTTGCAAACCGCGTTACTCGCAATCTGAGGTTTCACTGTACCTAGATATACTGTATTCACAGATTTATTGGCTTTGACCCTTCCTTTAGATTCAAGGATAATTAGTCTTTGTGTATTGTTTTAGATTCATGCTCACGTGGCTCTGTTTTTGGATTTGATCTTTGCCTTGCTTCATGAATTAAGCAGCGTTGCTCAAAAACATTCACCAGCTCACTGCATCTCCTATACCTGCATCAAGTGATTAAGATATCTCCTCCTTTCCCAAAGGACAACATTACAGTCACACTGACATTTTTCTGTTGATCTGAATTCTTTCTCTTCTCTCCAGTTTACACAAACTTAAGCATGTTCTGTTTTCGGGTTCACCATATTCACCTGACATACAGTAGCCAGTTTGTGACAAAATATTGGCTTACTAAATTGTGTAATCAGTATGTCTGAGCAGAAGAAGACACAATGAATTTTATCAAAACTTCAGTTACCAAAGTTCACCATATTTCATCATTTGGCTAAATAGCTTATCCAATGAGTACAATTGTTTTATACAGTGTTGAATTCAATGTTGGGAACCTAAATCTTATGAAATGTTGGCTTTGTAACACACATTCGTATTCCTTACTGGACTGTATATATTGTGCTTTGTGTTTTGGTGTGTTTTTTCAGAATTAAAGTGTACTTATTACAATATAAGTGAAATATATATTGGAAGCCGATATTAAGTTTTTATTTAACTATTGAGTGATATATTGATTTGAAGCTCAAAAAAATCATTGAACTTGTTTGAAGTAGTATAATTTACATATATATTATATATTTATACTTGTTAGTATATTCACCAATAACATTTACTATACTGTTCAAACTAAAATGGTTATTAGGTATTAATAATAAATAATAATATTCAATTATAATTTATTATTATAAATTTTCAAAGCATAATGCATTTCTGATTGAAATATGTGTTTAATTAACCGGTGGTGATTCAAATTCAGAGGCCAACAGTTTATACTCTCAGGGGTATCTTAAGCAACAAGTCTTAGAAAAGGCAAAGAAAGGATATACTCTAAATTCTGTAAGCTAATGAGGATATATTCATGAGTCCCCAATGTGGATATATTCAGTGCCCCAAAAATGATGAGTTCATCACAATAGGGGAAATGCCATGGGACAGCACAATATACTGTACATCTATTAAAGAAATTTAAGCAAGGTTAATTGTAGAAAAAAAAATACACTTTTCTCTCAATCTCCATTACCTTGGATGGTTCTGTCTGCAGAACTGCTGCTCACTGAATATATATTTTTTTTATTGAACATTTCTGAAACTCTCTAGAGAATCTCTCTGTGTGTGAAAATCCCAGGAGATCAGCAGAAATACTCAGACCAACCCATCCTACAGCAGGAAAAATGTCACGGTCAAAATCACTACACTAAGATCAGATTTTTTTCCCCATTGTGATATTTGATGTGAACAGAAGCTGCTGGCTCAGGATCTTCATGACTTTTGACCTGAACTGCTGCCACACCATCTCAGATTAGATGATTGCATTAATGAGTAGGTGTGATTATGTAAATTTACAAAGGAATTATGGAAAGTAACTCACTTGGCTGTGGAAGAGCGCTGGTCCATGCTAATGGAACGTCGGAAAGCATCTCTCTGAGCAATGAGTGTGCGTTTTGGAGAGGTTTTGGGACTGGTGTCTGAATCTGCACTGTCATCATCACCCATGGCCTTGATGTAGCTGCCACTGCGCATGCGTCTGCATGGTATTTCTCCTCCACTTTCTGAGACTCCCCCTCCACCCCAGTCATCAGAAGGAACCTGTCGTAAACACACAAACATGGAAAAAGAAAGTCTTCAGAACTAAAGTACCAGTCAAGGTGAGACTATCTATTGTAGCAGAATTGGAGACTTGGGCATAAGCTGTTAATGGGAAATCTTTGGGAAATCTAGGTAGGATTGTCAACCAACAACAAAAAGTAAAACATTACGATGAATCATTTTCATTTCATTCCCATCATTTCCTTACACAAACTCCAGTGATACCAGAGCATGACCTGTTTTTCCCAAATATAGGGTTCAAAGAAAGTGCATCATACCATCATTCCTTCTATAGTGACTTCCATCAGACACAGGTCAAAGCAGACTCACACACACACACATTCACATATGCTAATATTCTGAATGCCTAGTCATGGGGTACTTAAAGGTCACTGCTTTCAAGAGGTGATTCAATTTGATCTCTATGTTCCTACCCCTTATTCTGTCTTTCAGGGCATAAGACCCCAGTGTTCCATCTCTTTCTGCCAGCCTTCTGCCTTTGTCTAAGCATATATTTTAAGAAAAGAGCAAAGTAACCAACGAGAGCAACGATCGTCTTTCTCTCAGAGAATTCACACTGACACACCCCATACACTCACCCACACTTTACCACAACTCTTTTTCTTCATCCTACCTGCTCCATCTTGTCCATTATTCTTATATTTGCCCACAGCGTCTGTGAATTCATTCTCATCAGCTTGCTGCCCTTCACTTCTTGTGCGCTCTGTCTTGGAAAATTGCCCCTACTCAGAATATCAGTTGGAGCCCCAACTTATGAAGGTGCCTCTCTCTCTCTCTCTCTCTCTCTCTCTCTCTCTCTCTCTGAGTCCCAAAAGAGCTGAGTTAGCCCTCACACAGGACATACTGCTGACTCTTGGATCTTGCTTTTATAATGTGAGATTATATTTAAACAGTTTTTAACCTCTGAATAATAATGTACATAGCTAGGGTGTCAATTCATACATTCAAAGAACTATTAACACTGGAGCTTGGTTCAAATGCTAAAGAGCTAGGTCTGTGTAATCAATCTGTTTATGTTCATTTACAGCATTTTTTTTCCCGCTGCCCTTATCCAAATCAACTTGCATAAGTGGAGTCTCCAACAATAAATATGTCCTTACACTCGTTTACTAGGCCCCATGCTTGGGGGGGGGGGGGGGGGGGTGTCCACCGGGTAATCCGGTTTCCTCCCACAGTCCAAAGACATGCAGATTAGGCTAATTGGCTTTCCCCAAACTGCCCAAAGTATGTGAATGAGTGTGCGAGAGTGTGTATGTGTCTTCTCTATGAGGAATTGGCACCCTATCCAGAGTGTACCCCGCCTACAGCCTAAAGTCTCCTGGGATAGGCCTCTCCAGGCCTCACGTGACCCTGTATACAGGATAATGCGGTATAGAAGATAGTTCACAAGGTTACTAACTAGAAGTAACATCAGTCAAACACTGTTGGGAATTTTCCCCCCTCTATAAAGACTAGTTGGGTAGTTAGCCAGCCTACTAATGTAATTAAAGAGGCTGCTGTATTTTCTTGGCTCACTCTTCACTGCCTAGCAACTGTTGCCATCTGCCATCACTTTGGTCAAGCTTTCAGCATTTTGTGTGGCAGCTTTTCTTGTGGAAATTTTCAAGTAGAAACTATAGATACTGGTTGTACCATAATATACACCACATTTGCTCTCTTGAAATAAAGTTAAAGCTAGTGCTACAAGGATTGTTCAGCTAACACTTTCAACACTGCTCTTTTTACATTCTAATGCACAAGTTATAAATTATTGAACACACGAACTGTGGACTCTTAAATGGCCCCAAAAAAAAAAAAAAAGGTTGAGAACCCGTGTTGTAATGCACTCTACAGGCCTTGCTCTTCTGATCCTCAAAACTGAAACAGTCGATCTTTTTGTGTCGGCAATAGCTCAATGACTTTGTCCTCCATTTTCAGCAGCTTGACCTACATAACAGCAGCTGGGGTCTGATATCAGTCAATAGTCTAACATAGCTCTTGTGGAGAAGTAAGGTGATAAACTGTAATGACATTAAACCAAAGGGAGGTTGTTTCCCATTGCATCCTGTCATAAATCAAGCCCTGGCATACTGAGCTGGGGAAACACCAAACTACCCATTTTCAACAAATTTATGTTTGCAACAGTAATGTCTAATGAATGATGCATAAAACTGACAATTAATTTGGATAACATAAGGACAATGTTATCTCCAGAAAAAAGAAGAAAAATACTACAAACACAGTGCTAATAACAAACTGTATTTCCCTCTTCTGTTTCTATTATGGCGGCACGGTAGTGGTTAGCTCTGCTGCCTTGGTGGGTTTCCTCCGGGTACTCCGGTTTCCTCCCACAGTCCAAAGACATACAGATTAGACTAATTAGTGTGTAAATGAGTGTGAATTTATGTGTGTGTGGCCTGTGATGGATGGCACCCTGCCCAGGGTGTACCCTGCAGTGTGCCCTAAGCCTCCTGGGATAGGCTCCAAGCCCCCCGCGACCCTGAATACAGGACAAAGGAGTAAAGACGATGAGTGAGTGAGTGTTTCTATTATTTAATATCTGTTTAATATTTGTTTCTGCTTTTAAGATTTCATATTTGTTTTCTTTGCCTTGTACATTGTAGCCTTGAAATAATTGATTGATTGGAAGACTGTTGGTATTAAGTTGTTTTTGAAAGTTAGAACTACTTTGCTAGGATGACACTGGGGCAATGTTGCATAAATGATATTGGGATAACATTGCATATATTTATAGCATTAATTCATATTTCTCAATAAAAAAATATGATATGATATACCTCATTAACATATGCTATGCTTATATTACCAGTGCTAGTAAATGAACAAATATTTCTTTGCCACTCTGCAAACCGTTACATCTATGAAAATGTTGGGAGCAAATTTTAATTTGTCAGTTTGCACAATATTAGTATAATTACTATTTAAAACAGTTGCTTTTCCAAGCAACCTAAAGTAAAGTAAAAACCCACAATGAAGTAGCATTACCACTACACTATTCCTAGTTCAGATAATTACCAAAATACTGAATATTGGAAAAACAGAAGTGATAAATTGCCTGCAGAATTGGAGTTGAAGTGGAGTCGATGCCTCACTGGGTTTATTTTGCCAGCACAAGGAACACAATATAAGGCAGGTGTTTTATTGTTATGGTTGATGGGTGTATTCCCCTTTGATGCATCTTTATCCATGAAGAAAAGAGTTATGGTGCAGTTCGCTGTTGGAGAGGTAAAGGAGGAAGTGCATACAGCACTACCTGATGTTGCCATAGAAACACTCAGCCTGGATCAGTACCGGAAATGGCGGTTATGGAAGGAGGTGGGACCTTCCAGAGACCTCTAATTTAGCCTGCCCTTGGGGTATCCATGCTGCTCTCTACAGGTCTGTGCAAAGGGTGTGCTTGTTTGTGTCTCTATATATCGGGCACCTATAAATCGGCAGCTATGTAACTCAAAATTGTTGCCATAATTAAATGTTTGGTAAAAGTTGCAAATTGATAAAAATTCAGTAGTGGGTTAGTGCTGAATGCTGCATGTAAAATCATTTAGATTTTTACATTTGACACATTTATTATACCAGTAGCTACAAAGCAAAGTGAAAAAAAAATTGTTACAACATACTGACTACAAATGTTTTAATGGATATTTAGCTGTCAGTGATGGAGGTTAAGCTCACAACTGGATTCTTGGAGACCTTTTGTAGGAGAAATTAGAATTTATTCATGAATGACAAATTCTTTATAACTTCATAGTTACATTTAAAATTGTAGAAGATCTTGTATAATGTTATAGATGATGTGCTTTATTTTTCAGTATAACATAACTGATGACCAGAACTAACTCCCATGATGGGAAAATTACTGACTCTTACAAAATGCTGAGACTCCTTCCAGAAATGTTAAATGAAAAAAAAAAATCACCTCATTAACAATTATTATATGATTTTCTTTGTTATATAACATTCAATTTTGTCATCAGTTTATTATTCACCAAATAGTACATGGAGCATCTGCCATGAACGTCTTGTGTAGAAAAATAACATTTGAATGAGCACATTCATTAATATGTATATAATTTATGATGCAGATGTAAATATTTAGATCCATGGTGCTACAGAAAATTAATCAACATCTTTTGTTTATGGAATTATAGTATAATTATTGTAATCAACAAACAATGTCTGTTAAAAGTGTATCATTTTAGTATCTCATACAAGATGTATGCATTGTTTTTAAAACTCCAGTACGCTTAATGTAAAAACGCCTTCATGTGTCTTGAATCTGTATGATGATGTTAGTGACCAGTATTGTGTTGATAGGACTACGTTACATAAATATGCTGTACTATGACTTACGTGCATGCATGTTATTTATTAAGTAAACAAAAAAATCAAATGCATGCTCAAAATGCATGCTCTCTATTTCAGTATGTGTTATAGTCACAGTTGCATGTAAATTCTTTGTTGTGTATATTTCTGCTGTTTGACAATTTATCATACAGGCCTGATAAAGGCATCAGTCTCAACACCTCAAAGTAATAACTGATAAATATAATCAGCACATCATTTTATTTCACGGTGAAGAACTGTCAGTCAGTCCAGTTCAAATAAACAGTTTCTGAACATTGCTTAATTCCTTTTATCAGGAAGGTGAATCTGCAAGTCAATGAGAGCGACTGTGTGACTGTCTGCCTGCATGTATTGGTTTTAGCATGAATATTCAAACAGCTGGAGCTGAGCAGAGCTTCCTGCTTTGACTGAGGCTACACTGATACACTACTTTTTTTTAAAATCCATTTTTTTAAATTAATATTAATCTGACCCACATTGCATGTTTAAATTGCATATAATGTACACCCAAAGCCCATGATTTGTTCACACTAAACAAAATAATTGGTTGGTTTGGCCTTCCATGATAAGGGTGCTTACACCTTATGTGAAGTACAATCTCAATTATCTGTTTTGTCTATTGCATATTTCCAGTAGTGTTTGGAAAGCTTTGTTTTCCCTCATATCATTGATCTTTTCCGTGTGAATGCATGGAGGTTGCTGCTCCCCCGTGAGATACTCGCACTCAGCCTGGCTATAAAAGCGGTGTCTATCTCCTGACATCATTTTCCCAATCCTGTCAGTCACTGTAAGATACAAATGGAAGGGTGTTGTAGCTTCAATGTGTTCTGTCCATACAACATGTCATGCTGTTGACGTTAGCTCATGAAATCAGTTCATAAGCCTACACACTGCAAGACAGTAGCGGTGGAACGATGCACAAGATTTAACATAAAATCTAAAAAAGATTTTACGCCTTAGCCAACATAATTCTTTTACCTGCAATCTTGTTTCCAATCAACCACAATTAGAAGGAAAAAAAAACTAAACCAAACCAAAAACTGGCAAGCTACTAAGGTCTTGTTCAGACATCTATCCCAAATCAGATTTTTGGCATATCCTAATTAAAATAAGTTTGGAATCAGATTGCTTTCATGTAGTCTGAACAGTAAAAAAAAAAAAAAAAAAAAAAAACTAGGGCTGTCAATATTAATGCATTAACGCATGTGATTTAATGTAGACGTTTTAATGCATTACCAATTTTGACCCTAATGCCTTTCCATAATCGAGCACGGTTACACAGCGGTGTGTGAATATGGCACGTTTAAAACCGATAATAAGATGACTGAGGAAACATATGTGTTCTAAACTGCAAGTTTCATTATAAAAAGTTTCTAGAAGAATAATTATTTTTACAGGAATATATTAAATGTAAGACGTTGAAAAAGATTACTATTTTTTTGTTACTATGTTTATAAAGGAAGTTACTTTCATTGCACTTCCTGCAGACCACTAGACATCAGTAATTAACCATAACTACCTTTGTGTATTGCCAACTGCACTCATTCACTCTGGGCGTGTTAAAAACAGAAGAAAGACATTTTGGCGCACCATATGCACCATGTGCTTACCATTCTATTTTCTTTTAACAATTTGATAAATGATAATGTTTGAGATATTATAAAACTGCATAATCCGTTTCCTCTAACCAGTTCGTCATGCATTTTTTTTCCGCCCAACATTGGACATTCATAATAAAAGTAAATCTGTACTTTAAAATCATGATTTTTATTTTGAATTAATCGTGATTAATCACAGTCTACAATTAATGGCGGTCTATCAATGTGATTAACTAGATTAAATTTTCAATTGACAGCACAAAAAAAAAAACACATTTGAATTTTTTTTTTTTTGCAAGTTCTAAACTGAACCATATCAGATTTCAAAAGATGTGTCTCCTTAAATTGATTTTAAACTGTCCATTATGTCACTTGGAACACAACGCACATATTCAAGTCCACACGATCACGTGGTATGGGATAAAGATCCATGATTGAAAAATGGGTGGGAAGATGATGGAAGACATAAAGATCAAATAAATAATTGTAATTTATAGAAGGATAAGTCACAGAGGGGCTTTTTTCTCACTTTTGGCACTATTACTGCTAAGTATGTACAAGCTGCACCTTTGAATCTTCTGTGCAGCTAAAGTAACCGTTGTTTTCAGAGCAGCTAGCTTAACTGCAGTATGGAAATGGAGAATAATAGTCCCTGGACAGAGGACGAGGTGAACTGTCTGACAGCATGTTGTGGTGGGGCATCAGTACAGGCAAAGCCACAGGGAATGTACAGAAAATGGGCAATATATGAAGAAACATCATGTTGCCTGCAACACGATTGCCTCATGGCATCGTTACCATAGCAACCAATGCAGATACTGTAGGTCGATAATGTGTTAGATATGGGCTGCGAGTCTGAACGGAGCCAAATCCGATCTGATCGCTTTAAAAAAAACAAAAAAAACATTGTGGACGGTCGGTCCTAAAGATCAGATTTGTGGATCGAATTTGCCCGTAGTCTGAACATGGCCTTAATTTTGTGTTTTCTGCTTCACTATAGTTTCACTATAATAGTCTCATGTTTACAGCTACGATCTATCCAATTACCATTCTGGTTTCGTCAACTCAGATTCAGTTAGCTAAGAAACAGAGGTAGAGTGTGTCCATCTTGTTTGTCCAGATAATTGTATTAGTACCAGTTTGTATGCTAGTTCACTTATGTATTTTCTTGTAGCCTTTCCTTATTTCAGAGAAAGAGGAAGCAAATAAATGGTATTTATTGTCAAATAGCCTACTTTATTTTTATTTTTTTGCAGTCTTTTGAATGTATTGTTCATTTTCCAGGCATTTCGAATCAAATCCTTGCCTTGAATGATACAATACTATACACCAAATCCTTATAAATCCAAATAGATAGCTAACCGAATTTTCTAACACCTCAGTGCACGACTGTGCCAGTGTAATCAGTACTCCATTTTGTCAAGGAGCTGAACTGTGATGCACATAACGTTTTACTGCTGAGTGCTCAGTGGTAGCCAAATTGAATATAAACACTAGCTGAAACCATACGGCTTATGAGTGTCATAAGTATCTTGCTTAAAAAGGCTGTAAAAGTATCTCATTCCCCAATATACACACACACACAAACGTACCTGTAGGTAATGGAGATTACGCTCCTTCAACTTGGCATCCAGAGGCACCAGGGCTTTATCGTAACCTGCTCCTGCTCCCCGAGAGCCAGGATATGCTTCTCTGGCTTGGTTGACTGTCATGGCTGACCAGGTACCCCTCTTAAGAGAATGGCCACTATCTCCTACCCTGGCCATGGTGCTGCATGCTAGACACTCCCCGGGAGCAGGACCTTTCACCTTTTTCAAGGTTAGCTCCTGGATGGCTGAGTCCAGGGTCTCGTGACCTGGTGGGTATGCCCTTCCTGCTCCTCTGCCTCCACCTACCAAGAAGCTACTGTCACTATCCAGGTTGTCATCAGAGCTCCACCAACCAGCTGTCTTGCTACAGTGGCGTGAGGAGTGTCGGGAATCATGGCGCGAGTCTCCGCTCTTGCTGCGCTCCCGACTCTTGTTCCGACGGGTCGAACGTGACTGATGTGTACCTGGGTGGTGGTGCCCTGTGCCATCTTCACCTGGACCTCGCTGACCTCGCTCTCGGTCACGATCTCTGCATCCATTAAGCTCACGCTTGGATGGTGCCTCGAGTGAATGCGATTTGGCAAACAGGCGTTGAACGGAGTTCACCAGGTGACGGATGCGGCTAGGACTCTCACTGCGCTGCTCCCCACTGGCTGAGCGTTGGTACTGTAGAGTATGGAAGCCATCTGGGTGCAATGGTAGTTGTTTCTCAAACTGATCCAGCAGGTTAGGAGGAATGCGGTGCATCTTTGGATGCCCATGCCCGTGTCCATGCCCGTGTCCATGTCCAGCTGAAGACAAGCATTCTTCGCATGAGTCATACGGCTGCTGCTGAGTGGAATGAGAGCGTGGGAAAGTTCCTCCGCCAGAAGGGGGCAGTGCCAAAGGCTCAGGTGGTCCACCAGGTGGGTAGTATTGATGGTCTGCATGGCGTAAGTATTCACGCGTGGCTTCGAAATCCTCAGGTGTGCAATGGCATGGCCCGGACGAGTGTTGCGACAGGCTGCGGCTCACCTGGTAGCCCTTCATAGCTGGGCCATGGTGAGCCGCCCGGGCCGAGAGCGGGCGCTGTGGGCGCGACAGGGCTGCGCTGGAGTCAGCTGTATTACCAAAAAAAAAAAAAACAGAACAGAAAGAACATGATTAGAAAATCGTTTTTTATTTATCTTCAAGTGCTAATTTTTAAAGTAATAGATTCATAATAAAATACCAAAAACTCTCCAACATCTTTTTCTTACTGATAGTTTTTTGTACTTTCTGTAACACCTTGTGGTTGACTTTATGCAGTTTCTTGTTTCCTGCTCCCTAGACTATTACATCTGTGTGTGAGGGTGCTGTCAGGATCACACCCACCAGACATCCTGAGTGTAGACATACTGAGATACAAATTGCTTTTATTTGTTCAGTAAAAGATGCACTCTATATAAAAAAATCTTCTTCAGAGATATTTTATAAATACGTTATCGTATAATGGTTGGTTTGTTCAAGGAGGTGAGCCAACCTCACTCAAATTACATGCATTAGTAAAGAAGCGGTTGACCCTGAGAACATCTACAGTAACTACGCGCATATCCCACCTCTCATCACATCTGAGCTCCATTCACTTATCTGCGACAGTGAGTCATCCCGCATCCACAATAACTGATTCAGAAACTCATTTAGAAGAGCAAATTAGTTTCCACTAATTCATCCAATAACCTATTTCATGCCCATCACACACAATCCTCGCACATTTTCTTTACTCCGTCAATGCTTGGGTTGCGTTAATCTTGATGAGATCAGCACCTCAAAGGAAGACAGTCAGGAGAATGAGATCTGCTTTGTGGTTGCGGCTCATCGGTGACGCAACATCTCCTTTAAGCGACAGGTCATGTTGATTTAAGAGGTGAAATAACCGAATGAGATTGGTAAATAGTGCGCAGCCGGTTATAGATTGCAGTCGCCGCTACGCATAGACAGCTCCATCACATATGCTGTCTCAAAGATCATCCCTATTTTAAGTGCTCTGTTCATGTATGTGCATGAGAGATGTACACTAAGGGGTGTGTCCTTGGAGGTGTAGTACGGTGTAAAGTCACATGACGTGACAGAGAGAAGGAGAGAGAGGAAGCGGAACAGTGCTGCCAGGCATCACGGATAAATAACAGTGTGCGATGTGTATGTAATTTAGAAGAGGCTGCTGTCAGTCACTGTCTCTCAGCATTCTTTCAAGTGCCACTTGTCCACGACACTCCTTGTCACATAGCATCACACCTTAGTCACTCAAGGAAAGGATGGAAATAGAGATTAACTAGAGAGTGGCATGAAATAGCAAAGAGATCAAATGCATCTCGAAGACGTCTCCGGCACTTCAAGTACGTCTTTCAAAAGTCTCCCGATGTGTCCTCTGTTCTTCTCCTCTTCCAATCTGTTTCCCTGTCTCTTAACTATTCATAGATCTAGATTGCTTCTGACCTACTTCTTTCACTCCGGTTTATGAGGAAGCCTGACGGTGTTTCTGGAGCGTCTGTCTGAACAGCCGTATGTCTCTCGTCCATTTTAAATGTTTACAGTTATAATTCTGTCTACTCTCCTTGCTCATGCTCACAACATTGGAGTTTGGAGCCGATTTGCTCTAACACCACTGGAGTGATCTAGAAAAATACAAAAACGGACAAATATGGCTGCACATGCTATTGTACTTTATCGCAAACAGCTTACGATTTACAGTACATTATATCATGTCGAATCGTTGGCTTGCCCTATATATAACTTTCATATGAATAAATCATATTATCTCAAAAAAGAGATGACCAGTACAGCTGGATAAGACTGAAAAAAAGCAATGAGATGAAAATTTCCCCAGCAAACATGACTTTTTTTCTGTCCAAGCAAAGATCTTTATTCCAAAATGAGTTAATCTTAAAACAGGTGCCTAGAGGTAAAACACTTTAATGAGAGTAAACTCAAGTAAAATGTGTTTAGAGAATTCCAGAAATTGCTAATTCAAAAGGCAAATGAGTTTTGTGTTTTTTTCTCCCCTTCATTTTTGGAATTTTATGAGTTTATAACATATATATATATATATATATATATATATATATATATATATATAAATAAAAGAATTAGAGGTTTAGGTTATGAGAGAAGATTGGTGCTTATATACCTATTTTTCTGTCAATAAACCAGAATGAACATTCAGACACATCATGCATGCTCTGTGTGTGTGTGTGTGTGCGCATGCATGCGTGTGCGTTTGTCCCTTTATCCCGGTTCGGCAAGAATGTTAAGCTGGCCAGTAAGTGTATTGAAAACTTGTGTGCACAATTCTTCCATCATTTTTAGTTTTTAATAGAATCGTTTAATGAAATTGCAAACATAATGTATGCCATAATAGCGTGACATTGATATAACACAAGTACCAAAACTGACAAAAGGTGCAATGGTTGCTCAGTAGTCAAGCTGATGGACTATGGTTCGGAAGGTTCCGGGTTCAAATTGTCACTGTTGGACGCTTATAATTATAATTCAATCTTTTGTAACAAGTACCTTAAAGCAGTAACCTTTTTTTTTGCACCATGGACCAGTTTTATGTACAGTAAGTTTTCCGGCCATCACACGCTTGTAACAAAGCATAATAAAGTGCATAATAAATATAACAGCGTAACACAAGCCAGGAGCTTGTTTCCATGTAATGAGACCTTCCCATCTAGGAGTGCTCCCCCAACAGTGACACCTTTTGTGGTGACTTTAGGATATTCCACCTTGATTTTAATCCAGAACATCAGCAGAGTTGAAGTTGCTTCAAACACACTTTTAATGCTGCATGCATTATACATTGTAGCATGTGAATTACATGTTGCAATGTGCAGAAGGAATTGAATGGGAGACGATCTGATCACACTCTGCAGACTCAGATAGTCAGTAAAATGGAAATAAAATCATATAAATAAATATATATTTTTCATTCTTTCTGTGCGGCCCGGTACCAAATCATCCACGGCCTGGTGGTTGGGGACCACTGCCACACAGCACATTTAAATTACCTGAATATCTCAGTCAGCACCCTTGAAACAGAAGGTTAAGGGCCTTGCTTAAGGGCTCAACAGTGTGGTGGCGCTGGGACTTGAACCTCCAACCTTCTGATCAACAGAGGGGTAACCCACAGCCTTAACCAATTGAGCCACCACTGCCATCTTGAGTAAGGCCCTTAACCCTCAACTGCTCAGATGCATAACAAGATAAAACTGTAAGTTGCTCTGGATAAGGGTGTCTGCCAAATGCGATAATGTACAGTAAATAAGGGGGAAAAAAAAACAATAAAAAAAAAATGGAAGGTGCTAAGGTGATAAACAAGGTTTTCTTTTTCCTGGTAAAGTATTTCCTTTTGCTTGTTTCTGTGCTATGCCATTAAACAGAAGTATGCTGGCATTGCTCACAGGGGTCAAACCCATAATTTGAAGGTGGGTGGTCTGTTGTACCACAGTGACCCAATCTTCTGGGACAGCAGATTTGGTCTTTTGAGCAGAGAACTGGTGAGTAGCATGAGCAACAGGTGAAACTATGGCCTGTTTGATTAAAAATCTAAAACACGTACATGAGAGATGTGCAATGACAGCAGTAGAACTGCATACGTAGATATATCCAATCCTGCATCAATGACTCCGGCCTCAAAACATCTGTTTCTATCCTATATGTGAAACACATTCAATAATACAGTAGATCAACTTCTTTGGACCAACCCCCAACCACTGTTGAAGTGTGTATTTGTGATATGCAACTCAGAAATGCTTTAAGACACAGTTTCAATGAACTGCTTTTGCTTCGTACAACATCCCAGGCAGATTTTTGTATCTGCATCTATTATCAGGACAGCTTTTTCTTCCATGGCTCCCAAGCGATGCAATAGAAAAACCTTTGTGCTATTAATCGGAAAAAGCTAATTACAATTTAAACAGGCCTGGAAGCTAAAGCAGTAAACTGGCCACTCTCTGCTGTACTCTGTCCTGTGTTAATCAGAGTTACCCTAGCCTATTGCAGGCATCTGCAGCTTGATTTATGCTGGAGAGGGCAGACAATACGTGTCTCTAAGTGCGTTATGCTGCCATGTCACTCAGCAGTTCAAAAAGATTTGGTTGGCTGGCTTGACATGTCTCACGTGTGTTAACCTCCACCCTTCTGGTTGGTACGTTGTGTAATAGGGGTGAACTGGCTGTTGTATGGAAATTGGCAGGTTACCAAATTGAGGAGGAAATGAGTTTTAAGCTGATGAACTGCACAGTTGGACTCTCTCTCTCTCTGATTAACTTTCAGGCGAAAATTTCTCCCACGCCAATGTAATCAAATATATTTTAGTGTACATACTGATAGTTGACCTGATTTATAAGACTAAGATGATATTTACAACAGTACAGAAAACCGCTTCAAGAAGACACCACAGGGCATTGTTATATACACTACCAGTTGGAAGTTTGGACAAAACTTCTTCTAATTCCGCGGTCTTTCCTGATTTTTATTTCTTTCCAAAACAACGCTGAAGGCATCCAAAACATGCAATAATAAGAAATACATTGCCTCTTTGTGGTACTCTATTATTCTCTATTGCATGCTCAGTGTGCTATGCTTAGCAAAGCTACAGCAACATGGCGTACACCACAGGTTTAGCCAGTGCACAGCTGAATGTCACTATAATTACTGAAATCATAAACATGGTAAAGCATTGACAAGATTAAAACTATAGTTGCAAATAACTGAAATAATGTTTATGGAGATGTTCACATGCTCACCTTTTGTCGGATTACTCAAGGTAAAGGGCTACGGATTACTCAAGGTAAGGGATATGGATTACTCATAGTGAATGGCTCAAGACTGTTAATTGGTTACATAAGTTAAAAAAATCTTGAATTTGAAGTCTAAGATCTAAGGTCTGTGGACTTTCTAGACTGCACAGAACACTATCTTTTAAAGCAAAATACAAAGTTCATTAGTTCAGGCACAGGCAGAACAAAATCCACCATACCAGAGTACTTAGTTGGTCCGTTGCTGAATTCATGTTTAATAATGATAAAGGAAATTTTGAGCATAAAAAGAAATCTTCTTCACTAATTTATCTATTATTAGTAAGTTAGTTTCATTAATCACAGCCTCCAAACAATGGGTTATAATTAAGCAAATCACAAGCAAAATCCACAAGATGGAGTGCTGTTGTACTGAATGCGGCTGTAGTACGAAGGCACATCCTAAATGCAAAAAATATCACAGCTGTGCTGATATTCAGTACAACAGCACAACCTCAAGTATGATATTGGTCTTATAAACAGTTCTACAAACGCCCATTATTATCAACAGATTATGAATTGTTTGTTTAAGCAGTTATTTTGCTCCACCACCACATATACTTCCGTAATTAGCAGAACCAGCGTTGACCTCTCAACCGGTGGTGTAGATACCATGAGTGAAAGTAGGTTTAAATTTAAAAAGTTTCTGTTTATGTCTTTAGAAGAATCTCAGCTAAACTACTCTTTCGGGGTTGAATCCCAATTAGTACAAAATGGAAAGATAATGCGCTATGTAGAGAGTAGAATTGTACAGGTGTTAACAATTATTAACACATGTGAAGAAGTGATACACAATTAGATCGTTAAATGTTCCATTGCTTAAGAGAAAATCCTCATGTAATATGTCTTGCCCAATCTGTTGTATAAATTGTCCTCATTTCAAAAATTTGAAAACAAGAAAAAGACAAAAGTATAGCCTTTTTTATTTATTTATTTATTTTATTTATTTATTTATCTTCAGTTGCAATTTAAGTGAAACTCGGACCATACATATTTTTCAGAAGTTGGACATCTCGATGTTGTTAATCCTTTTTTGGTTGATCTTACTTAAATATTTTTGAATTTCATGAGCTGTAAGATGAAATTTACAAAATTTAAATTAAAGCAAATGACTTAAAATTATATTATTATACTTTAAAATATTTTACTTTACATGTAATAAATCTAGATAATATGACAGTTTCACTTTAGGAACTAAATTACTAAAAAAATTTTTTTATAATATTCAACTTTTTGAGATGCACTACAGGGTGGGTGAAAAATTAACTAGGCAATATTTAATGGCTATAGAACATTGGCAACCTTATTTTCAATCAGGAAGGTGCACTACCCCATTTTGCTCTTGCTACTGTTATACCAGCATTTTCCAGGACGTTGGCTGGGACGATGCAGTCCTCATGAATGGCCTACAAGAAGTTCAGATCTCACGCCATGTGATTATTATTATTATTATTTTTCCCGTTTGAAGCTATGCAAAGGAAGAGGAAAGCCTCACACACTAGAGGACTTGGAGGCCCGGATTCAGGAGGTTCTCAGCAGTATCCCAAATGACTGTGTGTTCCATCTCTGGCCGTTTGAGGAAACTGCTAGACGCCATCGGTTCCTACATTGAAATTTAAATATTTGCTTTCATTTTTCTATATAAGAAAATACATGTACAAATTTTTTTTTCAATAAATTTATATTTGAAATATGTACTTTACCAATGTTTTATGCCTAGTTACTTTTTACCTACGCTGAATATAACCTAATGTTATAATCTGAAGGTAAACAACAATGAAACACTCCAACATCACTTGAAGACTTATTTATTCTTCAGCAAACCAACCTAAATCATTTTGCTCACATTAGATCAAGAGTGGGTGGAAATAGGTGGAACACATACCACTTGTTTTTCATTTTCAAGCAAACCTCCAGAAAAATGCTATTTTAATATTAAAGGTCACTCACTTTTATTAAGTTAAGAGGATTCTTTACTGTCTCTTCTTAAGAACACTTGCTTGCTACTGTATTATTAACACCTCTCAGTGGATGTTTTTTAATATATATTTTATTGTGTGTGATGTTAAGCATCATTCTGGTGTGAACAACCTCTAGACTCTTAGAATTTAGGCCTTTCAGAAGAAATGCCTCACTTACTGTGGGCCAAAAAAAAACCACACACACTTTAAAACAGCTTAAACCAGTCTGGAAGGTTATAGTAATTCATACAGTACCTATTCTTTACAACCTCAGTGAGCAGCAACTCAGAATGCACAACATGTCAAACCTTGACGCAACAAAATAAGCCAACAACAGACCACATCCGCGCCTGTCAGCCAATTAAAGGCATCTGAGGCTACAGTGAGCACAAGTTCACTGAGTCATTTTAATGCAATTCCCCAGGAGTTTCCCTGTTCCCCCTGTCTACTATATTTTACTGTGTAGATAACATCCACCTTTAGATAACATCCACTACCAGTCAAAAGTTTGAACACATCTAATTCCATCTTTACTGATTTTTATTTCTTTCAACATTGTAAAACAACACTGAATATGCAACAGTCCCCTTTGAACAGTTGATATTGAGATGTACAGTATCTACTACTTTAAAAAAAACCTTAACGGCTCTAATCTGAGGTGCTGTGATTGAAATAGGTGATTTCTGAGGCTGGTGACTCTAAATGAACTTCTCCTCTGCAGCAGAGGTAAGTTTTGGTCTTGCTTTCCTGGGAAGGTCTTCATGAGAGACAGTTTCATCGTGGTGATTGATTGGTTTTGCAAACCGCAAAAAGCAGTCAGACAAAATGATAAAATAATGTAAAAATTGCGACATTTCCAAATAAATGAAATAAATTTAATAAAATGGTTATTTTTATTTGCGGCTGATTGGTCAAACGGAGTCATGTGATTATTGTTGCTACATCTGATTGGTGAAACAGTCACGCGGTAGATCCGCCGGCTGCATTTCTCTAGCAAAAACAAAGAATATCTAAAGTGTAGAATAGATGGTTAGAAAAGTAAGGAGTCGAGTGAAGTCGAATGTAGCGGAGTAAGAGTAGCGTTTCTTCTTCACAAATCTACTCGAGTAAAAGTAAAAAGTATGGTGTGGTAAAACTACTCATACTGTAGAAGTAAATTATTTTCAAAAAGTTACTTAAGTAAATGTAACAGAGTAAATGTAACTCGTTACTATCCACCTCTGTATTTAATAAAGGTGTCCACAGAATTTTATGATAATATTTTGGATTAAAATTTTTCCTTCAATACAGTTTAATACAATTTGAGGTTTGAGAGTTTTTTTAATTATTTTATTATCTTATTGTTGTCTTGTTTTGAGAATATGCATTTCTGGTTTAATTTTTAACATGTCAGCAATAATTAAAAAGTTAGAAACTTTAAGAGAAATTTGAACTTTGAACAGTCAAGCTGAATCCTTGACTGTTTTGTATCCTGAAAGAAATGCACGTTGTTCAAATTTAGGGTTTTCCACTGACTATCTGAGTAATTCCTGGGTGCATATTATGTTGCATCCATTTTGAATTGGAAATTAAAGAAGAAACTTATTTTCCCATCTAGGAAAGACATAGAGACACCTGTGACCAGCTGGGAACGAAAGCAATAATGGATCACGCTCGGGAAGGTGATGTGTGTGGAAATGATGGAGTCCTCATTGATTGTGCTCCAGAAGGTCTCTGGAGCGTGTGTGTCAGACACCACTGGTGACTATGTAAGGTGATTTCTCCCTGATTGTATTTCTCCGATCCTACTGTAATAACAAAAGCTTTTGAGACAAACTGCCATCTCACTGAAAACACTGATAGATGGAGACAATTTTGAATCCACTATCTACTCTTGGAGTTGCCATAACCATCAATCTGCTGTGCTCGCAAAATATACCCCTACCACACACACACACACACACACACACACACACACACACACACACACACACACACACACACAGAGGGATTACAGCATGCGTATAACCCTCATATATTAACAGCCCCTTTCTCTCTTCTATGCCGTGCACAGGTGAAGGGTGTGATATGATTCTTTTCTAGCCATGCCAAGATAAGCCCCTCTCTTCTTCTTCTTCTTCCTTTGCCCTTCTCTTACTGCCTAAAACCCTCACGGCAAGCAGTAAGAGAGATGAATAATAACCGATAAAGCCGTGGACGGCCCATGGGGAAATACTCTTGCCAAAACACTCCTGTCTCTTTCTTCTATCTTTTCTCACTGGGGCAATTTAAGCCCTTTCCCTTGGCTCCTGAGACATGGATGAAATGGCGCTGTACAGTAGGTATGCTATGGTTGTGGTCTGAGCCATAAACAGTGAAGGGATATCTTTGAAATAAAATATACAAGAAGGTAATATACCAAATGCATTTCCAGCTGAGCAAGATTTGTGCAGCATACACAGCTGGACAATAAGTACTAGCAGTGCTTTTAAAAGAAGGATCTCTTCAAAAAAATCAGGGCTCTGGAAGGTCAGGACAATTTAAATTTGAATCCCAGCATTGCCCTGGCCATCTATGACCAGAAAGAGAAACAAACCTAACTGACCCTGCATTTTCACTATCAAGTAATTTATTACACTCACCATCTGAGAGCCTCCCCTGAACATGCCTCCTAACTCATGTACAGTACATGCAAGAGAATGGGTGGTTGGTTAAACTGTATAAGCATGTTCTGCAGGTAGTGCTGCTTCCACAACGTTCTACTGTAGGATTTAGGGGATTTATCCTGAGCTCAGGTTAGTGTCTGTATGGGCTTTACTGTGTTCTCCTTATGTCTCTTCTTCAGCAGGGAGGGATTTTGTTCCAACCTGGACAAAATCTCCTGCTTAGTTTTCGGTGGTCCTGGGACAGATTTATACCATGAGCCTGGCCAGGATTTTTTTTGTATATACAGTATATGCTTTACACGTGACTGTATTTTCCATGGCTAAATTGGACAATTGAAAATGTTATGTACCATTAACCATGTACTGAAGGAACTGAATACAAACAAATTCATGCAATACGATAAGCTGAATATACTGTAGTACATTGATAAAACAGGTATATTAATAAAAGTACTGTATATCTGAACAATTAACTCTTAATAGTAATAAGTCACACTTTAACTGTATTTCATGAAATACTGTGAGGTCACCCTGTGATTTTGCAAGTTCTCTTACTTAGAAATCATGGAGGGGTCTACAATTTTCAGTATAGGTGCATTTCCA
>JAQMYJ010000023.1:23742701-23755918 GCA_030014305.1 Clarias laeviceps
TATTAATTTTTTTTATTTTATATATATATATATATATAATAAACATTATTTTTTTTCACATTTAGGTGCTTGTTTATTTTTATTTTTTATTTATGTGCATGTTTTTTTATCATTTGATCAAACAGCTACAAACCTCTGATACTGTACGTGTTAATCATTTAGCTGAACTCAACTCCATATTCTACATTCCCCTGATGCTTGCTTATGCCTTTTTGCTTAAAGCACAAAATGTGCAGGTGCTTAAGTGTTAATAGATGTTATACACTCAGCGCTCATGCTGTGAAACTTTTAGAGAACACTGAGGAGTTGTGAGGGACACAGCAGGGAGTTCTTCTCAGAGTGTTTGCTGCGTGCTTTCCAGAGCAAACATACATTTAGTTCTGCTGGGCGATGGCCATGATCGGAGATTTCTGGTAAGAACTTTCCAAAAGGTATTACTAATGCCTATGGGGCCCACACACATGCACATTACTTCAGTAAAAACTGGGTTTCTTTATGCTCAACACTGTTCTGGTGCATCAAAGTTCTGGGATCTAAATGTACAGTATATTCTTCATTCTCTTAAATGCATCATTTTACTATTCGTATCTCTGAATAATTTATATTACTCTTACTATCTGCCACCTTCGCACTCAACCAAGAGAGGCAAACCTAGCATGTATTCAGCACCACGCTCAGCTCCACCTCACGCACAGAAGGGGCGGGGTGCCTCAGCTCACTGTGCCCAGAAGCAGAAGAGTGTCACGATAGTGTTGGCAGGCATAAGTGCAGAGATTATTAATATTAAGATGTTTGTTGGTTTGCTTTTTTTCTTTAATTAAACACAAAACTCTAGAACAAACTACATATGAAGCTATGACAAAACCAGAATTCCCACAAAATAGCATTATAACAGTAATCCAAAACAGTTTAACAAAACAGAACAGGTGCAAGACAAAACTGAACTCAAATCCTGGCTCACTCACTCATCTCACTCATTGTCTATACCGCTTTATCCTGTATTCAGGGTCGCAGGGATCTGGAGCCTATCCCAGGAGGCTTAGGGCACGAGGCAGGGTACACCCTGGACAAATCATGGCTTCTTATTGCAAAACCAATTAGCAGCCTCGGTTCAGGTGAGAAGGTCACCTGACCAAGGTGCACTCTGGGAAACGTAGTTCGTAACTCAAAAGGTCCTAGGATGCAAGGCGCCCTCTAGGGGTTAACCCTGACAAAGCGCACACCATCCTGGTGTCAACAGCATCCAAAAAGGGACCAACAAATGGTCCGGGTGAGTAGAACGTGCTGGATGCAAGAATTTTATAAATAAAAGAGCACTTCTTTCCTTACTCTGGTTATTCCCCGTGTCTGTGTTCTGGCCTGCCCCTACTAAACGCTTTGCAATTAGTAACTCAATAATATTGGTTCAGTTAAATCACTGAAGTCCGCAGGAATTTAAAGTTTAAACGGGAGTTAAAATCTCTCATGTTCACGTTATTAGGAATTAGGCCACTATAAAGCAAACTGTGATGGGCGTAGTACACAAATCTTGAGTACTTGAGTAATAGTAGACATACCCTATGTAAAATGTTACTCAAGTAAAAACAGAAGTCCTTTTATTTACATTTCTACTTGAGTTAAAAAAAAGTACACATGTACACAAGTTTTAGTAGCACCAAACTTTTATTAGCTCACTGTAGTATTGAAGTCATAGTACATCTCTCTCTCTCTCTCTCACTGTGAGCATGCTTCCCAACTGTGAACATGTTGTTCCATCGCTGTCTGCAGCCATCTCCGCTTCTGATTGCAAACACCTGCTACATGATTAAGCCTTTCACGAAGGGAAAGCAAATGGCACCGTTATGTATAATAGTCAGCAGGGGGCACTTCATGGTGCTTATGTAATGCAATGCAGAAATGTAGTGAAGTAGAATGTATAGATATTCACTAATAAAACCACTCAAGTACAGTTACATGAAAAGATTACTTAAGTTCTGTAACAAACTAAATGTGCATGAAAGTAAATACACTGTTATTATAAAGCCATTCATAATTCTCATGCATTGGAGAATAAATGAATTATTCTACCAAAGCAACTTCATCCTTTACATAGTAACGTGGGGGTTCCTTAGTGCCCCAGTGTACCTTTTATCTCATGTCTGAAAACTGGTTAAAACACCATTAGTGTGTGTATGTACAGTATAGTGTGATCTACTGAATACAAATACAGATTCACAGAGGAGGGAAAAAAAAAAATCACATTTTTTAAAAGCTTGCCAGAAAGCTTCACAAATATTTTCGGAAGTGTGCATCAGGACTGGGATCCCATGAGATGCAAAAAATCAGTTAAAAAAGACAAAGGTTTTTACTTTTATAGTTTTAAGGGCTCATTCATGGGACAAAGAAACATTATATTCATTAACACTTGTTTGTATTTATAGTGTTTTTTTCTTTTTTCTTTAAAAATTGGCTGTTCAGGTTCGTGGTGGTTTAAACAAATAGTTTGTCTGTATTTCGAAAAGTAGAATCTACTTCATGGACAGGTACTTTTCCAGTTAGGACCAGGTATCAACTTGAATAATGCAGCTGAAGATCTGAGGTTGAGAAACTGTCAAAGGCAGAATTCATAGACCATGACTGTGACAGTGTTGGCATTCTCCAAAAAAAATCTCCCTTATATTTCCAGTGCCCTATTATATTTAAAAATAAATAATACAGCTCTTCTAGTTTAGGCCACACCCATTTCAGGTTTAAAACCGAATCCAGATATAGACATAAAAACTAAACAGATGTATACGTCACATAATATTATTATTACTGTGTACACTCCTTTTTTGTGTGTGTGTGTGTGTGTGTGTGTGTGTGTGTTTTGTGCGATATCCTTATTCGCTGAGCTAATTGCAATCCCATGGTGGACCCTTGGTAAAGAGATGAATATGCCCACTACACAGCAACAACAAAGACAGAGGGAGCCACCCCTCTCCTGTGCAGATGGATATTTAAATGTATAAAATACGAATATTTCATAAAACATCTGTGACTGTAGAGCTTGGTTTTCAATCAAAATGAAAATAAATAAATTCATGACAATTAGTTAAATTAGCTAACAGCCAGAGTTACAAATGACCGTTGTAAGCATGCTGGGTTATTAATCAGCAGGGATGGGCTACACTCTGGGATCGTACGCAGGAGTTTGGTAGTGCATTAGGAATCATTCCACATCCTTCCTGACTTCACCACAGAGGTGTATGATCTGGAACGCTGCAGCCTAGTGATGCGATTGGACCAGCAGACATTAAAAAAAATTTGGATTTAAGTCTGCTGTATAGATGAATATAGGAATGCAATTGGGGAAGGATGGATGGATGGATGGATGGATAGATAGATAGATATTGATCCTAAAGGAAATTTCCCAAAGGGTGCGCAGTCTTAAAAATTAATTAAATAAATAAATAAGAACCCGAGTAGGTTCTATGATTTTCTTTAGAAAGTCAAGAACCATTTAATAAAAAATAAATAAAAAAAAACTGTAGGAACTCAATTATAATACTAACAGGAACTCAATGCAATTCACTTAATAAAATATCAGCATAGTGCGTTATGGCAGAACATACTGTAATGTTACGTTTTAACACCATAACTAACCAACAACTGAGATTCAGTCATACAGGAATCAGATAACATGTCTTGATTTCTGCACTAACATTTAGGCTGTTTCTATACTTGGTCTGTTTTGCTGATCCAAACAAGAGTGTGTTTATTCACTCCTCCATCTGCTGGTCTCCTCTTACAAATATATTTTTTTGCAAAACCTGGTCTGTTTACCTCAACCTGTGTCACTAGGCAGTGATGCAAAAAGAGAGGATTTTGAGAAGACAGAAAGCAATGCACAATACATTTACAGTTTTGCTTGCAGAATATACATACATGCAAACTGTATGGCTAACTGCAATTATTTCCTGAAATTTTAGCTTTAGATACAAAACGCATGAATTGCCATTATAGACACTATTTTTAAGATTGTTAATGTTTTCGAAAGTGTTAATCAATACAGTAATTTCACATTTAACTGAGATTAATTTATTGTGGAGAATCTGGGTCCGTCAGTGATCTATTATGTGGTGGAAATCAGTGTTTTGTTGACCAGCTGGACAGGTAGGTAGTGGCTAGTTCCAATGATGTGGGCCGAAATTAATGATGGAGCTATGTCTCATCCGAAGACAAGACAAATGCCCTACCTGTAGAGCAAAATGTAGCAACATGCATTTGATGATTAGCCACAAATCAGGAACATAGCTCCATCTCCCATTTATTAGGAAATTGCAGTGTCTAATACTAGCATGATAACAGAACATTGTAATCAGTTATTCCTTAGAGATTGCTTCCGCAAAACCCCATTCACAAATGAGTTCAGGGCCATTATCTAAGGTTTTTGTGATTTGTTGCAGTTTCCCTAATGTGGTGTGGTGGCACGTACACTGGGATTGTGGTTCCACCTAAAGTTCTGCTGATTACTGTAAAGGTTTCCACTCAGTCATATTGCAACTTGTGATACACAGTATACAGTATACAATAAAATCTTCATTGTTGATTTAACATTTTTAAATCAAGTTTACTTAAATAAAGCTGGACCTGCAGTATATATATATACTGTATATGGTTTAAATTAGGTTTAAACATGTTAACGCATGTGATTAATCTAAAAGCACATTTACTATGTTTTTACCCAAATGAATCATATGACCAAGTTTGACCCTAATGGCTTCCCATAATTGCAACACAGTTACCCGGCTGTGGGTGATAATGGCTCGTTTAACGTGGATAATAAGATGGCCAAGGAAACGTTACAAGGTGTACTGAACTGCTAGTTTCATAATAAACCATCCATCAAAGCTTCTAGACGGACATTTGGATAAAACATAAAAGTGTGTACTCGAGCAACGTTAAATAAAAGCTACTTTTATTGCACTTACTAGAGACCACAGGACATCAGTAAGTAACCATAACCACCTCAGCATAACAGCACATCAAATCAATGACAAATGGCAACTGCACTCATTCACTCTGGGCATGTTAAAAACAGAAGAAAGACATGAGAATGAGTTAGCCAACTGAGCTAGCCAAGTTGAAAAGGAGAAAATGGACATGATCACCACTATAGGAACAGCCAAGGCTCACAATATGATTACTGCTGCAAGGAGTTTCCCATTTAAGAGTTTTTAATTTAACATTTGTTCAGTGTTAGGTTATGCAGTTTTATAATATCTCAAACATTGTTTCCTCTAACCAGTTTGTCTTGCATTTCTTTATTCCAGCATTGCACATTTATAATACAAGTAAATCTAAGTATTTTAAAATTGTGATTAATCGCAGACTATGACTGTGATTAACTAGATGATAATATTTTTAATCGATTGACAGAAATTCAATGTTAAATCAATAGTCACTTTCAAATGATTGCTTTCCTTCTTGCATTTGCCCAGAGTTTTAACTAAACCCTGACTAACACACTAGATATGCACTTTTTGTTTTTTGTCACTTATGTGTCCAAGCCTTATGACTTGAGTTTCATCACACCCATATACAGTATAGTCTGGACTAGTCTCTACAGAAAGCATGACTTTCATTTCATGTATGCGCATGTGAACGTGTGTGAACACACAACATACTTAGCTTTTCTGAGCTAGAGTTTAGACATCTTTGCTCATTTGTGTTTAGAAAATGCCATAAATAGTTGTTTTTCACTCACTTTTTTTCTTAAGGCATAAGGTCACAGAACAGACACTGAAGTGGCTGGCAAGTAAGCAAGACACTAACAGACCAAGAGAGATTTACAGACTAGAGCGAGATGTACTGCAAGCGAGTGCATCAAATTAACCTTAGTGTTATTTGCTGACATCAAACTTGAGGAGGAGAGAACGCATGTTGACCTGATTACTGCTCCCGCGGGGCTGTCTGGCTCTGATTTCAGGGTTTTGCTATATGCAATGTAATTTCTTGAAACAGACACACACATCGGCTCTTGAACTGTGTTGACATGCACCTTCTGGTCAGTTTAGTTTGTGTTTCCAATTTTGAAAGTACGCATTGTAAAACTTGTGCGAAACTGTTTCCATGAAATATGTCTCAATTCGAAATTTATTTTTTCCCCTCTCCTGACAGGCAAGGGCATTTTCCAGGAGAACAATGGCGAGATTTATCTGGCTTAATTTGTGAAAATGTGGTTCTGGGAGCATGAGGAATCATTTTTACACATTTTGTCCTGACCTTAACCCCTTTGAAAGTCTTTGGGATATGCTGATGAGACATCACAAAATGGTTAGGCATGTTACTGACGTGTTACATGCTACTAAAGTACTTTATTCATTCTTTTACTGTAGGAATTTTGTGCATGAATTTGAACCGGATTTGTCAAAGGTGTACAGGAGTAGACCTAAGCTACATTATTTCCTCCTGTCAAAAAACGAAACTAAAGAGCAATCGAAAACAGTATTGGAGTAAATTTGATGAGTGGCATAAAGCAGCTGGTGTGAACATGTTGAATGATCTTGAGCAGCATGCACATATGGTGGAGATGGAGTAGAGGTGTACACTGATGTAATAATGGTGCAACAACGTCAAACATTCTTTTCATAACTTGCATAAATAATTGTGTCCTTTCTTGATGCTTGTCTATCTGCCCTTGCATCTGACCCTCTTCTAATTCTTGAAAAGCCTTTCTTCTGTCTTTCATGTTCCTCCTGATAATATTTAACTACATAAGAATCATTTGTACACACAATTAGCAAACAACCCTAAATAAGAGCTAAACTGAAACAAGGAACATAATTTCTAGAGAACATAACTAGCATTGAGCATTGCATCAAGTAAATAAAAATTTCCTGCCTAAATTCAAGCCTTTTCTACGTAAAGGGTGTGTGATTGCATTTGTGTGCTGCATAAGTCTCGTCATTGCCATTTGAGAAATGAATCATGTGGTCATGTGGTAGAGTTTATATGCTGATGGGAAATAAAGTGTTGCATGGAAATTAGGTATGTGACGTTTGTGGTGAATGTGGTTGACGATGCTGATATACACTAATACAGTATGATGTTGCTATTGTTGCTTGTAGTCTCTTTTGGGATTGTAATGACTTGTACCAATGTTAACTGATGGTGTGCATTGCTCAACAAAACACAAACTACATGATGCATCAATGTAGACATAAGAGTTTGCATTTACATCAGTTATGTTCGATTTCAGACTAGCTTCTTTTGCACATTTGATTACAGTAGATTCATCAAAGGAAACTGTGATATTAACTTTTATTCCTAATGCATTTATATCCGACAGGATACAATTTAAGTGTGCCAAACAGTAAATGCAATCCTACCGCGGGTAAAAATCAAAACAAGTTAAAAATATCAGACCACACACATTACAGGATTGGTCTGAGGATTAATTGGAGATAATATTATAGATAGATAATTTGGATTTGTTGCTTCACTGCAAAAAAAAAAAAAAAACTCTTTCTACAGGTTATATATAATGATGAATCATAAATTATAAAATGATTAAATTTATCCATGATGTGGCTTAAAACAAGAGATTAAAACCTATTTGTCAGCTGTGGTCTAAACACATATGAATAGAGTCAACCAGGATAGAGCACCCCCTGGAGCAGATAGGGCCTTGACCTTGACCAAGCCCGAGACCTTACGATCAGAAACCCAGTAACCTACACTCTTAATCGTTTGAGCCATATGCTGTAGCATTACAATTTGACTACACCTGGAACTAAGTAGCTCAAAAACAAAAAGCTAAGTCTTTATATAGCTAAATGAAGTTGAAATTCTGTGCAGGCCATTTCAGTTCTTCTGTTCTGTTTCAAGCTGTTTCAAGGCAAATCATGTCTTCACAGTCTTTGCTTAGTGTGCTTGGGTTTCTTTGTTTCAGGTGAAAGGAAATTGCAACACTACAGCATGGACAGTGTTGGCTCCAACAGTTGGATACTGATCAGAAGGTTGTGGGTTCAAGCCCCAGCACTGCCAAGTTGCTGCTGTTGAGCCCTTGAGCAAGGCCCTCAACCTTAACTCCAGACTGACCCTGTGCTCTGACCCCAGCTTCCTAACTGGGATACTGTATGTAGAAAAAAT
The DNA here is from genome assembly GCA_030014305.1 of Clarias laeviceps. Classification (NCBI taxonomy): domain Eukaryota; kingdom Metazoa; phylum Chordata; class Actinopteri; order Siluriformes; family Clariidae; genus Clarias; species Clarias laeviceps. The sequence continues at coordinate 23,750,817 of JAQMYJ010000023.1, forward strand.
CATTCCACTATGCTGTACATGGGACAAATAATTGAATTATTTAATATTTTTTATATGACATCCTACACAGTCATGTGCTTCCAACTTTGTTGGAAAGTTTGGGGACGAACAACACCTGCGTGTGATGACCATATGGTGCATGATTTTATTTTTTTTTTTGCCACTTCGCCAACTTTTATCTAATTCCCCATCATTCTTTTTGGACTGCTGGTGTGATCAATGGGTTTTACACAGGAATGCAATGTGATTCTTATAAATGTGACTAATTAAGTGGACATCAGACACTCCGTGGGTGTCCCACCTGCTTTTAAACATTACAGCAAGCAAAAAAGTCTGTCTAGTTCTAGTTCTGATTGAACACAAATGAACAGAACGTATGCAAACACATACACACTCATTCCCATCCAAGCCATTTTTTTTTTTTTTTAGAAGAACTAGGTCACAGTGTCTGTCACACTCAAGTCTGAAATTGTGTGTAATGGCTCTCCATGCTCCACTTTTTCTTCTCTTCTACTTGCACCTCTCCATGTCTGTGTGATTATTTTCCTTCTCTGGCACACACGCATACCTACACACTCACACACTAATCTATTAATCAGCAAGGCCTGAAGCATGGAGGCACAAAGGACTTTCAAGGAGAAGTGTAGAGATTAAAACACTATTGTTCACCGCTGTTTATACAAAAAAAAGGAAGAAAAAAAATTAACCTGCAGCATTTCAGCCAGTCCCCATTTTCTCGTTTCTGGCCTTAATCAGTAGCTACATGATATTCTGCCTGAATGGTAATGAGTTTAATGATGAAACATGAGAGCACCCGGGAGATTTCTCATTATTGCACTCAGTCTGCAGAGACATGCGGCTCAAACCCTCGGCATATTCGTCATGTGCAGTAACAGATAGGTGCTAACCGTGTTAAAAGCATGTGATGATGTGATCACGAGTAGCCTATAAGTGTCACGAGTAGCCTATAAGCTTAGAGAATAAACAGGAAGAGCACACAAAGAGAGCATGTTCAAAAAAATATTAGGGATTTACTCCGTGCAGGGAGCTCAAGTGAAAATTGTTAACTTGTTTATCTATAAAGACCTTGGGGCAAATGAGAGGAGCTAAAGATCTAAAATGTGACTTGATGAGGAGGTAAAATACACTTGCAATATGTCTGACATTAACATTCACTTTGCTGAGGCTGTAGCTCATTATGCCATATGCACTTGGGACCACCTACTGAATGTGTTCTGCAGAAGGCACAAACTGTTTAAAAGCTGCTGTGAAATAGAGGAAACAGTCAACCACAGAGTCGTCAAAAAGTCTCAATACTATAGAGGAAATGCAACTTTTAGTAAATGTGCTAAATTACATTTTAATTAAAAGAAGACTTGTGTCAGAACAAGCGAGGAGCACATTTGAGGGTCCCGAGTGTGATCCTTTGTTCGGGTTACTATCTGTGTTTCACATACTCTCTCAGTACCCCTGTTAGTTTTCTTTCATTTCAAACCATCACCTCTAAATTCCCTGTACGTGTATTTAAGTCCCATTAACGGAGTGTCTGCTTTAAGCCCAGTGTTCCTGGGATAGGCCCTGTATCCACCACCACCCTGCTTAGGATGAAGCAGCTACTGAAAAATTCGCTAACTCTGGTGACTTTCCAGCCAAAAGCGACTAACAACAAATCTAGCGACTTTTTCTGGTGTTATTGGAGACTTTTTAGAACTTTTGGAGACAACAAGCAGCGGATGCTGCCGTGAGCCCAAAAGCAATCAATTCATTTCAATTCAATTCAATTTTATTTATATACCGCTTTTAAAATTGGTCATTGTCTCAAAGCAGCTTCACAAAAAATTAAAAGAAAATTTATGGAAGTGTGTATGTGTGAGAAAAATGTGTCTAGATAATAATAAGATTGTCCCTGATGAGCAAGCCAAGGGTGAAGGCAACAGTGGCAAAGAAAAACTCCCTGAAATGGCAATAGGAAGAAACCTTGATAGGAACCAGACTCAACAGGAAACCCATCCTCATTTGGGTGATAACATCTAGAAATTATAACATCATGTGTGTTATGCAGCTGAAAGTTTAATATAACAGAAGTTCTTTAAATTAACATGAAGTCCAGTTCAGCACAGGGACGAGTCAGCAGGTGTAGAAGGCAGATGGAGGTCTGGATCACTGGGAGCACAGGAGCAGCATGTGTAGCTCCAAACCATCATGAAGCAGAATCCAGCGGGAGCTTGTCCTTCTCTGGATGCCTTAGGATCCTCACAGGGTTGGCCTTTGTCTAATGAAGCTGGCACAATCTCCAGATGCCTCGGGATGAGGCAATCACAGACGGTCAGTCTCACCGTAGCCTCCCGCAGCAGTCCCAGCCCGCCTTGGTTTATAGAGCAGGATGTAAATGTAAAAGTTTCTTCACTGTCATTCTAAAATTGTCATTTGGGCACTGGTGGCTCAGTGGTAGGTGTTCCGCCTGCCATGGGAAAGATTCCCAACCAGTGACCAAACCCCTGCCACTGGACGCAGTGCCAGTGCCAAGCCCGGATAAAATAGGAGGGTTGCGTCAGGAAGGGCATCCGGTGTAAATCTTATGCCAAGCTTGTATGCGCAGACTGGATGGTCTGCTGTGGACACCCCTTACCGGGAGCAGCCGAAAGACTAATAACAAGCGATGATGTCATTTAGCGACTTGTAGGACAGTCAATAACTGCTTTCCTTACTGAGGAGTTGGCAACACTGCTGACATGCTATAAAACTCTGGTCAACACCACTGATGCTACTTTACCCTTAGCTTTAGGAGGTCGCCCAAAGTGCCGCCTGAAATTTAGTTAAGTGATGTATGAATTAAACTGGGACTTGTGCTGAAATTTCTCATGAATAAAGGCGTAAAAATTGAATGACATTTTTAGAAGATTTCAAGCACAGTACAGTGATAAGACTCTTAGCTGCAGTAAAACATTTGAATGGTAAACGGTGGTGATGACTGTTCGAATGGTGAATGACGATCCCGGCCGAGATGGCTCGGTGCCCACTGCAGTCGTTCCTGTGAACGTTCAGTGATTACAACACACAGTTCTTGAAAATCAATGAACAACTTGACACCAACTTACGGAAGAGACGCATCTGTCTGTGAGAAATGTACACACAATCATTCACCAACACCACTTGCACATTAAAGGACTCGGCTGGGAGTCACTGCCACATCCCCTGTATAGTCCTGACCTCGCTCCAAGCCATTTCCACATGTTTGGGCCATTAAAGGAGTTCCTGGGAGGCTAGTGTTTCAGACATGATATAAGAAGTCTGATCATGGCTCTGCTGTACCTTGACGGTATCTAAGCACTAGTGAAATTCTAGGATAAATCCATTAGTGTAGCAGGAGATTATATAGAGAAATCAAGAGTTTTTACTCTTGTAACTACGTTCTGTTATTCTGCACAATCAAAAGTCCCGGTTTGACTTGAACACCCCTTTACAATAAATAGAAATGGAAGGGTTGGATTTACGTGCCTATATATAAATATTTTCTATTGAATGTTTTAAGGTGTATTTTTGCAATTCTTTTTGCATGTATATTAAGACTGTGTGTGTGTGTGTGTGTGTGTGTGTGTGTGTGTGTGTGTTCCTAATCCTTCCTTTAATTTGTGCTTTGGTTACCTCTTGCCCCAGTTGTCAGTGAAAAAACATGTGTAAACAGTATGTTCCAGTAATTTGCAATATGATAAAGTCACTTAATGCATGTATGGGAACATCACAGAGTGGGAGAAAGAAAACTGAAAAGAAAGAAAAAAATGGGAGCTTGTGGGTGAATACACAGTACACTGTTCACAAACGTTTATGTGAGTATTAGTGTTGGAACAGCAGGCCACATCTTCCTTTGTGTCAGTGTCACTGTGTCTAGTTGCTCTGTCTTATAGATCTGTGTCAACTGCACTGATCAATCACTGTAGGGGAAAAAAAAAAAAAAAACTCTCTGCACTGCAGGCGGGGAGATCCTTAGCGCTCAGTGTAATCCAAAACAGAAACAGATTTGTATTGCAGCATGACCAAATCAAACCTTTTGATTACTCAATTTTTGGCATTTATTGCACTGGATTAGTTTGAAACTCTATTTAAGAAGCAATGATTGCATTGATCAGAGAGCAGCAAAATTACCGGAGATTGCTACGGGTCAAAACGACATAGTACCTTCCAGCAGGGAGGTGTGCTGAGCTGCATCTTAATGCAGAGAATGCGGAAAAGCGCTGGGAGACAAGCGGGGACTGTGAAACTGTGTACTTTTGGCCCGGCTTTGGATCTCAGAGATGTTAGTTCTGCCTTTCATGAGAAAGTGGTTTCTAATCAGACCAAACAGCTTGTCACCACGCATTCATAATAATCTAATTAATGGCAATCAAAATAATAATGACATTAGCCTCTCTGATTACACAGGAATAAACACTCAGGAGAGCACTGGAGTCGGGGCGTCATGGCTCATCTCCGGCATTCCACATTATTCAGAGTGACTGACCATGACGTGCTTGTTTCAGGTTTAACCTTCACTGAGGACTAGAGCATACCAACCTTGGCTACTCTCTGTCGAACATGGATGGAGGTATCAGTATACTTGTGTTATTTAAAACAACAGCTTTTATAAAATAGGTTTGTTTTTGGTCACTGAAGGTTAGATTCTGGTGTGTGTATGAGATTAATTAGGTGACAGTTATCTGCATCTACTTGATGCTAAAATGATGCTAAGGTTAGTGGCTGCTGAGACCTAGTTTTAAAAGCTGCTCCTAAAGAAAGTCTAAATTTCCATATTTCTGATTGATATACTCAGTTCGAGTTCAGCACCAATGCCCCAGTGGAAGGTTTCTCGGCTGCCGAGCGGAAGGGCGGGGTTCAATTCTCATGTCCAAACCCCAGCCTATAAATCCCAAGCCCAGATAAAATGGGAGTTGTGTCAGAAAGGGCATAAAACAAGTTTTGCCGAAATTCCAACAGCATACTAGTCCTGTTCAATTTCAATAATCTTATTCACAAGCAGCAATTCACCAATCATCCTTAAGGTTACAGGAAAACCAATCAGGCCTATATGGTAGGGGCCAGACGGAAGCCACTCCTTAGTAAAAGGC
>JAQMYJ010000023.1:23760713-23779388 GCA_030014305.1 Clarias laeviceps
TTCCATATGCGTTATTTTATAGTTTTGAAATCCCCAGTATTGTTGTAGAATGTAGAAAATAAATCACTAAACAAAAAGAAAGAAATTTGCAAGTGACCCCAAACTTTTGAACGGTAGTGTATATATTTTGAATGCACAAGTTTGGACACAATTTTGGGTCCAAGCACTATGACATCAACACCATGTTGTCATACCTATGATGTCATCAACATCTCTGTGATACTGCTGATGTTCTGATAATGCTGATGTCGAGGGCCCCATTGTTCTTCTAAGGATTTTTTTTAGGGTCCAATCACTATGACATCAGCTCTATGAAAATTTATATGCTTCTCCTAGGGGATTTATACCATCGCCAGCAAACCGGGCCAATCTGATCTCAAGACATTGAGGATGCAAAATTGCGAGAGTATTTTTGATACCTCAAACTGTTCAGTCTTGGCGAGGTCTTAAACCTATGGCAAAAATTGTCTAATATCTTCCCTATTAATTACATAGTTATATATTATATTATGTCATGATGGTATTGTTATTTTCCCATCCAAAGACATGCAGGGTAGGCTAACTAGCATTTCTAAATTGCCCTTTGTATGTGAGTAAGTGTGCGTGCTTGTGTGTCCTATGATGGATTGGTTACCCACACAGTGCATCAAGTCCCTAGTGTTGCTAATATCTATTGCAAGACCTTGAAGCAGCAACAAAATACTATTTATACTAGTTATTATTTTAAGATACTGCATCATAACTCTAATAAATACTCCCATACTCATGCTGCCAAATGGTGGTACTCAACTTCCATATAACTCTCCTGATGATGGATTCAAAGGAACCACAAAAAAAAAAGACTCCAAAAAGCTTTCAGCCTTCATAGCGACAGGAACCCAGCATGAGCATGGGTTCTGATTGGTCAATTACAGGGCTGAATATTAATAATGGAGGAATCCCATATGTTTGCACATGTGAAAGTAGATCACCAACTGTACATATGAGGAGTTTGTGATGCCAGGAGCTGTCCCAAAGTCTGCTGGGTAAGAGAAGGACCATACTGTCATTATGTCCTCTAAGTCTTTTTGGGATGTGTGTGTGTGTGTGTGTTTATCTGAGGGCATGCATGTGTGTTAAGCATAAAACAGCTCTGATTTTCCACTTTTATTATTCATCAACTGGCCGTGTACGATAAGTAGATCAAACTGGCCTTGTGATAAAAGCAACAGGGAACAAAAGTGCTTCAGATGCATTTCATTGTACAGGTTTGGCAGTCATAGGCTATTTTGATACCACGGGAACCATTAAATAAATGGAAGAAAGATGCAAAGAAAATTCGTCATTAGTCGTGCCAGTTTACACAGCCTGATTAGTCTTTGATCTACAGTCCTGAAAATGAAAGGAGCTGAAGGTGTTTACATGTGAAATTACCATTAAAAATCACAAGCGCCAAATCCATTGCTTGAAGCGGGCAGGTCCTCAGCAGCATGCCGTACCGCTGCTTCTTTTTCTTGCCTTTGTGCAGTTCTCATATGCCTACTTTATGGAATTTTTACCCAAACTAAGTGGAAGTCAGGGCCACAGCATGTACTGTATAGTACGGATAACAGTGATTTCCTGGATTTCTTTGGAGTGTACATGTACCTTATCAGCAGAATGCACATTCTTGTCCAATATTTACTGTATATTTAATTAAACTGTATAAGTTTTCTCATGCCACTGCTTTTATTTGAGTTTTGATGAGTTGTGCACATATGATAGTGAAATGATTGAATCAACCACTTATATGGACATTCTGATCTGGTTAGTCTATGGTTCACCATCATTGTAAATGTGCATTTAATTTACTCACTCATCATCTATACCGCTTTATCTTGTATACGGGGTAATGGGGGGCCTAGAGCCTATCCCTGGAGACTTAGGGCACGAGGCGGGGTGCCATTCTATTGCTGGGAACGCTTATTCACACACCGGGCGATTTGGGAATGCCAGTTAGCCTAATCTGTATGTTTTTGGACTGTGGCAGGAAACCGGGGCACCCAGAGGAAATGCATGCACACAGAACCGAGGCAGGAATTGAACCCAGAACCTGAAGGTGCCTAACCACTAAGCCACCATGCCGCCATCAATGTACATTTAATGAGAGATTAGTTATATATGTATGTGTGTATATATATATATATATATGTGTGTGTGTGTAAACCTCAATTAGAATGAAAAATAAATGAGTATAAACATAAAAGTCTGTATATAAAGTATATGTGAATAATAATTCAATAACACCTTTTCACAGTGTTGTTTGAGATTCACAATTACTTGTCAGAAGCTTCCTTGTTATTATGACTATTTTAAATAAGTGGTGCAAATGGGTGCCTGTAGTATTTATATCGAATGGATGAGAATTCAGCACAAGAGATTTATCAGAATACGTTTAGAAAGAGAAAAATAACATCTCAAATGGCTTTTAAGGTACCCTGTGGTCTGGCAAAAACAAGGCTTGTCTAGTCTTGTTTGTCTATGATTCATATATGCTGAGCTTACACCTACAGCAAGAGTAATACAAAAGTGTTTGGAGGGAATTAAAAACATCACTGGTGCTACAGAAAAAAGTGTATTGTTTATGAACTGAACCATGAATCATTGTGCAACAAAGGAACGGAAGAAAGAAAGTGGGTGCTACCTCGCTCCTTTTGATCTGTGAACTATGATCTCGCCCAGACTAAATGTAGATATAGTTTTATCTATCTTTACTTGCAGTCTCTAAGGACCCTTCAGCAGAGGAAGAACAGCAAAAGGCCTCTCCAGCCATTTGAAACCCTATTCATGCACTCTCTTTCTCAGCGGCTCTCGGGATTAACATTAATCTAAATGCGCTTTAAAGCGGCACCCTACCGCCTGTTACTTAAATTAATCCTCTTCACTCTGCTACATATTTGCATCATGTTGGTTTTGATTCCTATTTTCTGCCACACTTTCTCTCCTTGCGCACTACTTCATCTGGCGTGTGAATTTCTGTGCAATTTAACACCTCATATGGACACTTAAGCCCTCAGATTGAGTACACTTAAAATCTCACAACATGAGCTGTGCAAAAGAGTCATCTGTGATTGGAGAGCTCTAGCATATGACACCTTGTTACTCAGTCAAGCAGAGAGAATCTTGTTGATGTGAATCGGTTTACAAAAAAGATTGTGGTGTAATTGGCAGGGTAATGTTATGTGTTAGTAAACCAGTCCAATGAGTTTAGTAGGATTATCCTAAAACAATCAGCAATCATCAAAGAGGCATCTATGAGGTTGTATCAAAAAGGTTTGAGATTAGGTCTGTTTACAAGCTCTGTTTTTCGCCGTATGTCCTCCCTCAGACCCTGTAAAAACTGGCAGTAGAATTTGCTATTGACTGTATGGCCCTTGGGGACGAATTCTCGAAGCACAATGTCAAACACTCTTTCTCAAAAAAGATGATAAGCGTGCACTTCATCGAACTGCGGACCTGCATCGCCTTTTTTGGTCGTGGATATGATGGCCGCTTCGACTGTGAAGACTGTTGCTTCGTCTCAGGGTCGTACCCGTACACCCAGGTTTCGTCACCGGTAATGATCCTTGACATGAAGAACGGGTCATTAACGGCACGCTAACGGGTATGATTGTGCTGCCATCTGTTGCCGTGTTACAAAACTAGTCTTGAAACTTTTTGATACCACCTTGTACATTGTGAAAAGGTCACTGTTTACACCTTACCGCTCAAAAGTTTGGGATCATCCAAAGAAAAACACATTTTCACGAACAATTTTATCCATTTCACAAACAATGACTGACTGTAATGGAGCGGCCAGCACAGTCTCCGGATCTAAACCCTATTGAAGTGTTGTTGTGGAAGCGACTTGACCGTATGGTACGAAGGAAGACTCCATCAAGCCAATCCATCTTCTTATAAATTGACAGCTAGAATGTCTGCCAGACTGTAATTGCTGCAAAAGGTGGTTGAGGATGGCACATTTTGGAGAACACATTAATCATCTCCATAAAAATCATTATTTCTAACTCTGACAATGCGAGCATGTCTTGTTCTTTTGCAATACCTTGGAAAACAATAACATTTTCAAGTGATTCCATAAGTGATCCCAAACTTTTGATTGGTAGTGTAACTGCTTAATCTTTTTGGAAAAGACAAAAGATCTTTAAATATACCTAGCATTGGAGTCATGTGATTGTCATGTTTCTGTTATAGTCGCCATATTTTGGACAGACTGTCTGGCTTTGTGACAAAGTGTTAACATATGTAAAGGTTAGTTTAAAGTGGCTAAAATGATCCACGTTACTCTGTAAGACAATAAACAGTACTTTGACAAAGCTGGTAAACAATGATCCTTCACCAGAAGAGCAAACTAATACATGTGTTAGAAGCAGAAAAAAATGGGCAAGGATTTGAGTGACTTCGACAAGGGCGAAATTATAATGGCTAGATGACTGGGTCAGCTCTTCTGGGATGTTCCTGGTCTGCAGTGGTCAGGACATACCAAAAGTGATCCAAGGAAGGAGAAGGGGTCATGGGTGACTAAGGCTTATAGATGCGCAGGGGGAGTGAAGGCTTGATCAGGTAGTCCAATCCAATAGAAGCACTAGTGTAGATGAAATTGATGAAAAGGTTAATGCCTTTAATGGTTTTGATAGAAAGGTGCCAGAACACGCAGTGCGTCACTGTTATGGTGATGAAAGGGGGATGATGGCAGGTGATTTAGGATATAATTAAAACATAATCAGTCCCTTATGTGGTCCACAAAATGACTATACAGAGTAGAGTGATATTACATGAAATGAAAGGATAATACAGATTTATAGTGGATAGTCTAAAGAAATATCTTAAAGCTTCTGGATTTAAGATTTAGAATTTTTAGCCTTTTGCGAGCTAGTCTCACATGAGCGTTTTCATAAAGTGGATTGTGTTTTCCCCTTCTCCGCCAGGAGTTAATTTAATGGTTGTGAATGTCAGGTAATACACATTAAAAAAGGATTGAGGGCATCAGGTTATCACTTTTATTGTCTGCTTTGTGCTTTGTTATCCACCAGCTTGGTGAATTTCCACCCTGAACATCAATGCTATTTTTATCCTGTAAGATCAGAACGGAGGTGGAAACTGATGATGGCTGACTAACTAAAATAAAAGCTTGTCAAATGGGAAAGGGTGCTCGTTGTTATGATCCACTCAAAGAGGCCTGGGGAGAGAGTTCACATGTCTATGGGTGTAAGTGAACTACTGAACATTACCTAGGTAGTTAAGTAGTTTTAAAGCCTGCAGTTCTTTTACACAATATTGGAATGGATTACTGCTTGATCCATTTGAAGTCACATTTGAGGTGTGCAATTGGAAAAAAAGAACAAAAAAAAAAAGAACTGACTATGAATTATTGAATTTCCAGAGTGGCTCAGAACAGCTTAGGAATATCATGTTTTAGAGCATTTGACTTTGTACAAAATTACATCCTGCGGCTTCAATTACAAATTAATTATCATTAAATGCTGAAACAAACAAACAAACAAACAAACAAACAAAAAACATCCCTCTAATTATTGACTTTGTGAACATGTCAGACTGGACAGTGGTTGATGTCATCAATGTTAACGACATGACATTGATGACGTAATGAAGGTATAAAAGACAAATCCAAATGATTATGTAAAATCTTATAAAATACACCAAACTATATTTTGTGACTTGAAAATTGTAATTTTTTTTAGATCCTTTTGCACGGTTATTCATTATCACCACACTGACTGCAAAGTCAATTTTTTTTTTTTACATGTATAAAGATGAACCGGAATTGGCTGTTTTTCAGTTAGATTGGCCGTACGATTGCCGGATAAGCCTCAGGTTTAAACGATTCTGTACAGGGCGCAGAAGCTTGAGAATGGCGCAATCAAAACACATTTTTATGGCATTACATTACCAAATATCCAAACTCTGTAAGCAAAGTAGTCTCAAACCCACTCATCACACACTCTAATACCAGCCTCAAAATAGCGCTAATTAGTTCGAAGATGCACTCATCCGCGTTCCCACAGCCTCTCAACCCGAGCGTCCACTGTATTAAGTTGAGTTTTAAAGCTTTGGAGAGATTTGAGGTGGTAAAAAAAAAGGTTTAAAATTGTAACAAAATCAGGGGAAATCTAATATCCAATCGGGATGTTTATAAAATGATGACACTTATAGAATTTAAATTTGAATCAAATTAGCTCCGAGGTATCGTGATAATATTGTATCGGAGATGACTGGTGATTCCCATCCTTAATGATCATATCAAACAGCAGATTAAAACCCTAGGTTAAAATGTTACTTTGTCCATGTTGATTTCTGATTCTTCCTCTGCTAAGATGATTTAAGAGCTACAGGCATTAGCACAGGTGTGGAAGTGTCCTGGTTAATGCTTTAACATTCTTGCATTTAATAGCTTATTAATGCCACAGCAGCCAGGATCTTGGTAAGAACATGGCTGAATACAGATACAAGACCCTACCAGTTACATGCCTGGACTTCACACAGCATTATGCACAAAGAGATTGGGTTGACAACAACTAAAAGCATCTACATGCAATTCTAAATATAATTGCTCACTTAAAAAGAGGCTGAGCGAGCAGAAAAAATAAGCCATTTCAAATTTCACATTCTGTTCAGAATTGCTTTTCTATTAAATCACTTAATGTGTTGTTTAACCTTCAGAAATGTTTAAATGGAAAGGGCAACCATCTTTTTTTCAGCAATAAATTCACTACAGGAACTCTATCATAGTAAGAGCTAATCATGAAAAGAGAGTGACAATGGCTCTACATTTATTAGTGAATAGTGTACACTATCTGACCCACTGTATTTATATATATTTTTTCACTATAAGACAAAAATATGTAGACACCTGACCATCAAAATGAATATGTACATACTGGGTGTTAAGTTCCAATCCCACCCCTCACCAACACCACTCCCAGAAGAGTTATATCCCTTCTGAAGATAACTCTTCTGGGAAGGCTTTCTGCAAGGTTTTGTAGTGCTTATGGGCTAATTAATGCAAAATTTAGTTTAAGGACCTTTTTTGATATCAGACAGTACATGTTGGATGAGAATGCCTTGCTGTTGGCCTTCCAACCTAATGCTGTGAAGATTATGGTTTACTCAACGGCATTGACATTCCTCTACAAACCCCAAACTCATCAAATCTTGTCCTTATGGGCACCCCATAAGGACAAGATTTGATGAGTTTGGGGTTTGTAGAGGAATGTCAATGCTGGAAGAAAAACTGGCCTACCTCAAATTGCTGCCACATATAATTAAAAAGAAAATAAAAGTTCAAACACTGAAATAGACCAGACCATGAAGGCAGAGCAGAAATTTCAGAAACTGACTTACGGCGAAGGTGGCAACCTATGATGCCACATTAAAATCAATGAGCTCCGGGTCAGTGTTTGTCTAAGGTGATTGCATGGCTAATGCCAAACCTACAATGACATTGTATCCAAATACTTAAACTTCAATATGGAGTTGATTCCCCTTTTCCAGCTATAACAGCTTCCACTCTTCTTGGAAGACTGGCCACAGGATTTTTGGAGTGTTTCTGTGGGAATTTGTGGCCATTCATTCTGTGGAGCATTTATGAGGTCAGGCACTGATGTTGGACGAGAAGTCCAGGCTCGCAATCTCCGTTCCAGTTGACCCCAAAGGTGGTCGATGGGGTTGAGGTCAGGGCTCTGTGCGCTTAACCCAGTCAAGTTCTTCCACACCGAACTCATGATACCATGTCTTTATAGTCCTCGCTTTGTGGGCATAGTCATGTTGGAATAGAAAAGGGTCTTCGCCAAACTGTTAGCACAAATTTGGAAGCATAGCATTGTCCAAGATGTCTTGGTATGCTGAAGCATTAAGACTGCCCCTCACTGGGGATAAGTGGCCGATTGATTGAAACACCTGAATTCAATAATTAAGGGATTTGGCCGAACACTTTTTGTCTATTTAGTGTATGAGAATGGCATATTGTCACTGAGGTCTGAGCCAGTGTTTGTCCACGTTGATTGCATGACTATGATTGATTGTATGAACCTGTAAGGAATGGGTGTGGCTGGACTCGAAGCCATACACTGTAATTTGCAGGGTAGTCGCCAACTAGAAGTGCAAAAGAAACATAAGTAAAAAAATAAAGGGACGACACATGGGTAAATGTAAATGGGTAAAAGAAATGAAAATACAACTCAATATGTGTATATTCATGTGTGACAGAGAGAGTGGAGGCTGTAGAGCACTCATGGGTGTATGGTGGGTGGTGGTGATGGATATGAGCTCAGAATAATCCTTGTACTCTATTGTCTCATTCTTTCAAACTCATCTCCGCTTTCATAAAAGGAGCTAATGAGAGAGCAGAGCTTTTGGCTGTAAGGGCATACGCAGGACAGCTGGACAGAGAGAGATAACAAGAACAAGTAAAAGAGACAGGAGAGCTCAGTGCAGCATGGGGAGGGAGGGAGGGAGGGAGGGTAGTGGTATACAGCACAGTGATGAGAAGAGATTGATGGAGTACCATTAAGTCCTGCTCTTCAGCTGTCCTACCTACTGTACAGTACCTGTCATACGCCATTCATGCTAGATTTGGCCTTGTGGGGATGCACCGGCCCTCAGATTGTAAAGGTAACATGTGAGTAAGAGAGAAAGCTTTGACAACTTGGGCTGTAGCCCACAGAGCAGTACTAAAATGACTGATGTTGGTAACCCACAACACAAATGACGATGACAAGCTGCTTTACAGCACTGTCTGGTGTTTAAAGCATTATACTAAAAAAATAACTGTTATTAATAGAAGCTGTGCAATAACACCAAATATTTAATGAGTTTTCACTACTTGGCTACAAAACACACAGCAGTTAAGCGGTGCAAACGGACTGGGAACATCTCAGTCATGAGATTCTGAATGACTCATGCTGTTTATCACACAGTAAATGCCCTCTCCAGACTGCATGTCACCCTGCTGGTGTTTAGTATCTTATGGAGCGTTTCCCAGGGCATGAAGCAGAGTGCCAATCCATCGCAGCGAACACACATATACATACACTATGGGCAATTTGGGATCACCAATTAATCTAACCTGCATGTCGTTAGACTGTGGGAGTACCTGGAGAGCATGCAAAGTCTATTCACTCAGACCCAAGGCGGGAATCGAACCCGGACCCTGGAGGTGCAAGACGACAGTGCTTACAAGTGTCTTAGTGTTTCAGGTTTCAGTGTCAACGAAAAGTGAAAATTCCAGGTTTCAGTGAAAATTAACTACTGCTGGGCCACATCCCACCAAAAAAACTCTCATGTCTCTGCACTGTGGGAGGAAACCGGAGTACCCTGGGGAAACCCACCAAGCACAGGGAGAGCATGCACTTCCCTTCTTACATTTAAGCATTTGGCAGACACCCTTATCCAGAACAACTTACATTTTTATCTCATTATACATCTGAGAAGTTGACTGTTAAGGGCCTTGCTCAACTCCATGCACACGGAGATGGGAATCAAACCCAGACCCTGGAGGTGCAAGGCGACAGTGCTAACCACTACACCACTGTGCCGCCTCGATTCATTTCTTCTTCCACAATAACCAATGTATCCTGGTCAGGTTATGGTAGATCTAAAGCCTGTGTCAGCACAACATTGAACACAAGATGGGAGCATGCAAAACTCCACCCAGGCTGGAAGTAAAGCACAGGGTCAAGCAAGGCACCCTGGTGTGACCACAGCACCCGTTTACCACTCTGTGACCACAGCACCCGTTTGATATTCAGATAAATATAATATACTTGCTATAATTAGTTGCTCATATGCAGCTTATACGAAACAGAACTGACAATATTTGTGTATTAAATTAGTGACACTTCTCTTTGACACTTTATTTTTCTTCCACGAAATGTGATTTCAAAAATTACTAAACAGACCGCCACTGGTTCATCCAATCAGTGTCAAAATCATTTAATGAAGCATAATGTACAATCATCTTTTCCTCTTAGCATAATAATTCTTCTGTTTCCAAAGAAAAATTCATCTTGGGATTTATGAAGGCATCTTTACTGCCTCGCCAAAAAAACAAAAGACACAAACAAACAAAACATGATTCATTCAATCTCCTTTAGCATTGATTACAGCACACAGTGTTTTGGCCAGTTCATAGCTAAAAACGATTCCTCATGTTCCCAGAAAGACTATTTCACATTCCTGTGCAATCAGGGAGGAAAAATGCCATTCATGTAATTTAGCACATTCAGGTCATCAGCTGACTTATCTAGTGTTTATTGCCATGTAATGCTGTTGAGCCTAGACCTGAGCAACTGAAGCAACCCGAGATTGTAACACTGCACTTTCCTTCTTACATTTACAAGACACCCTTATCCAGAGCAACTTACATTTTTAGCAGGTTGGTGGTTGTCCTTGTTGGGCCTTGGATTTGAACCTGGGACCTTCCTAACCGTAGTCCAATGACTTAACCACTGAGCTACCCCTGACCTTACGCTAATGCACTCATCGCCCTGGAATAGAGTCAATCTCAACTCATCAGACCACATGACCTTTTTCCATTTCTCCTAAGTCTGATCTTTATGCAAATTGAACCCTTTTTTCTGGTTAGTCTCAGTAACAAGTGGTTTTCTAATGGACACTTAGCTTTGTTTAATAGTGAAAGTAAGGGCATTTATAATTATTTTTTTATATTAGTGGTGTCCAATTCCTCCCCGCCGCTAGGGGGGGCTCCCACATTAAGGCTTCCACTACCACTCAGTCGGGATGGCGAAGACTATCCCGTGTTTCCTCCGAACCGTGTGATGTCAGCCGAGCGCATCTTTTCGAACTGCTCGCTCACGCACCGTTAGGGGCGGAGTAACACACTCGGAGGAAAGCGCTAGCCGCTCCTTCCGCGTGCGCGAGCTCACAGACGCCCCTGATTGGCTGTAGAGCCGTGATTAATGTGGGAGCACAAGTGCCTCTCATCCCTCCCCCCTGAGAGAGCTCGGCCAATCAGCTCTCTCTGTGTCTCCGGCTGTGAGAGGAAAACAGCATCATCCAGGGTAAGGGCATTTCTAAATGTGCACAATGTCATGAGAGCTTATGGGATTGGTACTAAACAGCTAGTTTTTTTTTTTTTTTACCATGCAACGTCTCCACGTGGTTAAGTCATCTTCATTCATGATTGTTGTACAACCACATTTCGTCTACAAAGGTGACAAGTTCAGCACTATCCTTCCAGGTTTTGATAATGTGTAGAAGGGTTCTAAATCCAGTCTCAGTAATTTCAAATCTCCCTAGTTGTTTTCTTTGCTTGATGCAGTCCAATAAATTGACCTTACTGAAATGGTGACTTTTTGGTCAGGCAATGTGTAATTTAGCTGTTTTGTTCTAGTAATCACGCCTTAGTTTTTTTTATTCCTCCCATGCTCCTGAGGGTGGCAAGTTCAAACATTTTTGTAGCAATCTAGCCCAACTCTCCTCCTTTCTCATTCAGACTTGGCAATGGTAGAGTAATTTTGTAAGGGCAGTGGGCCTTGCCTATGTGATTTACCCAGATCCAACATACAGTAATTGCCAATTTGCCTGCAGTTAATGGGCATTTTGTAGGTAATTTCCTTCCCTAGGCCCCCCTGTTATTAACTTTTTTGTAAGTAATATTAAAATTTGCACCTGTTTTTTCCCCAGAAACCTTTAATAAATTATGGGCTCAATGGTAAGAAAACCCCTTTTTGTGAGTATGGCTTCTGGCCACTCTACCCATTGCCTGCACCATATTGTTTTACATTCACACTGCATCTATGTTACACACACACACATATACACTGGTCTTAGCCAAGCTACGCTGAGTCCAGAATCTATAAGAAAAGCATAGTGCGTGGTGCTAAGGCTATTACGTGAGCCTAATCTGGTCCAAAAAACGTAATCACCGTAACCACTTTCAGTTCTGCACTGTAAGCCAATGGCATTATAATGTACAGTAGCATGTGAAGTATAGGAACATAGAGAGGGAGAGGAGTCATGCATTATTCCCATCATTCTAACAGTATTTTGGGATTACAGTGACAGGGACATGACAGAGCTCTTTACAGGCCCACGTTAACACGCATGATTACAAACACACATTCAATACACTGCAAACACTGAGGATCCTCCCACATGGCAGTCACACAAGATCTGGCATTTGAAAAGTTGCTCACGATTTAATATATTACACTCACTCTCTCTCTCTCTCGTGCTCTCTCTCTCTCACTCACTCACTCGTCTATACCGCTTTATCCTATATACAGGGTCGCTGGGGCCTGAAGCGTATCCCAGGAGATTTAGGGCACAAGGTGGGGTACACTCGGGGCAGGGTGCCAATCCATCGCAGAGCAAACACACACTCATTCACACGCTTCAGGCAACTTGGGAACACCAATTAGCCTAATCTGCATGTCTTTGGACTGTGGGAAGAAACCGGAGTACCCGGAGGAAACCCACCAAGCACAGATAGAGCATGCAAACTCCATGCACACAGACCCGAAGTGGGAATCAAACCTTGCTGGAACCTGGAGTTGCTGGAGTGCTAACCACTAAGCCACCGTGCCACCGCTAATATATTATATTCTTTTAACATATAAAAATGCTGTCTCCATTTTTAAATGTTTGAGATTCGTAATACTGTGTGTATTTAGCTGAAAATTAGTGCTTCAAGCAGCAAAAGTCAATAAAAGTGTGGTCTTATACCATTGTGTGTATGTGTGTGTGTGTGTGTTAGCCACTATGGGAAAATCAATGTGCACGGAGACAAGAACATGCCACTCTGTGTCTCTTAGGACTGACGACCGCTCATGTGGAAACACACTAAGATAGAGAGCACAATCATTATTGTGCAAAGACTGTAAGCGCAATAATGCATAAATGACTGAGTACAAAACATTTTGCCAAATCAGTGACTGCAGACTCCATTACTGCTGCCTGACTGCAAAACCCAGAACCAGTATTCGACTTCTCGGTATTCAAGGCAAGGGATTTCTTTTAAATAAATTGTTAGAAGTGCAGTCATTCTCCTCCTGATGATATGGTTCTGTGACTTAGGAATATCTTATACAGTTTATCAAAATGATTCACAACGCTGGGTCTGTTTACGAGCATATAAATGTGCAAACGCATGCATATAAATTTGCAAATGTAAATCAAAATGTAGGCATGCAAATACATTTCATTCTGATTGCAAAGTTCAATTAACTGTTTGCGTGAACTTGAATCTCTTTACATGTGCGCTAAGCTAGAATGTCTGGGGAAGATCATCTATGAAACAAGAACTTGCAACTCTATCACGATTTGTACCCTGGAAATCATAACCCTATCAAAAACCTGTTTATGTGAGAGTATATTGTTGGAACATTTCTTTTTTTTTTTTTTTTACTTTTTTATTTAGCATTTTGCTTCCAAAGTATGTTTGTCTTAAATCATATCAGTCTCACAAAACCTCTCTAAAAGTCATCATTTAACAGGAGATGAGAGAAAGAAGCTGCATCAACCTCTTTCATCTAACCTCAATTAATTAAAATCCTTTTTAAATATATAACAATTAATTGGTTTGTAGGCGGCAAGGTGGGATAGGGGTTAAACACTTTCACCTCTAGGTTCCGGGTTTGATTCCTGCCTCGGGGTCTGTGTGCATTGAGTTTGCATGTTCTCTCCGTGCCTGGTGGCTTTTCTCCGGTTACTCCGCTTTCCTTCCACAGTCCAAAGACATGCAGATTAGTCTAATTGCCCGTAGTGTCTAAATGAGTGTGTATATGTGTGCCCTATGATGAATTCGCACCCTGTCCAGAATGTACCCCGGCTTGTGCCGTAAGTCTCCTGTGACAGGCTCCAGGCCCCCACAACCCTGTATACTCAGTAATTGTTTTTTTGGCTTGAACTTGAGATGTGTTTTGATCGACCCGCCATGCTGATCATTTTACAGTTGGACGGAAATGCATGCCTTAATTCTGTTCAGCTGTATGCTGGGTTCAAAATACCTCTAGAAATAGAGAAGGGAAAAACATCTCTCCTGTTCTGGCTTTCCTTCACTGGCTACAGTCAAATACAGGATCGACTTTAAAATTTTATTATCTGTTTAAAAATTTTCTCATGGCCGTGAACCAAGCTGTATTTATGACCCTGTGTGCACACATTCTACACCAGGAGCCCTGGGATCTTCCAACCAGCCGCTTTTAACTCTTTCACAGAATTGAATGTGGTTCTGTTGCAGCTTACCCTTTGTATATAAGGGTATTCCTACAATAGATTTGTTAAAATTTAATCAAATAAATGCATTTATTCTCTCAGGCGTTTGTCATATTCTGCGATTTATGGATTTTTCTTTTTACTGCTTTTTATTGTTTCATCGATTCATCAATTTCTTCTTTTTTTTTGCTGGTGGTTATTTTTATAAGGAGCATATACACAAAAATCACAGAATTATAAGACGAACTAAACTCAAAATAAAAACAAACTGTATGAGAAGACATAATATAATTACTACTTGCATGATGTAAATACTTAAAGAAATTAATATAGACTGCCTTGTAAACATCCTCGTTCAGCAACACTGTATGCAATAAATTAAGTCTTTGCGCTGTTTTTTTTTTTTTTTTTCTTCTTACCATAACCTGACCCTTATCTTTGATTTTCAGCTGCACCGTGCAATCATGACACAATTGCAGATAATGGTTATCCCAAGCTTATTCATTAGTTCATTATTTCAACGGCTAATGACTCTAATGGTTGGCACTAGGCTTTGTCAAAGTGAGCCTCTGGTGAATCCACTCTATGATTATTGTTTTCACTGCAGTCTCCCCTGTAGTAATTTCATCAGTCTGATTAATAACTATGCCGAAAGCTCAAGAGAGAATGTACAAATTGCTTCTCCATATTTCACTGACAAATCATGTCAATCCGAAGAGAGCTGGCTCTTCCTGGAAAGCAAGTCATTATCCAAATGTTTATTACAGTCGTCCTAATGTTTACTAGAGAAATCAATGTTTGAGCTACAGATCTCTCAGTAAAAATCCCATTAACAAGTTGGAAACACACAACATTCATTTAAAATAGTGTTCAAAAACTGCTGCTATACAAAAGGTCACATGTACTGTTATTGAGGGCCTCTGAAATTTCCAGGAACAGCTTATGAATATTGTCTATCTCCAACTATAGGATGGCTTTTAGAAATGCAGAACAGCCTTCTCCATTATGTTGGCACTCTCCCTCTACAGAACGCAAGGTTTTGTATAAATATACGCACACAGTAATTGCTTATAGTGAAAAATGCAAAACATGCCCTTCAAACAACGAAGGAAGGTGGCATTCATGAATTGTAGTATGCATGAGAGACACACTGTAGATTCACGGTAGAGAGTGTGCGGATGACAATGATTGGGAAATACTGTACTGCTCGTACAAAAGTGTAAATACTGTACAAAACTACCCAAACAATAGCAGGGTGTCATTCCACACAGAACTGCCAGAATGCAGTGCATCAACTGTGGAATCATGAACACTTTTAATCCTATCAATAAAAATGTGTAAAAAATAATAATCTTGGCACAGGTTCGCTAAAGCATGACAAGACTGGAAGAACCACAACCTCGTCTGTGCCCATTGTAACGTCAGATTCCTGTTCGATGCTAAAAGAAATACAACCCAATGTGGTCTTCTGCTGTCATATTTAATCCATTTTAAGATGTGTTGCGTGTACTTAGATGCTTTTCTGCTCACCACAATGGACCATGTTTTCCAGTTGAATGCACCCTAGCGGAAACTAAATCCAACATGGCCAATGAAGGGGTCATGTGTTGAGCAGCAAAGAAATGGATTTTCCAGTTTATCGCCCTTAGTGGGTATAAATGTCATAAGTGTTTCAAAATGGCAGCCAAAGGGGACATGGACTTCGTTAAATACTTCTCCCTACTTGGTTGACACACACACATACACACACACACACACACACACACACACACACAAAAACAAAAAAAAACATGCATTAATCGAAGTCACTGAGATCACAAAAACTGCGCAGCCAAAAACGTAACCACTGAGATGTGATTGAATAATTACTGCTGTGGTTAAAGTTTAAGCTTCCAACTGAAGTGAAACAATTAGACTAAATAGCTCTGTTGTGATAAGTCCCTAGTTGTGAGGCTAATCATAAAAAAATAAAAAAAAACTCTATTTGCTAGAAAGCATAAAGATTGGACTTTGGAGCCCAGGAAAAAGGTCATGTGATGTGATGAGTCCAGATTGACCTATTCCAGAGTGATGGGTGTGTCAGGGTAAGAAGGGAAGCACATGATGGGATGCACCCATCATGCATAGTGGCCACTGTACAAGCCTCAGCTGGGATGGCTTTAGCTGGTCAGGTCTAGGCTCAGCAAAGTCCTGTATGCGGCAATAAAATGAAGGCAGCTGACGACCTGAATGTTTAACTAACGTTGTTGAAACCGAATGCCAGAGTTAATTCACACTTTAATCAACGCCTAAGGCAATTTAACTAAGCATTACAGTGTGCAACATATTTAGGCCATGCATTACTCTGATGCCACACAAATTGGCTGGTCATTGTGGACGTATAAGGGACGTATCATGTCAAACAGGGACTTGAACTGGTCTCGTGAATTTCTCATGAATGAAGGCATAAAACTGATTGAGCATTCACAGGAAGTACTGCTGTCATTTAAAATGTTTTACTGAGACTAATTACAGAAATCTTATGTAAATGTACATTCAGCAGTGCATGCTCTTTGAAAATCAACAAGTACTGTAACTTGTTGCCAACTTACGGAAAAGACGCATATGTCTGTGGGTATGTGTCATATAACTGTACACATTCATTGACGAACACTACTTGCAAATTACAGGAACTCTCCTAGTAGTTATTGTCACATGACCCATACAGTCCTGATGAACCCTTGTACCCAAGTACTTACTGATGATTGCTTGACGGAAGCACATATAATTTTATATGCATATGTATATGCAATTAACTAATATCACTGAGACAATCGGCCCCCAAAAATGGTATTGAAAAGGTTCAACCCTTAATGGTTATGTGAGTCACTCTGTGAGTATTTTTTTTTTATTCTATGAGCCTAAACCTACTGTCTTATATCTGAAAGATTTAAAAGCCACCTTTACAGGCTTTCAGATGCCAATACACAATCTATGGGGTGAAAGTGTTTTAACCATCATCATGAGGATGCTATTCATTTCGTGCATTTGCTACATCAAGCAATTTATTATTTAAAAATGTTTTTTACTGTAAACTGGACCTCAGATGCCTTCAGGGAGTACATAATCAGCATCTTTTGCCAAATGTCCATATTTTTTTCTATACTCATTTAAAAACTCACCATCACAAGTCATATGTGCACAACACACAAGAAGAAGTGTGCAGCCTGGTGGAGCGGACTGCAACATGGCATGATGGATGGTAAGGAGCTGAGACATGTCAACCACAAGAGACAGACATAAATCATTGCAGAGAGGGTAAAATAACTAAGAAAGAACGATCAGAGATTGAGATAAACAAAAAGAATGGGACAGCAAGTCTATTAATTCGTAATCACACAAAGAGTGTGAAAACAGCACCCAAAAAGAATGTAGTTGCACACATTAATACTTTTGTTGGGACATTTTTGTTTCATTGTTTAGATTTGATTACATCATTGTAATAAGATTTATCTCCAACCAGAGTTGCATAGATTTCTGGTCAAGATCTTGTATTGATTGCAGGATAGACAAGCCACCTCATAAAGTCTTCTCCAGCACATCCAAAAGATTTTTGATGGGGCTGAATCATGGTGTCAGTTTGAGCTCAATGAATCTTGGCATTGTCATCCTGGAATATGCCTGTGCCATCAGCAACTTTATGCGCTTCACTTCTTACTTTGACATGCCCATCATTCTGGAATAGGGTAAATCTGGTTAGACTTGCATTGGAGGGCATTGTGATGTCTCAGTCGTAGGCTTCTTGCCTGCCATGTGGTTTCACATCCCAGTCCATGACCTCCATGGGTCCTTAGTGCTGGTGTCAAGCCTGAATAAAAAAGGGAATGGTGCATGATGGAGGACGTCAAACATACTGTAGAGCCTGTTGGCATAAAGCCGAAATCCAAAGTACGGCTTGGATAATCCATTGTGGTGACCCCTAATGGGAGCAGCTAAAAGAATAACATGGCCTTCTGCACAACAAGCCCAAGAGATACTTTTTTGAGAGATTGAGGCAGATTGTGAAGAGAAAGTTGGGATACATCAAAATGTTAAGATAATATGGAACTCAGTTCTGACTATAAGAGTAAAATAAAAGATGATTGTAATTCAGAGCACAGATCCAGAGACAGCCTACCACAAAAGGAACACCCAAGACTCCGAGGCAAAGAGCCCCACATCAACCAGACCAGGTACCAAGAAGAATATTTATGCCCAAGAATGGTCAGATTCAGTAGTCATCTCCAGTCTTCAACGAGTGAATCACCTTGATCTGTAATGTAAGACCAAATTCCTGGACCCATAAGGATGACAGTAAATCATGTCCATAACGACGACAACAACAAAAAAAAAATCATAATTATAGATATATACACTACCGTTCAAAAGTTTTAGAACACTTGCAAATTTCTTTGTTTTTGTTTAGTGATTTATTTTCTACAT
>JAQMYJ010000023.1:23782356-23796030 GCA_030014305.1 Clarias laeviceps
TATATATATATATATATATATATATATATATATATAAACATTTTTGCAAGAGGCTGTGTGTTAATTAATGATGTAGATAGTGGAATGGAATACATTATCAGGTATGACTAGTGGTGCTCCTGTCAGGTCCATTTAAATGTGCTTCTCTCATTACCTTAGCTCAGTGCAGCAGAGAAGGAGAAAACTTTTAATTTTAGAAAAATTTAACAAATGCAGTAGGCCACCTTTGCACCAGCTCACAATTTTTATAATACATTTTCAAATATAGGACAAGATGGAAATAGTCCCTTTAAGTTACTTCGTACAGGAATAATGATAAGACATTAAAGAGATCAAAGATGAACATAGGTATTAAGTTTGGTGAGAAAAGTTCTACACTAATAATGTAAAAATGCCTAATGAAAGCTTATTGGTTTATTGTGGTAAAGTAACCCAGTTATCATAACATGCCATAGCAATACAAGCCAGTCAGTTGCCTGTAGGACAGTCATATAAGATTGTCAAGCAAAGCTTCACAAAGAGTTTAGTGAGGCTGGAGTCATTGCTTCAAGAGCCACTATGCACAAACATCTTCAGGAAATGAACTCAACATCATTGAGATTACAGGAAGAGGCAGAAGGATTTGAAGCAGATCTATGGTGAGTTCTCTAAGATGTTTGGTACAATCTACTTGTCGATTTATTAACCTGTGTGCAAGTACCTAGGATTGTTGACGATTGTGGTTTTGCAGGCAAAAGGTACTTGGTCACATCAAATACAGATTTGATTTGGATTTCTCTTCTATTCATTTACTTTCCATTTTGTTAATTGATAAAAATAAACTATTAACACTTCTATTTTTGAAGAAACCTGCCAGATTCTGCACTTTTTCTATAGCAAACGGCTTCTTTCTTGGTTTCCAAGGTGATCTGTTACACCTCAAGCTTCCTTGTATTCACATACTGTATAATTCTTCTGAAGAAGGAATAATAAAAGACAAGAGAAAGCAAGTGAAAGAGGTATCTTCAGCACAAAAACTGAAATAGAAACATGATTAAGAAAAGTAAATGAGTCAGTGAAAGGAGAATGTCAGCCATTATTCACATATGAGGGGTATTTTCACCATCATGACACCAGGGCTCATTCTACAAGCTCTCAATAGAAGAAATTAAGTGTTAATTTAGCTTTTTAATATCAGCTTTAATATTAGTATTACAAAAATAATTAATCCACAAAGATCATTGACTATAAGCCATGCAATATTCACTAAATTAATCGTTTAGGGCAAGATAAAAAACAAAAATAAATAAACCTAACTAATAAGTGCAACTGTGGTAGACACTAGTTACAGTCATGAGGTGCCAGTATGAAGTGGTATTTAAAAAAAGTTAATACTGTACATCCCGTTGACATATCATTAAAAAAGTCACCACAACACACCCAGGTAAACCATGATCCTACATCTGACTACTCAAAGGTCATCATAACTCATGAATTCATACAGTATGAACAATGGAAGTGGGCTTAAGAGAAGGTCTTACAGTATTTTGATGTTACAAAGGGTGGCAATTTTGAGGTACCGAGAGGCCAGTTCATTTGGCTGCATTGTTGTCTAGTTTCTTAAAATTTTGCCTTTCTCTCCAGGGCGTCTTTGACCTTAGGTCTAAAGAGCAAGTCTGTCACTTGAGGTCAGTTAACTTGCATGTGTCTGGCAACTTGGATTACACCAATTAAACTTGCCACCATCCATAAACCATCCTGGAAAAGGTTGTCTTTGTAGAGGGTGATTCACTCAAAAGAGGCCCTAAATATTCGTAAATAACTCTTGCTATGCCTATATATACCTTGACGTATGTGTAATCAATTGCATTGCATATGAAAAGATTTCCATTTTCTGCCAGACACATTTCGATGTGGCGCTCCATGTTCATGAATGTACCGCAACCGGTGACAGCATCTGACACTTTTCTTCATATCACTTGCTTTGAGCTCCTGAACAACAGTGACAAGATACGTACACATGCAATTTTGCCCTTTATGCAGCTCTCTGACATGTTGAAAAAGACCTCCCAGTCTAATGTGTAAGGCATCTCGGAGATTTCATATGTGACTGCTGCAGACGAAGTTGCACATCACTGCGACATTTTTGGACGGCCTCTGCCATGAGAAGGGATCAATGATACCGTTGTTTCCAGTTTCCGTACCATCCTCTGAATAACACTCTTTAAGGGTACATCAGAAACACCATATTTCTTCCTAAACTCACTCTGACATTGCTTAAACAAATTGGTGACCCCAACAGGTTCGCAAGATTAAGACGCGCTGCTCATTACTGTACACCACCATCCTGATAAGAAGTCGAGTGACTGAGTGAAGGGGTACGGCACTAAATAGCGCAACGGCTATCTGGCGCCTACAGTACCTTATCGGTCTGATTCAGGTTCGAAGCTCCATATAATGAGGAGCATATTGTATGTTGTTTCATTCAGATTGCGTCGTCCTAGCGAGATTTATTACAGAATATTCAGGGTCTCTTAATCACCCTGTATCTATCACGCCCAGATGTCCTACTGCCAAGAGTGAGGCTTTAACCAGCTCCATCCACTAAGGGCTTGTATAATGGAATAAACTATCCAAGGCAAGTAGCAAAATGGATAACGGAATGAAGTGGTACATTGAAACGTGCTTCTCAAGCACCAAATGCAGTCATATGACATTGTAGGGAAGTCCTATGACACTGCCTCAAGTATCGGCAATTCAAATGTCTGAACACTGTTTTTAGTCCATTGAAACCATCAGCGATGTGATACAAGTGTCAAGAGCAGACATAGTGAAAAACTGACGAGCACTATGTGGAAGAGCACCTTCACTGATATGGACTGTCATCAAGCCATGGAATTTGGGCTGCTGCTAATTTTGGGTTTGCTTTTTTAGCCTGTTTGGAACCTGGCAGCGATGGATTCTGGTATGGTCTATATGGTGAAATTTCTGGATGCAGCTGAAACAGCTCTGGCTAGCATCTCAGTTGTGCATGTTCAACTATAAGGAGCTGAAGACACAGGAATCAGTTCCAGGATCTTGAGACACCGATCAATTTTTCAACTTCTTTCTCTTAATACTTATGAGTTGTCATTGAAAATGGCTATTTATAACTACTATAGGAGGTTGCTTTGGTTGTGGCTTAGAACGACACACCTTGAGAAATAAACAACTAAGTAGGCTCCACTCCAGCTCCAGGGTGCAATCTGTTTAATGTAGTAGGCTAGAAGCAGCTCAGTCTCATTAGCTATTTTAGCTGCAGGTCCAATAGTCAGGAAAATGTGAAGATTTGGAGTCCAGCTAACATCGCAAGGTCAGAACTCACAGGAAATCAGGTCTCTCTGTAGCTGGTGATGTGAAAGGTATGAAAATATTGAGGGAAGGTACAAACTAAAGAGAATGTGAGATCTTTCCAGGATCCAGCTAACTGGTTGATAGTTTGAATAATAGAATAATCTTAGTAATAAAGACTACCAAGCCAAAAAGCAAACCCAACCCCCTAATAGCTGCAGGGTTCTGAACGAACCCAAAGTGCATGCAATAAACTCACCCTGGACATGATGACATGAGAGAAGATGATGGGAGTCTGTCACAGGCATTGGGCGACAGATTTTCTATTGATCCACTGCAGTTGCAAGCTGTTACACAGATAGCTCCAAGGTGTACATGAGGGCCGATATTAAATGAGAAGAAGAAAGGGAGCAGTGGTGTAGATGAGCATGAAAGATCTATGAAAGCATGAGTAAAAAAAGGATATCCAGGTGATTCTCACTACCCCGGGTAATAAAGTTGAATCACCATTACTTTATGATTTCTATCAGAATAAAAAGAGTTGAAATGAAAGGTCTTTTTTTTTTTCCCCCTGGTTAACACTTATGATTTACAACACTCCGAACAGCCCAATATCTCATAGTCAGAACATTCGCACTGATTTAAATGGAATCTATATGTAAATGTGTGTGTGTGTGTGTGTGCATAGAGTGCATACCAAATGGTTTATAAATGTATTGATTAATTTTGATGAACTCCCAGCCAACTAGAAAATAGTTTATTCAGGTCCTAATAAATGAAACAGTACACATTATATTTATTTTAGACCATAGTCTTATTCATCCAAGCCTTTCTCAGCATTCTACATGAGCAGACATTGTTGCTAAAAATTATACAGCACTAATACAATTTAACCAACAGACTTTCATAAAGTATGTACACGTGGGCAGCAGTTTGCTTCCAAATTGTAGTTAATTACGGGTATTTTACTCTCAATCCTTCTCTCACGAACACACACACACACACACACACACACACACACACACTTGCACAACAAGACTAAAAAATTTCAAATGAGGACACAAACTAAATAAAACCTGGTGTGTAGGATGGATCATATTCAAGATATCATAATTGTAAAATAAAAAAAAAGTATTATTATTTTTGTATATTTTAAAATTGAATTTCTATTTCAGATTTTAAGACCCACCAGTATGTACAAGATTAAATAAAGTGGTATTTATCACATTTATGTACATCCAGTCTATTGCTCAATTACATTCAGAAAATGTGCAACGATGTACAATCCCTCAATTTTGTTGCTTTTCCTCTGCCGTATTTGAATTAGTCCTTATTTATTATTATTTTTTTTTTATTTTACTATTTTTTGAATTTTTTTCCCCGATTTTTCTCCCTAATTTTAGTAGTGTCCAATTCCTCCCAGTCACTAGGGGGCTACCACATTAAGCTTCTACTACCACTCAGTCGGGAGGGCCGCAGACTATCACGTGTTTCCTCCAACCCACGTGATGTCGCCGACCATCTTTTCGAACTGCTCGCTCACGTTGGGGGCGGAGTAACACACTCGGAGGACAGTGCCTCCGCTCCCTCCGCTTACGTGAGCTCACAGCTCCCCGTATTAATGTGGGAGCATGAAGTACCTCTCATCCCTCCCCTCAGAGAGAGATCGGCCAATCAGCTCTCTCTAAACCTCCGGCTGAGAGAGGTTACAGCATCATCCGGGGGTTCGAACCAGCGAGCACTTTACCACTGCGCCACTCGGAGGCTCTGAATTTGTCATTATTTTTATATTAAATAAATATTGCCGGATTTGTCCTTATTTAACCCAGAGCTGGTATGGAAATGCCAGACTGTCTTTTATTTTTCAATGAAACATGCCTGGGAATACAAACCTACTATACAGTAGAAACACTTGAGTGTGAATGAGGATGCTACAGTATAATGCATGTCCTTTAGCCTCCTTAAAAGTTTCTGCCAGAGATCAGTGAAAATTGCACTGGGCAAACAAATCAACTGATGAGCCACTCTCAGCAAAGAGGTTCCTGTGCTCCTTAAAAACACATTCGTCATGCAAAGCTGCCTGTGCCAATTCTTCAAGCAAGGCAAAGTCAGCCCTGGTCTGCAACATCCCAATCAATCCTTACAATGTGCCTTTAATCTGATTTTACTTCATCTGCACACCTGTCCGCTTCTTGTTTGGACCAACATACCAAGCAATTACTGTCAATTATGCTTAAGTGACTGACAATAAGTGTGTTATACTCTTTTCTGCACTTACTCTGAGCATTGATGATGAGGAGTAGTTCTAAATATGCACACATCCTCACATACACAAGAATAACTTGATAAATCACACACCATCCAGTAAAATCCCCAGTGTTGATTTAACATTTTCAAAATTCACATTTTCTACTAGACGTCTACAAACACTATATTCTCAAAGTCCCCTTCAAATTATGCAAATAATACAATGTAATAAAGTTTGCATCTCCCACCTTGAAATAAAAATGTTATACTCATCCATAAACTGCTAGTTTTATAGTCAATGTCACGATCCAAATATGGAAAGAAAGGCTTGGTTACTCTGCCTAGCGACCACACTTTTCTGTGTATTTTGTGCCAAGCTTTACGCAGCTGATTGAAGTCAGACAGTGCAATTTCTCACACTAGCCTGCTGTGTATTTTGACTGTCTTTGGGTCCGTACACGTCGCATCTACTGCGTGCTCGATTTTGTTGTTTTCATGAATAATAGCGGGCACTTTCCATGTGCATCCAACAGCAAAATTAAAAATCCATACTTTTCACAATGCCGAAAAATTTTGAAAGTTGGAGCTGTTCAGGTTCACAAGCAACAATCTACTGGCAAACAGTGCCATTACTTTTGCACTATCTACAAAGTTTAATACTTCAATGAAAGTTGCTTTAAATGTAGAGTTGGTTTTGTTTATGTATCTGATTTAAGTGGCAGTTTTTCCACTAGGTGTGATTATATTTTGTCTCAGACTGCATTAAACATAAATTAGTGATGGGTCGTTCATGAACGATTAATTCTTCATGAATTAATCTTTAACATGATTCAGAAGAACGAGTAGACTCGGAGAGTGATTCCTTAATTTTCTACTGAGCGAGCATGCGCAAAGCATCGCAAAACCTACATAGGTTATGTACAAGAAACAGAAATGAGTAATTACCATTGAGTCTTTTCGGTCCGAATCGTTCGTTCTTTTGTCACATGACTCCCATAGAGGCTATGAAGTGCAGTACACAGGAAACAGAATTGCACGGTTCTCAACGAGTCTTCAAGTCCTAGTCGTTCTTTCTTTTGTCCCGTGACTCCCGTAGACGCTATGCAGTGCAATAGATTCAAAAGACTGAATGACTCAGACTAGAAGATATGAGAGGTGAGCTGCTCATTCTGTTTATAATAATATGTCCTTAGCTGCATTGTAATAGTTTCATTAATGGAACTATAGCCAAAATTTGTGTATGATGACATATTAGGGGTCTGTTTATTGAAAATGTAACATTTTATTTTATTTCTGATCAAAAGAACGAAATGAACTAAATGACTCAAAAAAAGATTTGTTCATTTTGATGAATGAGATTCAAAGAACCGCGTCACTAAAATGATTCAAACTTCCCATCACTAAAATAAATGTATGTTGCCTGTAAACTATAAGCTCAGGTTAATAAAAGTAACTTGCTTATCACCAATTGTTCCAGACCTTTGATCTTTAATAGAAATCAGTTGAAACAGGTGAATATTAAGTTTAAGAACCCCTGCCGCAGGGCATTAACTCCATTTAAGCCCTCATACATATGGCATTTATGTAATGCTCATTTCATAGCCTACTTAAAACTCCACACTCTCTCATGTTGCTGCCAAACTCAAGTCACTTCAAGCTGTCCAAAACCCTTGTCTTTGCATTTCAGCACTCAAAAGATACTTAAAAGTAGCAGCACATAAAATACTATTCCCATTGACCAATTTCAATGATTTTTAG
The DNA here is from genome assembly GCA_030014305.1 of Clarias laeviceps. Lineage (NCBI taxonomy): Eukaryota > Metazoa > Chordata > Actinopteri > Siluriformes > Clariidae > Clarias > Clarias laeviceps. Next base: position 23,789,671 of record JAQMYJ010000023.1, read on the forward strand.
AAATTCTACCAGTGACCTCAGGTGGTTGTATTTGATTGTAAAAGGTCCCACTTGATAAGAGTGTCTGCCAAAATCCTAAATGCAGAAAAGTAAAAAAGAAATGTGAAACTCCAGGTAAGAAAATAACCATGGGGTTACTGGAACAGTGGGGTAACAGTAATTCCGACATCATATACTATAATGTTATATAACAAGGTCTAAGTACTCACAGTAGAGTCAGTTAGTCAAAGGGAAGAGTCTATTGGTTCTCAGGAAGACCACTGATGAAATTACCTTGCCATTACCAGCTAATTATAGTAGTAATTCTGGAAACACTCTCAGACCCCTGAAGCTGGTTGACTTGATGGATGAAAAGATGGATAGATGCATGGAAGAATAGATTAATATACGAATGATATTAGAGTCACTTAGATATGGAGGGATTGAATAGGATAATACACAGATAACATTAAGTCACTTACTGTAGACCTACAGCATTTAAGTCATTTGGCAGATGCTTTTATCCAAAGTGACTAAGAATGGAGCTGAGCAGATGAGAGTTAAAGGGTTTTGCTCATAACCCCAACAGTGGCAGCTTGGCAGTGCCGAGTACACGGGTTATCAATGTGTGCTGCAACTGATGAATTGCTCTTCAAAGAAGTGAAAGGTTTGATTGTAATCTAACAAATTATTGGCTGTGTCAATGTATGTGCAACAAACGAGAGAGAGAGAGAGAGTTGGCAAGTGGAATTGAAGTATATAAAGTAGGTCAAGCACTTCCTTGGCTAATAAAAGCCATTTTTGAATAGACAAAAGAATAATAATAAAAAATAAAAAAAAAACTTTTTTTCTAGGTATAAGGCATTTAAAAGACACACAAATTGGTACACTATTTTAAAGGGACTAAAGTGGTAGTGTGGAATTACACCCACTTACCCGCCCTAAATTCACTAATGAGCTCAATCACTGCACTTTTTTCCCCCCAGCATCTGTCTGGCAGCAACTCAAATTAAATTACGCTGTCAGTCCACCAGGGAATAAACAAAGTGCATTCTAATTTACAGCAGCTTAGAGTCCAGCTGTCATGCATCCTGCAGTGGTGCTGGCCAGTTACTGGCAGTTGCCAGGTATTTGAGAAAGAGAGGGAAAAGACTATAACCGGTTTTGAATAGCCCTCTGAGGACAGAAAACTTACAAAGAAACAAAGCAAACCGGGAAGATCTTAGCAGGTCAGATTGTAACTCTGAAAACCAGGGAAGGACAAAAGTACTCACTGCTTCCTCATCTGCAAACTGAGTTCCATTATCAGCAGTAGGGGAAAGACTTCTCTGAAGACAAACCGATGCTGCTGCAATTGACGTTCACTCACAGGAATCTGAAACAGTGAGAACGTGAGAGGGGGAGCATGAAAAACGATTGTCTAGCTGATGATGATAATGATGATGGGCAGTAAATTATCTATCCATCCATCCATCCATCCAGTTTTTATGGGTTAGTTCTCTGCAATGATACAGTATCTTTAAATTTCATACATTGGAGGACCAGGAACCAGTCTCAGAAAGTTTTCTGTCGATATGTCTGTATATCTGTATGTCTGTACAGCCAGATTTTTTTACAGCATCACACAACACTGGCTGGACAGAATTTAATGTAACTTTGACAGTCCTTAGGTATTTGCCTGAAGTCAAAATGTTATTTCTTTGGCAAAGAGTTCTGCCGTATAGAAGGACATGCAGACGTGTACTGTAATATCACTGACTACATTAGAGCTGATCAGCTTATTTTAAGCTTAAACATGTTAACTATTTCTACAAACTCTTTTCCCGTCAATGACGGATAATTACGCTTTAAAAGAGAATGGGCAACTATGATGGACAAAAATATATCATATACAGTATATAACATACAGTAACATAATATTACAGTTTGTCTGTCCACTTAATAATGTTTGCAGTGGTCTAATAAGAGTTTGTAACAAAATTTCTCATACTAGTTAAAATTAAAATGTAAGAGGTCCTAAACAGTTCTTCGATGTAGTTTAATGGGTTCCAGAGATCCTACAGGAGACTGCTGGTCTCAATCATAAACTATCATGTGGACGCTAATAAAACTGATGTACAGTAATAGGCTGTGGGTTAAAGAAGATCCGTTGGACTCAATTGTATCATTGTTTAATATAATCTATTATATGAACATCACTGTTTTAAATTGTCTTCAAACTAGCAGAAAAGTACTAAGACATTAAAACAGATCTGTACTGTACTGTATGCCATTGAAACTTCAATAAACAGAATGCTTTATCATTGCATCCTGATGAGAACAAGCTAATTGCCATTTTTATTCAGAAGTAGTATCTTCTTCTTTCCATTAAATTTGGCCTAGAAGTAGCTTGGACCTTTCCTAAAGGTAGTTAGATATAGAGTATTAAAAGTTTATTGGGTTCCTTTTATAAGAAAACACAAGCACAGCACAGAATGTTGATATAGCATTACTAAAGCAGTCCTGCCCTAAAACCTGTGCCATTCGCATCTCTGTCCACTTAAGCCGGAGCCTCAAAGCACTCTCATATAATGAGCTGAAAATGGGAAATACACACACAAACATGAATGAAGAAAGAAAACTCGTCATATATTGCATAATATAGCAATAATGCAGCAACGTTGTGGTATTGCTTGAGCTAAAAGTATGCTTTTAGCGATCATGCTCATTTTCCTACAGTCAAATATTGGTTAATGGTGGTAAAAATCCTACTGATTTTGCACTAGAACTAGAGGTAGAATAATTAGAACACAACTTTGCTATTGTTCCCACTGGGCAGAAAGGCAACAGAAATTTAAGAATATGGGTCATGGTGGATAGATGCATATTGAGTCACCACTAAGTTCATTTGCAATCTAATTATAAATTCAAACAGCATGAAAGCAATTAAGAAGTCAAGGGTGCTTGTGAGTGTGTGTGTCTGAGTGTTAAGACTACACACATGCGTCAGGATCTTTGTGTGCATATGTATAGGTAGAATGAACCCAAACGGATCAGCGAGCCCCTGTGTGTGTACGTCTCCTGGAATGAGACTGTGCCGGGTGGTTGCATCATTAATACTGAATTAATTTTCAAGTCTCATAATTATTCTGCTATGATACTGATTACTTTTGACACTGGGAACAGCGTTTGTCACAGTCAACAGCTTACGCTCGACAACAGAAAGTTACAGAACAAAGTGCGGTACTCTAATGCCCTTCTCTTTGTTGACCTCTCGCTGCCGGACTCCAGTCTATCTACAATTTAAATACAATATCCTTGACTAGCTCTCTGAGATAACACCACATACTCGCCTTCGCCCCTGCTTTCTATCCACTTTCTGTCTGGCAGGTTACAGCTGAGGATTATTGCTCTTCGCTGTCCAAACTTGCCAGGGCTTGGAAATTAAATGTCAGACCCTCTTCTTTTACTGCAATCGAAAATGAATAGTAATAAGAATAAATAGCAACTAAACCAGCAAAAGACACTAATATATATATATATATATATATATATATATATATATTACACAAGGGGCGTTCAAGTCAGTCCAAGACTTGTGAATGAAATTTCTTGTGAATGAAACTGGTAAGTGGCACGGTGGCTTAATGATTAGCACTGTCATCTGGTACCTTCAGGGTCCATGTTCAATTCCCAGCCAGGTTCGATTCCCGCCTCCCCATGCTTAGTGGGTTTCTTCCAGGTACTCTGGTTTCATCCCACACTCCAAAGACATGCAGATTAGGCTAAATGGCATTCCCAAATAATCCATTACATGTGAGTGTGTATGTGTGTGTGCCCCGCAATGGATTGGCAAACTGTCCTTGATGGAATGGCAACCTGTCCAGGGTGTACCCCGCCCCCTGGGATAGGCTCCAGGCTCCCCGCGACCCTGTATACAGGACTAAGCAGTATAGATGATGAGTGAGTGAGTGAGTGAGTGAAAATGTAAAATGAAAATGGGGGCTTGGAGCCAATTGCAGTCGTTCCCGTGAACATCCAGCGAGTGGAACGCCTGATCTTTAAAAATCAATCGATAACTTGCAGAAGAAATGCGTCTGTCTGTGAGAACTGCAAACACAATCATTTACCAACACCACATGCACAGGAACTCGGCCTATATCTCTCGTATAGTCCTGACCTCAGTCCAAGCCATTTCCAAGGAGTTCGTGGGAGCCCAGCCTTTCAGACATGAAGCATGTAGTTTAATCCTGGCTCTAGCAAACGGCACAAAAATTTCACCAGTGCACTGGTGAAAACCTGGGAAAAGTGCGGTAGTGTTGCAGGGGATTATATAGAGAAATAAAGCGTGTTTTAACTCTTATAACTGTGTTTTGTTATTCTGCACAATCAAAAGTCCCATTTGATTTAAACACCCTTTATATATGGTTAATTGAATGTTAATCCATCATTTGCTTCATCACCATTGCTGGAATATTCACATTTATGAAAATCATGTTATATTGTATAATGAATAACGGTCCGTGTGGTCTTTCACAACATACTTTTTTACTGTTATGTGTTTTTACTGGCTTATTTTGCTGTACCATACAAAAATTGCACAATGTAATAGAATTATTTGGTCATGAGTAAAAAATGAATGCATATATATTAAAATGTATTATGTGACACGTTCAGCAACAGTCGATTTGGTGCAATTATAACCAATGACACTTGATCTTGGTATGATACTTGTCTAAAGATTACCGTTAAGAGGACCTGGCTTACAGCAGCAGTAACAGTGAAACAGAATGGCAGAATGTTGATTGACGGAAAAAAATAATTCAAGGTCAGTTTGAAGAATGCTATGTTTATGCTACACCAGTTTTTTTTTTTTTTTTCCTTATTGAAGATTTTCCAACACAGGTCCGAGGTTATAAAAAAAAAATCAACTTACATCATAATATGACACGAGGAATGCATTTTCTGTTATAGAATAATGACAAGTAATAATAATAAAAAAATAAAAAAAAAAACTGCACTTCCACAGTCATAAAGTAGCTTAAATTCAACAGCCATTTGGATTTTTTAAAATCACTTTAATTTAAAGGAGTAAAATAAATTTTACTTGAAAAATGTTTTACCTATACTACCTATTTCGAGGTAGACATACAGTAAAGTGTAATTTGTGGCCCTGAAATGCTCTTACACACTCCTGCTCATTTCAGGTCAGAAAGCAGAAGCAGCGCAAATCTCGCCATGGAACCACCGCAGCACTTTATGCGAAAATGATCGATAACCTGTTTTTCTTTCCATTTTGCAAGGTGAAGGGGCTCTAATCAGGAACTGAAGAGCTGCTAATTAAGGGGCAGTTATGCTACTGGGATTTCCCACAAAGCCTGCTAAGTTCTAAGAGAAGCCTTAACCCACTCAGAGCCAGTTCACCTTACATGTATTCTGGGATGTATATCATTACCACAATTAATTCCCCTTATACCACACACACACACACACATACTAATTGACCTTGCATGCATGTGTATGACAGACGAACAGTTTATGATGACAGACCTAGAAGAATCACTTCATTTCTATAATGCTTGAGCTCTGTGCACTATCGACTATTCAGCTTTACGACCTTGTTTTAAACAGCAGGGTCACAGTGTCCAGGAAAAAAAGCCATAGGCCTTCTTGTTAGAGGTCATGATGTTGCACAAATTGCACCTATATGCAGAAAAAGGGCACTGAGGTTTACAATCGATTAGATGTGATCGCTAAGCAATAAGCTAGACAAAGCCACATGAATATCAAAGAGACTTTCTTAACAAACAAGATGCAGACACTGAGCAACACCACCCAGATGATGGGCATATGTTATATATTATAATATAAACATATATTATGTATTTTCCAGGATCCCCAAAAATTACTGGATCTTACCAAAAAATCAGGAAAAAAAAAAGTTTTCTAGATGTTGCTTAAAATAGGGCAGTACAGTGGCTTAATGGTTAGCACTGTTGCCTAGCACCTCCAGGGTCTGGGTTCGATTCCTGGACAGGTTTGATTCCCACCACTTGGTAGGTTTCCTACCACAGTCCAAACACATGAGGATTGGCTAACTGCCATTCCCAAATTGCCCGTAGTGTGAGTGTGTGTGCCCTGCGATGGATTGTACCATTGTCCAAGGTGTACCCCCACGCCCCTGTATATAGGATTTAGCGGTATAGATGATGAGTGAGTGAGTTAGTGCTTAAAGTAGGACACAAATATAATATCCTGAGATATTATACAGATGTTTTCATGATTTTAGACCTGGAGATGTTTTCATGATTTATGTTTCATATACTGTGGGGGAAATAAGTATTTGATCCCCTACAGATTTTCTAAGTTTGCCCACTTACAAAGAAATGAAGGGTCTATAAT
>JAQMYJ010000023.1:23810483-23826700 GCA_030014305.1 Clarias laeviceps
GATTAGAGGCGTTATGAAGTCTTTACAGAGCAGAAGTAGCAGAAACATCTCAATATCAACTGTTCAAAGGAGATTAACGCATTTTTTGGACGCCTTCAGCATTCCTTTACAATGTGGAAAGAAATAAAAATCAGGAACCATCATGGAGTTAGAAACTGTTCTAAAACTTTTGAACGGTACTGTATATGTACACCCACTCCCAAAAGTGACTGTTCAGCAAACAGTTTTGTATATCTTCTCAAAAGACAATACTACTGCAGCTTGTACAACAGTATAAATTTACTGACGTCTGAGAATAACTTAACATACTGTACAGCCATTATTGTGTAAACAGCCTGCAACAAAAGTGAGTACACCCCAAGTGATAACATCTGTACATCTTTAACCATGCAAAGTCACATGTCCTATTTATCCTGTATTTGTCAGTGGCCAAGTATAGTATGTCTTCAGACTTTATGGTGTCTAACATCCAGTAGCTCCGTGATATCATTATGGAGGAGTGGAAAACGATCCCAGCAACAACACATGCAGCTCTGGTGAATTCCAGGCCCAGGAGGATTAAGGCCGTCCTAGATACCAACGGTGCTCACACAAAATATTGACACTTGGGACACAGTTTTGACATGTTCACTTAGGGTGTACTCATTTTTGTTGCCAGGTATTTAGACAATAAAGTCTGCATGTTGAGTTATTGTTAGAGGCAGTATATGCTATTCAAGCTGCACATTGACTAGTTTCTATAGTATTGTCGCTTGAGAACATATAATAAAGTGCTTGCTGAAATGTGAGCACCCTGTTGATGGTGTACCCACCTCATGGCGTAAGTTTCTGACATAGGATCCAGGCCCTCCGCGACCCTGTACACAGGATAACGCGGTATTGATGGTGAGTGAGTGTATTCCTTTTAACCCCAACAACTATAAAATGTGTTAATAATACAGTGCATTTCATATGTTATAAAATGTTAACGTTCTATTCCATATGGTGAGTATATAAATGAGGGGCGTTCAAGTTAAACCAGGACTTTTGATTGTGCAGAATAACAGAACACAGTTATGAAAGTTTAAATTCCCTTTATTTCTCCCCTGCTACACGTGGTCAGGACCGTACAACGGATGTGGCAATAACTCCTGCCGAATTCCTGCAAGTTGTGAGGTTGGCTGTATGATTTTGTGCTTTGTCCTGAAAAAGCAGAACACCTTTGATGATCAAACCGGGCCGTTCCACTTGCTGACTGTTCACGGGAATGACTGCAGTGGCTCTGAGCCCCTCGGCCAGGATTGTCATTTACAAACGTACAGCCTTCTTTAAAATGGTTATACGATTCTAAATGTTTTACTGTGGCTAAGTCTCATCACTGTACTGCTCTTGAAGGGCTGTACTGTAAATGTCGGTTTAAATGTCAGATAGGAAAATCGGTTTTATGCCTTCATTCGCGAGAAATTTAATCACAAGACCCAGGTAGTTTTGAACATCCCTCATATATTAAATAGATGTTCTGCCTGAATGTGTTGAACTTCTGCCTAAAGGTGAGTTAAAAGTGACAGAAATGATGTGAATCCCAGCTAGTGCCGGAAAGGTAAAACCTAACTAGTGATAGCACCAAAAAAATTATTAGAATATACCAAATATATTTTCAACAAAATGAATAGAGATCATAATGAGTTATAATCTCACTATCTCGTGTCACCCTAAAGGGTTCTCTTTAAGTCTTGTTCCTCATGACTTCCTTCCTTGTGTCGCCTTAGGGAGTATTTCTTTTTCCTCACCACTGTCACATCTGGCTGCTCATTATGAATCTAAATCTACAAGCAGCTTTCTTTAAAGCTGCCTTGTCAGAATTATGCTTTATTGACCAAGTACATTTGAGTATACAGTACGAGGAACTTGAATTAGTTGTTGAGCTCTTAGTGTGCTTACAGACATTACTGTATACATGGAAATGCACTAATGTTATGAAGTGGACACTACTGTGTACAGGGCCTGAAAAAAGTATGTTTCCCATTCCTGATTTTTTTTGCATATTTGTCACACTGAGATCATCAAACATTTTTTTATATTACACAAAGATAACCTGAGTAAATACAAAATGCAGTTTTTAAATGAGGATTTCATTTATTAATGGAAAAGGCTGTCCAAGTCTACCTGGCCCTATGTCAAAAAGTAATTCATGTGGCTGCGTTTCAGCTTCAGGACCAGGACAACCTGCAATAAGTAATGGAACCATGAATTCTGTGCTCTACCAGAACGTCTGGCCATCAATTTGTGACCTCAAGCTCAAGTGCATCTGGTAAAAACAGCTGGACAATGATCTGAAACACGCTAGCATGTCCACCTGTGAATAGCTTTAAAAAAATAAAATAAAAAAAATTAGGGTTTTAGAGTGGCTTGTTAAAGTCTAGACTTAAATTTGATTTGATTACCTTAAACAGATCACTCATGCTTGAGAACCCTCCAATGTGGCTGAATAAAAACAATTCTGCAAAGAAGAGAGGGCCAAAGTTCATCCAAAGTGATGTGAAAGAATCATTGCCAGTTATCGCAATTAAAATTTGTTTGATGATCTTAAGTGTGGCAATTATGCCAAAAAAAAAAAAAAAAAAAAAAACTCCGGAAGGGGGCAAATACTTATTTTCCCAGAGCATTGCACACTGTATTAATTGTACTGTTGTAATGAAAATACTTTGGTACTCAAGATTGTTGCATCTTAAACACAAAACATAATGCTGTCATGTTCAAATTTCAACAATGCCACAACCATTTATAATCACAGTGGAGAAAATAATTATTTGATCCCATGATTTTGTACATTTTTTAAGGATATCGGCAAAAGATAAATCAAAAATCCAGAAAAAGCACACGATTCAAAGGTTATAAATTGAGCTGCATTTCAAAAATAATAAAGTTGTATGTAATAAGTATTTATATAAATAATAAGTATTTGATCCCCTACCAACCAACAATTTTTCTGGCTCCCACAGAATGGTTATGTGCTGATGTGGTACACAGATTAATTTAAGAAGGTGCTCCTAACAACAACTCATTATGTGTATAAAAGATACTGTACCTGTCCACAAAATCTCTATCTTCCTTTTAAACCTCACCACCATGAGCACGACCTGCCCCTGCCAAAGGACGTCAGGGACAAGGCTGTCCCACAAGCCTTGTGGCACAAGGCTGCAATGGGTTGCAAGACCATCAAGCAAGAAGCTTGAGACGACTGTTGGAGTGATTATCCTTATCCCATGAGGTGAAATTTTTCATGGAGCTCCTGAGGATGATTGATGGTTATTTTGTATTTCTTCCTTTTATGAATAATTATGAGTAAAGTGACCAATCAGCCCAGAACTACACAGGAGGAGCTTATGAATGATCTCAAGGCAGTTGAGACCACAGAGGTAGCACAATACATCGTCACGGATCGAAATCCTTCAAAGTCGCAAGGGGTCCCTTTTCAAGAAGGCACATGTAAAGGACTGTCTAAACTTTGCCAATCGACAGAGAAGAATTGGGTGAAAGTGCTGTGGTCAGATGAGACAAAAATTGAACTCTTTGGCATCAACTCGACCTGCCGTATTTGGAGGAAGTAAAATGCTGACCCTAAGACCACCATCCCGACAGTCAAGCTCAGAGGTGCTTGAATCATTGGGGCTGTTTCTTGGCTAAAGGTGCATTAGGGGCCAATGAACAGGGCCATGTATTGTAAAATCTTGGATGAGAACCTCCTGAAGATAGGTTGTGGATGGGTCTTCCAGAATAACGATGACCCAAAACATCCCCACCAAGGCAACAAAAAAGTGGCTCAAGAAGAAACACATAAGATCTGGAGACTGGCTAGGCCACTTCATGGCCTTAAACTCTATAGAAAATTTATGGAGGGAGTTGAAACTTTGAATTGCCAAGCGACAGGCAAGAAACTACTATTAGAGGAGGTCTGTAAAGAATAGTGGAACCAAATCATGAAATGTCTTACCTCTATGTTTGCCAACAAGGGTTTCTATATCAAGTGCTAAGTCATGTTTTGCTTAGGGATCAAATACTTATTTTCTTACTTGAAATGCTGCTCACTTCATAACCTTTATAAGCTTTTTCTGGATTTTTGGTGGTTATTCTGCCTCTATTCTTTACAATAAACTTATGATAAAAATTATAGACCCTTCATTTCTTTGTAACTTACAAAATCTGCAGGGGATCAAATAATTATTCTCCCCATTGTATATCAGTTCAGTCTTATGTACAGTACAGGACAGTGAACGTGTGTTCTGTTTTTTTTTTCCCCCGTCTTGTGATTCTTGCAGCTGTTGTGGAGACATACTGTCAAGGTTCACATAATACTTGTCAAAGGTTGTGGGTGTCCAGAGACACATATACACACACATACCATGCTGTTTGCATGAAAGCCTCCCCTGCTGAAGGACATTTTAAGTAAACAAGTGATTACCAACAATCCATCACCATGCTAATCTCCAGAGGCTCCATTAAAATCCCTGTACTTGTGCCTCTTGCCTCTCAATGTCTCGCAGATTTACGTAAAGATCCTAAGAGTGCACTATGTGCAAATCGCACCTACATTTCATAAAGATGTTCCCCAATGTTTGTTCTCTGAGTCTCATACAAGACATATTTACTGTAGGTTTCCACAACCAGACATCTCAGAATCGCAATGCTTTAGGTATACCAGAGCTGCATTTCTCTTCGTGTGAAGCTCCCAGCAGTGGGAAATGGCAGGGAGGTTACAAGGGTGCAGGAGGAGGCCGCTCAAGGTTTAAAGGTTTGTATCCCCAAATCGATGAAAACAGAGACATGAGATGAACAATCTGATTCAATAGAGCAATAATAAGAGAGAGAGAGAGAGAGAGAGACTGTGGATCAAGTCTATGAAGTCATTAAAGAATGTCAAATAATCAGGATAGTAAATAATATAATGATTACTTTGTATGACGCATAATGAGGAATGTGGGAAATGGGTAGATGAGGCGGGTGAAATAAGTGGAAGGAAAATGTGTAATGACCAAGCGTGACATGTCTCAGCAGCAAGGCAAAGGTGTAACAATCCATCCAGTCTAAACATGTTTTTCAAGGAGCAACAGAGAGGTCAGGTCAATATCAATCCCTGTAGTATATGGGGTTAGTGGATTTACATGCTACTCTATGAGAACAAATGAGGAAAAAAAGAAAAACTGTATCTGTGTGTGCTATAAGCTCTATAGCTTCAAGTAAACATGTTCTTCAAGGGCATTGATATAATGAGGCCATATGCTGCTTACAGTAGTCTTTGTTAGTTTGTTTATAAATAGACTTAAATAAATCGTATAAATGGAACAATTCATTCTTTATGCTTTGGCATACTCTTCTCTTGTACTACTGTATATACAATATGATAAAATATGATAAAAATCAAGCTTTTATTAACCTTAGATTAAAATAACAGATTCCAACCTCTATTTGTGTATATTACAGTATAATTAAGTGGTGTCGAACTAGTGCACTGCTCATTTGGTTGAAAATAAGACAACGTGTTTCTGTTTTGATCGGTTGCTAAATGCATGGCTAGAAATAGACCTGTGGCACAAAATCTGCCAGCTCAGTGTGCCAAAGTTCACAGTTTCCTTAACAAGTTAACATCTCAGAGGTCCCCCATAGTGTGCCTGTTAATGCTCCAGCTGAAATATCCTCAAATAATGCCCATTTTCATCATGGCCATTTTTTGCCAGGGCAGGGTAAATGTTCGGTTTTATATGTTCTGATATGAGGTCACTTTAGGGGGGAATCTAATTTTAAAACTTGGCCAGTACAACTATGGAAAAGGGACAAAAAGCAGACAATGTACATCCACACAGCACAGACACATCCGAATGTTTAACATTGACAGTGTTGTTGTTTGATCGACTGCTCCCAGCAAGGGGTCGCAATTTTGGCACAGGTTTTACGCCGGATACCCTTCTTGACACAACCCTCCCATTGTATCCGGGCTTGGGACTGGCACTGCATCAGTGACTGGGGTTTGAGCACTGGCTGGGAATCGAACCCGGGTCTTTTGAAACACTTACCACTGAGCCACCAGTACCCTTATGAATGTTTAACAATGATAAAATGTGAAATTGGTATTATAGGACCCATGCACAGTCATGTCCAAGACACAAGTACCCACATCTATGATCTCATATAAATGTTTAACTTTTACTGCTATCTGGTACTCTTTTTCACAATAAAACATCAACTATCAACAAAACATATTTTAACATATGTAGTAAAGCCAGGAATGAGTAATATTTCACACTAAGGGTTCTCTTTTGATTCTGGTTCGAATCAGGATTTCATGTCACCTGATGGAGTTTTTTTCTCACTACTCGTTATGAATCAACATTTAAATTCAGATTTTCAGAAAGCTTCTTGTTCCATTACACTCAGGTATACAAGGAACCTGACTCAGTTCTTGAGCTCTCAGTGTGTTTATAGACATTATATATTACTGTATAATAATGCATGGATGAAGACAAAGATAGCACTGGAGGTTATACTAGGGGGAAAAAATCTAACTGGCTTGTTTAAACCCTATAGAAGCCAAGCCAATACAAGAATGGAAAAGAGACTCTGCATTTTCTCTCATTTTTTGGTTTGTACACGCACACAGGATACCTCTAAAAGTGACTAAAAAGTGCATTTTGCAGTAAAAATTCACTTTGGTTCAGAATTACTTTAGTATGAATGCCATAAGGAAGCTCTCTCTCCTCAGCGCAGGAACAAAAACAGTATTTAACCAACATCAAGATGTGTTATTATTCACTATGCTATTCCAACATATTAACTGTAATCTAATTTTTCCCAACATTCTTAGCCAAGAAGCATATCACCATTTCGGGCAATTTAAAGCAAAAAAAATTAAATTACATCACCATGGCAACCTCAACAAAAGTATGACAAGCAAGAGAGACAATGTCATTTTTTCTTACCCAGGTAACGATGCTCCTTCGCAGTTTATCAAAATATCACGGATATCCTGGGTTTATGTGTCTCTTTTGGGATCCTAGTTTGGGAACAGGAACCCTAAAAATGCACACAAGTGAATAGAAAATTTACGTATAATTTCTATTAACCACATTAAAAAAAAAAAAAAGATTCACATGTTAGCATACAGTATTTAACTTAAAGACAAAATTTCCAGTAAATGAAATATGAAAGTTGAACAAAATAGACAGCTGACCATAACAACTGACTCTTGTTGTTACAATTACATAATTCCATATGTTTATTTTATAGTTTTGAAAATTCTAGTATTGTTTTAAAATAAATCGGAAGTATCCTGGGATAGGCCTCAGGCACCTTATGACCCTGTATACAGGATTAAATGGTATAGACGATAAGTGTGTGAGTGAGTGTGTGAGTGTGTGAGTGAGTGAGTGTGTGAGTGAGTGAGTGAGTGAGTGAGACCCCCAAAAAAAACACACTGAATTAGAAGGTTTGTATGAACTTTTGACTGGTCCTGTATATAATCAATATCATCAACCATATAATCATATAAATAATCATTTAAACCGAACACCTTTCTACCATAACATTACTTTTTGGTTCCCACCTTCACCAGTGTCAGACAGACTGTCAAGGACATATAATTTAATTTCTATATTGACTTTCTTAAAATGTGCCAGTGCAGTAAGTCTTGCAATGCTGCACCCTTGACCATTCCATATCAGGAGGACTATCTCAGCTGTACAGAATATTAAGAATAAAATGGTGCCTATAGTGTACAGTCTGAATTCTAATGTAGTTGAACTGTCACCCTCCACAAATACCAAACACACACACAGACACACACACCTTTTATTGTGGCATGGTCTGCACTGTCCAGAAGGTTTTAATAAATCTACCCACTTGAATACTGACCACATGACTATAAATGACTATTATTAGTGTGAACTATATTATTGTTTATCCATGTTATACTGAAATTCCATAGCCACAAACTCTTCCTTCCACATCATTAAAATAACTTTTACATCCACATATTTTATTTATTTAAATTTTTTTTATCTACAAATTATGGTGGCTGAGACGAGCAAAACAAAATAACAAAACCCGAAAACTAACTAAATAAAAAAAAAAAATAACAAAAACATAATAAAAACAAAAACAAAATAACAAAACCGAAAACAACATAAATCAGAAAACACAACAACATATCCAGAAACAAAATACCAAATAAAAAAAACACAATAACAGATGTCTAGTCCAATGAGCCATATGAAATTTTTAACCACTGATCTTGAGTGGCAGATGTCTTGTCCAATCAGCGATAAGAATTTCATTTGCAAACCACACCTACCTTTTTCGGTTTGTTGATTCCTTAAGCTTTTTGGATGAGACATTTGTCATCTGTCAATTCAGTCTCAATTCAGTCAAACCGGAAAAGGTAGGTATAGTTAATTTAAATTAAATTAAATTAAATTATCGGTTTTGTTATTTTGTTTTTGAAAGTTATTTTGCTTTCGGTTTTATTTGGTTTTTGGTATTCTTTTGAATAGTTTTTTTTTGTTTTCCGTTTTGTTATTTTTGTTTTTTGGTTTTGTTATTGTTTTTGATTTAGATTTTTTGTTTTCCGTTTTGTTATTTTGTTTTCAGTTTTATTATTTTGTTTTTGAATTTGTCAATTTGTTTTCGATTTTATTTTGCTTTGAACGTCTCGGCCACCATAACAAATACTATGTTTTTACCAAAGAATTCACAAACGTACGCTTCCCAAATATGTGCGTTACATAAACGTTTTTTTTTTTACACCAGCACTTAAATGCCCAATTCGGGGTAAGTTTAGAGTAAACGGTTTTCCAGTTCTTTTTTTAATTTAAGATTTTCTCCATGGTAACTGTCCATGTACTACAGATGCAGTAGATTAGGTTGAAAAATGTTGGAGTGTTTCTTTAACGTTCATCCATACGAGCTCCCCTCCCTCCCCCATCTGCACTCCAGCGTCTCAGTCCTCATTAACCAGGGCTTGATCGGTATATCCGAGAGAAGGAGTGAGCAGCTGAACTAACTCTTAAGCGTACTGGAGCAGAAGCTGGCCTGGTATGTGTGTGTGCGCTTATCAGCAGTTATCTGTGGCACCACTGGGGACAGTATTCTATGTCATTAACAGATGCAAGCTCTAAAGGAAGTATCCAAAATATGGAAAAGGTCTTTTGTTTTTCTGGAGGAAACAATACTCGTGTAATTTCAAAAATGGGTCACAGCCTGTTCTTCCCTAATGAGACAGCACATGATCATTAATTGTCTTTTCAGCACAAGACGTATGACAGAAGGGCCACAGAACTGCCGCCAGCCATCATTACAGCAGTCACGTCGAGTGATGCTTTTTTTTTCTCCCTCCACCCTTCTCTTCCGTCATCTGATTCACGCTCTTTCACTCTTAATGATTCTAATCATTCTCTTCTTTCGTTGTCGCGCAGCCTCTCTGATTTCAGGAAGCAGCATGTGGCATTTCATCTTGTCCCTCACCTATCTTACTGCAAGTCATTCAGGAGAGATCTACCTCACAACAAGTATTCAATAAAAAGCAGTGTTCCCAAGTTAATACTATAAATCTAATTACTTGTGAAAGTAACTTGTTCACTTCACTTGGTGACAAAACCTCATTTAAGTCACAAAGAGAAACGCATAATTTCCGAAGATGGAAAAGTAAATGCAAACAGAACTGTTCCATTAACCGCAACACTACTGATTTACGCAATTTATCCAATTACATTTTTTCATTTGCCAGACCCTTTGAACTTTGCATGCTGCGACAAATGATTTAGCTGCTAACCGAGAAACTAACAAGAAAATGTATGCAGTTGTATGCAAATGTCTGCGATTAACCTTAAAACTCAAGCGGCTCAGATACAGTACTGTACATGCCAGCAGCACAGCATAGGCCAATGACGATTATAAAAAAATATGTGCTATTATAACGCCTTGCTTTCAACTCTCAGAATGAGATTACTCGCTCAATCATCTATACCGCTTTATCCTGTATACAGGGTCGCGGGGACCTGCAGTCTATCCCAGGAAACTTTGGGCACGAGGCAGGGTACACCCTGGACAGGGCGCCAATCCATCGCAGGGCACACACACATACACACTCATACGCACACTACGGGCAATTTGTGAACGCCAATTAGCCTAATCTGCATGTCTTTGAACTGTGGGAGAAAAACCCACCAAGCACGGGCATTAGATGCAAACTCCATGCACACAAACCAGAGTTGGGAATCGAACCCCGACCCTGGCCATGGCAAGGCAGTGCTAACTACAATACTTTAAGCTGCATTTTTTATGTTACACATCATGGATTATCTTTCGGTAATGTCATGATCTGATCTTTATTAAAGAAAAATTGTCCATAAAAAGTGAGTATGCTATCATCATAGCTCTTACAACTGGTTTCCTCACACAATCAAAAGACATACTTTGTGTAATCAGTTAAAATGCTAGAATAGCATACTATAGATAAGACTTTACATACGAGCAAAACATGTTCATATGAAAATCTACTGTATATATGAACATCAGTTTTTAATTATCCTTAGTAACAATAGAGATAGGGGGGAAAAAAGAAATTTAGCTGCATATCGTAATTATTTTGTGCAGCCTTTTACAGTGGGGCAAAAAAGTATTTAGTCAACAATTGCGCAAGTTCTCCCACTTAAAAAGATGAGAGAGGCCTGTAATTTTCATCATACTTTAGGTATATCTCAATTATGAGAGACAAAATAAACAAACAAAAAAACATCATGGAAAGGGTTAGGGTTAAGGTTGTGTTAACATCATGTGTTTTTCTGCAAATTTTAACAAATTGTCCCAAAAAAACAAACGATGCATCACGATTATGCAATCGTGATGAATCACAATACAATTCAAATCAGCACCAGTTACAGTATCATATGTCGTATCCAGTGGTCCGTTGTGATTCCCATCCCTATTGAATACCATACAGGTCATCAACCTTGTAGATTGTTTCTTCGGTAAATGTAAATGAAATACTGCCACAAGCTGACTTCCAAAATGACCTGCTGACAGCAAAGTTTAGAAAGTGAGTTATTACTCCACTTCTATTTTATTTTCTTTCTGTGCTTTTCTCTTTAGATGCATAACAATTTCCACTTTAATAATAAGTTTTCAATTTGAAGTCCATCCACCCTACTCTCACCCCACATTTCTTTTATGTCTCATAGCACTGGGCCGTGCGTCTGTGTGGCTATCAGACCTGTTATTTATTCTGCTGTCTGTCATATTTTGGGGTAGGAAGGAGAGAGCTCCTGCAGGTTTCTTTTTTCTTTTTCTTGTACTGTTTCCTCTTTACGTCCACCTAATTTTTTTGGACTAGGTACAATTTTTGTCGCATTTCAAGCCGAATTCAAAACAGAACATCTTTCAGTTAGAGTAAAGAAATACTTTTCACTACATGTCATTATAGTATTCTATTCTATTACAGTTTTACTATTATATACACAATTGTCCCAAAGGGCATTGGGGATGTGGTGGAGCCAAGGATTAAAAATCATTGCTGGCTGATGATAATTAGAATCTTCAAACTGCACCGTAGACTGACAGACACAAATAATTACTTTTCCCCCCACACAAGATGCCATCCTGGATAATGCTTCTTCCATTTTCCATTACTATATGGACCTGTGGACCTGAATGGCATTCAGCACTCATATCCATCCATCCATCCATCCATCCATCTAGGAACCTCTTTTGGACTATAACTAAAGGCTGTTAAGGCCAATGGTGGCTATTGTATTTATTCCCATTTGAACGACCGTGGTAGGACCTCCAGTCAACATTCACACATGCATACACTCACTTTGAGCAATTTGGGAATGCCAGTTAGCCTAATTCTGCATGTCTTTGGCCTGTGAGAGGAAGCCGGAGGAAACCCACCAAGCACAGGGGAACCGAACCGAGGTGCAAAAGGACAGTGCTAAACACTAATCCACCATCCGCCCAACATTCATATACAGACCCTAATTAACTTAAATCATGAAAAAACTGTATACTGTATATTTTTTTATATAAAAATATACAGTTGCCATAAAATCATACTGATATATGGTGGAAGGCAACACTGTAATTGCGAAGTAAAACATATTTGATTTGCAATAAGAATAGGAATAGAAATAATAGCAGTAAAAGAATCTTCATTCTTTACCACTAATAACATTGCATGAAAAAGTACAGTACAACATTTGTTTGTATCAATAAATGAAGCTGAACAAGTTAACCAACATGGACCCATAGGCAAATAAGTCAGATCCACACCATGGTGGTGCCAGGTGGCATTCCCAGACCATGGAACTTGATTTCTTTTTTTCTTTTTTTGCATTTATCATCTTCACAGTTTCTAAAAACTATGCCTACACAAGTATGTTTTTGGAGACAGGCAAACCCACAGACATATACACCACCGGTTTTTGGTTGGGCAGATCTGCAGCCGCCATCATGTGCCTAACCCTAACCCTTGCATGCCAGGTTATGCTCTGTTTACATGTAACCGTTGATTCAGCACTAGGTGATGTTTAATATGTATCCTGGATTAATTCACTGTTCTAGCATAGTAGTTCAACAGTCAGCACTGTTCACGTACACCTCCAGGGTTGAAGGTTTGAATTTTGTCTCTCTGTCTGCATGCATGGACAATACTTCCCATGTGTTGTGGGTTCCGTCTGGGTTCTCAGGTTTCCTCCCCACAGTGCAAAAACAATCAATCAGTTGTAGTCTAATTGGTAGTTCTAAATGGTCTGACTGGGTTTTTAAGTGTGTGTGTGTGTGTGTGTGTGTGTGTGTGTGTCCATGGATATAAATTTATTGTGATATGAATTTCCCCATAAGAAATAAAGTAATTGCAGATAATCCAACACTATAATTCATTTTTTTTCATATAAAACAAACCAAACATTTTAAAAAGACATGTAAATAAAGTATATTAGGAGATAAACAGATATTAATCCTCATTTAACCTTCATTTATGATTCCTCTTTGCACTGACTGCTTTAAAAACGAAACTGAAAGTGGCTCCCTTTTCTTCTTGCTACCGTATTTGCTAACTTTCTTTGGACCCAAGGTGCTATGTCTTACCTAAATCTCACACAAAATGTAAAATTAAATTAAATTAAATAAAAATTCTAATAATAATAATTCATAAACTCGCTTCTCTTGGCTTTCCACTGACACAAACAAGTTTTGATCAGCTCCCGTACATACACACAACTTTTCAGTTCATTTCATTCATTCGTATGCCGAAAATGCTTCATATGCCGAGACCAATTTCTTGAAAAAAATGTAATTTTTTTTTCTTCTTAAGTCCAAGATTTATAAGGGAGGGCATTCGTATGCCATGGTGTGCCGCTGTACCTTCTGACGCTGTTCTGTAAGGTTGATTTAAAACTAAATGTTAGTGTTTTTAACAGGACAAGTTGGTCTGTCAGCAGAGAGCTAAATTAGTTGAGCTGGGAAATGATAAGTACCTCGATGATGAATTAAATCATATTCTCCGAAACATCCAGCCTGAATTTATGGATATCGAACGCAACAAATTCACAAGATATGAATCAATGTGATGTTGGCTGGAAATAGTGGCTGGTCAAGCAATTAGTTATTTCCACAAAGCACAAAGACTTTGGTGACATCACCAACATAGCGGTAGTGGTGCTAGAATGTCAAATCATACTTACAAGAAATGTATCACTTACGAGTACATTCATAATGAAAGGTCAAGAGCTTCTGTTAACGTTCACACCGGACTTCGTAATGGGTATGTGATCTCACTGACCATGGCATGATTGTCGATGCCAGATTGGCTAACTGAGTATTTCAGAAACTGATAATCTCCTGTGATGTACACAAACAACAGTTTTTAGAGTTTACACAGATGGTGCAAAAAAATAAATAAAAAAACCCAAAACAAACACGAAAAAAGAAAAAAAAAAATCAATGAGTGACAGTTCTGTTGGCTACAGTAACTCAAATAAACACTCTCTATAACTGTGCTGAACAAAGAAGACCACACAGAAGACCACACCTGATCCCTCTCCTGTAAGCCAAGAGCAGGAATTCGAAGCCGCACTGGGCACAGGTTTAGTGTAGAAAAAAAGTGTTCCTATTAAATTTTAGATTGCTGCTTCCTGCATTCACACATTCCCGCAGAACAGGCACAGTGTCAAGGCAGACACCGAAGATGGGGAACGCAAAAACGACACCGGAAAAGGGAACAGATAGGAGTTGGAGATCCCAGAGCGGTCATTTTTAATAGAGCACAGATGCTACCCTTCTCCTCAAATAACACAGCCATACAGTATATTCTCACACACACATACACTCATGCAAATCAGCTTAAAATGAGATTATATCGCTTGCTAAATGCTCTTCAATTTAAATGCACTTGACCTTCAAGAAAGAACAATGTGTGTTACAACTCCACTATAAAATGTATTTTTAGGAAAATCATACTTCCCACACTAAACACCAGTATGAACTCATCAGAGTATGAAATGTCCTGGTCAATAATAAACCGTGTTCACTTTATAACATTTTATATTGATTGATGAAGCAGCGACAGAATGGGGACAAGAACTACAGGAGCTGGAGTAGGCAAAGGATTGACATCTGTCGCTGTGGCCACATATGCGAACAGCATACAGACCCACAATCCTGACAAACCTTATCATATGGACAAACCACAAAAACTCACTGTTTACGTTGTTAGGAATATCTGCACACCTGCATATACAAACATAATAAATAATCATGCAGATACAAACATCAAACATCAGAATGTGGAAAAAATGTTGTTTTGGCAACTTTTTGGCAACTTTTACCATTTTTACTTTTAAGAACAGTATTATCAAGTGCGTTTGCAAAACCCATCAAGCACTATGATGAAACTGGCTTCTCCGAGGAGACGATCATTAAGAGTTGCGATTAACAGCAATTATGGAGGTTTTACAGATCATAAATAGCAGACAAATCTCAATACCAACTGTTCAAATGATTAATGAATATTTTGGATGCCTATAACATTATTATGATTATATACCATATTATATATATATATATATATATATATATATATATTACATACAGTACCAGATTGTATACCAAACTGTATTATGGCCACCCATGTCAGATGGATCAAAGGCCTGATCTGATCTTACAGAAAAGCCAATGCAGCAAATACACTCGGCCAAAACATGCTAAAAATTCTCACCCAGGTGAAAAAGTGAATTTTTAGATAGGATCATATAATTTATCATAATACTTAATGCTTCTTATCTCCCCATCCATGCTTTTTTTGTAAATATGCATACACATTTATATTTTTATCATACACATGTATATTTTTATTGCTAAATACAATTTCATGTCCTTTTACAGTATGTAGTGACCATAACTTTTTAACATTTAAATTCTTCAATTATCTTAATAGACATTTAGATAAACCTTGGTCAATTTAAATGACATAAACCTGAAAAAAGTGTATTATTCTAAAATGCAAAATTGTTAAATATTGCAACATGAATTTGACATGGTTACAGACACTACAGTTTTTTGTTGGGAAAAAGAAAATCATAATTTTGCATGGAATGCTTTAATTTAAGCAATGATGGTTACATGTTTTATGCTTTTAGAAGCTTACATTTTAGTATCAATAGTCAAAGAATTATGAATAATTTGCATTTTGCATTATTATTGTTTGAAGCAACAACACGGAAACTGCCCATTTTTGGGGCACCTAAAGATTAGCAACTTAAGATTTTTAGGGAAGCAATGTGCATAAATATCAGAAGTAGCTTATTTGGCACAAATTTTCTGTATTATATGTATAACTGTATAAAAATATAATAAAATCAGCACCAATAATGTGTTTTGGCCAACTAATAAAAGTCAATGCTGGCCAAAATAGAAAGATATCAAAACACCTAGTGCACCACAGCCCAGGAACAGGCAGGCAAAGAGCCCAAAGCCACTAAGCTGAGCTCCAAACTCCACAGATCCCAATCCGATCGAGCACCCATGGGATGCACCAGACAAACAAGCCCCACAGCACCCAAAAGATCCGCTGCCAATGGCCTGATGCCAGACACCACAGCACCCAGAAGACCTGCAAAGCAATGCCAGAGGGGCCAGAGCTGCCTAGGTGGCACAAAAGGAGCCTAAAACCCAGGTGGTTGTAATGATATATA
>JAQMYJ010000023.1:23829526-23839906 GCA_030014305.1 Clarias laeviceps
GGCAGCACATTGAACACATTTCATAACTTATTTATAACATTTTATAACTTAATTAATAAACTTGTAAATAACTCATGTCATGGCATGCAAATCTGATCTGACCAAAAAAAAAAAAAAGGGAATAAATAAATCAGAATTGAACAATATGGCTTATAATGTAAATGTAGCCTGAATCTGTTCTATAACTGTAAATGCTATATTGAGCAAGCTACAGGATGTGCATTTAATATCTGGGACTTTTTTTTTTTTTTTTAACTATTTTTACAGTCCAGTTTTCTCACCAAAAAAAAAAAAAACATCTTGGAAAAAAAAATTATAAACTGTTTGAAAACCACAAATCGGTTTCCGTTTTGACTAAGATTGAGACAGCCTTGAAATAAAAAGTAAGTCTATATTCAGTTAATTCTTGTCTAGACTAAGCAATGCACAATTCCTTTTAAATTGTTGTATTATTATTATTTTTTTATCCACCATCAATTGATCAGCGTGAACAAGCTCTCTGTTTAAAAATCCTTAAAAATTTCTTTGATCACTGGCAATCAGCCTGATCTCTGATGCATCAAGCCATTTTTGCTTTCATATTCCTCTCTCCGTCAGTTCTTTTCAAACCTTGTTAATAGTGCACTGTCTTGTGTTTCTCACTCATCTCGCTCCCTCTTTAGACTGCCTTTAGGCGTGAGTGCAGAGACCATCTGCTCTCCACAGTCTGTTAGTTTCAGCCTGTTACAGTGCTGTATTTACTCTTCCTACTTCTGTGTACATGGCCTGTCACACTCTGCGATTCTTCTTTCACTCCTGCCTTAGTTAGTGCAGATTGATACCTCAGCAATCAGTATGGATGACAGGCACTGTGGGATATTGCAGCGGCAAAATTGGTCTGTTCTCTCTCTCTCCTTTTCATTATTCCTTCACTGGCAGCCTTTTCAAATTCTCCGAATAAAACTCGGAGAAAGTTAGACTTGATCACTAGTATACTTGCTTTAGTGTATATAATGGGTTGGATGACAAAAAAAAATGTGCATCTCTTTCTTCTTTTATTCATTTGATTCCTCTGACATGGTACATTTATAGTTTTTAAAAAATTTTCTCTTTTTATCATTTCCCTTTTTTGCAGGGTGGTGTGCATTTAACTTTCAATTTAGGTAAAACCGATTCTGATAAAAACCTCATCATAGTTCAATATCCGAACTACTGTACTGATAACGTCAGTGCATTTAATGGTACCTAGGAGTTTATACTTTAACATGGAGAATGATGAACACAATAGGCTTGCCACTGAAATTTCTAATAGTAAGAAGAAAGGTTGCTAGGAAACTGGTACATTATTGATGTCAAGCTTAGGTTAACAAATGAACAAGGCTAGCATTTAGGTGGCTGGCAGGGTGACGCTAAGGCTTTTACTCATTTATCTTCAGTAAGTGCTTTATCCTGGTCAGGGTCACTGTGAATCCAGAGCTTATTCCAGAAAAAAATGTGATGTGGGATTATAACATTAGGTGTAACACCAGTCCATCAAATGCCATCATGCACGCCGTTTTACACACTCATTCACACTTTTACACGCGATATGGCGTCAGCAAATCAGACCAGGTACTGTCCATTAGGCACTATACGCTAACATTAGATGCTGGTCTAAACCACATAATTTATCTGCATATTGAGCAACAAGAATGTTGTGTCAAAAATGATGAATTTTCTTCGAAAAGCAGTGAATTCCACGTTGGCTATTGGGGAATTTTCTATTAAAACACATTGAATACTCACATTGAAGATGTTGAAACATAACCTTGACAATGAGCAGACTTTATGCTAGGTCTATAAAGTACGGTACACTGTTGAATTTTCTACTATCCTGCTAAATGAAATACCCAAAAACATAATGTACAGTATATTGTGATTTGTGTTTTATTTTAATTGAAATGCATAAAAAAAAAACTTTTAAACCACCTTCCTTCTGCAAGGAAAAAAATTCTCTCCTCTCTCTCTAACATAACCCTTACAGAGATGACAGAGAAGAATAGCAAAAACATTCTGTACTTTCTATTATAATTATGACCAAAATCGGTGAAAGTGTTGAATTACTGCAAATAAAATAGCAAAAAACCAAACGAACAAAAAAAAAAACCAGATGCAAGTCAACACCCAATATTGTTTATACCCTGTACCAAAGACAGGTTTATTGTTTTTTAGATTAATCTCTGCTATTCCTTACTGTACCTTTTTATATTATTGACTAACAATTAATGTTTTACAGTTCTTAATCTGTATTCATTTTAATGGCAGAATTATTTATAGAATACAGTGCATTGAAATGGCAACTGCATTAAAATATAATACAATATAATAGTAATATTCTTGTTCTCAAGAGGCTATTATTAATATTATTATTAGTATTATTTCATCCATCCATCTAGGAACCTCTATAGTCCAACTAGGGACGGTAGAGGCCAATGGGGACCATTTATTCCCATTTGATATGACCGTGTTAAACCTCTGGTCAACACTCAAACATGCATTCACCCAATACAGGCTATTTGGGAACGCCAGTTAGACTAATCTGCATGTTTTTGGACTATAGGATTAAACCGGAGAACCCAGAGGAAACCCACCAAGCACAGGCAGAACATGCAAACTCCACGCACACAGACCCAACGCGGGAATTGACCACAGGACCTGGAGTTGCAGGGAGAGCCTTGGGTGCTGAATGTTAGTTGGCTGATCTGTGTATTGTATCCTCAGTAAAAGGTCACTGTATATACAATATGCAATCAAGCTTGTTATCAGAGGCTGAAACAGATCATTGCAAGGAAACAATTTGTTTTATTTTTATTTTAGGACAGTTGTCTGGGTATTTTAGGTTACCATCACCATAAAACTGTGTAAGCTAAACCTAAAAATCATACAGCGTGTTGCCACATTAATTAAAACGACATCTTGGCGTTAAGCTCATCTACCTTCCAATCTTTATGGTTTAACTGAAAGAATAACTTTGTTAGATAAACATTTTTACAATTTTTGCCATGTTTTCTAACACATTTACTGATTTCATTACAAATTAATAATATAACTGTAAAATTGTACATTAAACATTTTATATATAAAAAAAACATCAAATTGTGCCAGCATTAGATCATGGTTATTAAGCATTTTCTTCTATATACAGGTAGTAGGTACAATTTAGAATGTGGGTCTTTCCATATGTTACCATGATGCTTCCCATATGTTACCACGATGCAGATATTTAGCCATATCTATGGCTAAATATCTGCTTCCTCATCAGACATGCCTCACACATACACAAGATTTAAAAAGAGTTTTTTTTCCTTTAGCATTTCCCCTCCCCCCGAATAAAATGAGGGAATCGATCCATGTGAATTATGTGACAGGGCTGTGTAAGCCGAGATCACTGAGCATCTGTCATTGAATAAGGCCACATTCATGTATACCCATCAATCAAATTTGCAACCCGAGATTAAACTGAAGTCCAGCCAGTATACGGTACACATGTGCACGAAGATAAACAGGGCACATGCGGGTGCTTCGGCTCACCAGCTCTTAACCAAGACTGTTTAAGGAATTTTTGTCATAGGTCGTGACAGTGACGTTCTGGTAAAGTGACTCACAGCCATAACTGAAAGGTCAGAGGTTCAGGTCCCACAGTGATGCATCAAAGAAATAAGATTAGCTGTCACTGAGCTACAAATCCATAGTGCGGCCTGTGAGTAATTGGACAGGAACATTTTCGACCGCTCTGGCTCTGCAGTTTAAGTTTGGGTGTTGCATGAGGTTAAAATGTAAAATGTCACCTTTAAAAATAAACACTCTACTGACATTGAATATATTCTTCATCTACAATATATGAGTGATAAATCTCCCTCTGTACTGTATCTGTTCACCTATAAAGAAACGACAGGCCTTTTAATACACCATACAGTTATCTGTACAAAGTGAAGCACTGAAATTATACGTTTAAATATTGCATTATACTTTTGATTTAAAAACAAGAAAAATGTGTGATCATAAAATTTGT
Source organism: Clarias laeviceps (assembly GCA_030014305.1). Classification (NCBI taxonomy): domain Eukaryota; kingdom Metazoa; phylum Chordata; class Actinopteri; order Siluriformes; family Clariidae; genus Clarias; species Clarias laeviceps. The sequence goes on from JAQMYJ010000023.1 coordinate 23,833,557, forward strand.
AAATGTGAATCAGAGGCGCAGATGTACATCTTTATCAGCTCATTAATTCTTCAGTTGACTAATAAGCACATTTGCGTACATGAAGCACCACTAACAGCTGACTTTTTTTTTTTTTTTAAGCTTGCCTAGACAACATCACACATTACATAATTTCATATCAACACAAACATTCGAGATGCAAATTTCCATCCTGGTAGTTGGCTTTTCACTTACTCTCACTCAATCACCATCTATACTGTACTATGCTTTATCCTGTATACAGGGTCACGGGGGTGTGGGGGCAGGAGCCTATCCTAGGAGACTCAGGGCAAGAGGTGAGGATGGGGTGTTAATCTATCACATGCAGTACATACACACACTATGGGCAAATTTGGGAACAGCAATCAGCCTAATCTAGAATTCACTAGAATTGTGGGAGGAAACCGGAAAATCCGGAGGAAACCCACAGGACACCAGGAGAACATACAAACTCCATGCACACAGACCCCATGGCGGGAATCAAACTCAGACACTGGAGGTGCAAGGCGAGAGTGCTAACCACTACACCACCATTGGCTTTCTAACTTTTAGAAATTAATTTCAGAAATTCCAGAAAAACTTAATTTTATTTATATAAAATAAGGATTTGTTCAGGATCAACTTGACGTGTAGTTACCTCCTAATTGAATATGACTTCAGTTAATTTGAATTAGGTGTATATAAGCTAAAATACAGGTGTGTTCTATGCATGTTGAATATACAGTAGATAGGGGCATAACTGTCACTATGTTCGATCAATTAGTGTTCAATATTTGTTTGGTTAATAATGGTAGCACTGTCCCCCAAGTGTCGCAGTGGTAAAGTTCTCGTCCTATCGTCCGGAGATCGCTAGTTCGATTCCCGGGTGATGCTGTAGCCTCCTGCAGCCGGGGGCCACGGCTCTACAGCCAATCAGGGGCACCTTGAGCTCACACAAGCAAAAGTAGCAGATAGCGCTGTCTTCCGAGTGTGTTACGCCGCCCACAACAGTGCATGAGAAAGCAGTTTAAAAAGATGCGTTGGGCTGGCATCACATTATTCAGAGGAAACACGTGATAGTCCTCCCCCCCCCCCCAATATTAGTGAATTATGAAGATCAAAGACGGGGACAAATCTGAGACAACTGGAATTGTAACTACATCGAAAACGTTCTTCAAAGCAAAGAACTACAGAAGACACAAGATGTCGAAACAATCAATCATGAAAAAAAAACTGTTAAATAGATCAAGGACACAATCTCAGACAGGGACGAGACAATAGAGCTGCAGTTTCGTATCGTACAGGCTTCTTCAATAGAAATGTGTGACGTTCACATTGTTTCAATTCATTAACCTAATTAACAAAATGGTGTTCAGTGCAAAAGTAAATCGTGGAGATGATGCTATTGGATTTTTACTGCAGCACAGAGTGTGAAGGAAAATGCTTGTGGTTCCCATTTAAGGCCATGCGATTCATTAGCTGATTGAAATAATAGCAATTTAGAAAAATCAATATCAAAACGCAGCGTATCCTCGCTTCATTTAGCTCGCAGTCTCTTACCTTTTGACAATTGCATGAATCATTAGCCAGTTAAAAATAATGAAGCAGTTTCCTGGTATACTGAGCAGGTACATTTATAAGAACCTAAAGCTATGTAATTTAAGAATCTCTAGTGAGTAATGTGCCATAATTTTTTTCTCCTCTCATCCGAGCTTCATCTACGCTCTATTACCGATTGAACAGTGTTCAACTAATGATTAAATCGATTTAGAAAAAGAAAGAGATTAAATGAGGCATAACCTCCATAAAATATAAGCTGAACAACCTTGAATGATAATTTAATAAGTGCTTACTGTACAGTTAATAAAGAGGGGCGCAGGTGCGAGAAGGTTGCCAGTGTGATCCGATTGAAAAACAGCCATTTCTTTTTTTGTTAGAGAGAATGTGTGAGAGCATGCATGACCACTACACCACACACACACACACACACACACACACACACACACACAGAAACAGCGTGGCATACTGAGACTCAAATTCAATTATGGAATAAAAGGGGATGAATGCCAAGCAAACTGGCAAGAGAATGAAAGGCATTGCTTGAATTCTCTCTCTCACTATTTTTCACTTTCTTCACGCCTCACCTTGTTTCGGTCATTCTCTTGAATCAATTTACTGCGACAGCCAGAAAATTAGCTCAATTACAGCGTGATTAGAAGAAGAAGAAAAAAAACAATCTCAAAACATGGCAACTAATATTACATTACGTTATTTTCCCTCCTGAAATACAACGGATTTTCTTAGTGTAAGTAAACAATGTTGAATTTTGATTATACAATACATACCTTGGGTATTCAAGTAACCATCCAGTTACATAAATGTATTTACAATGAAATAAATATTTTATGGGGCACGGTGGCTTAGTGGTTAGCACTGTTGTCTTGCACCTCTAGGTTCCGGGTTCAATTCCCGCCTCTGTGTGCATGGAGTTTGCATGTTCTCCCCGTGCTTGGTGGGTTTCCTCCGGGTACTCAGATTATCCTAATCAGCATTCCCAAATTGCCTGTAGTGAGTGTGTACCATGTGATGGATTGGCACCCTGTCCAGGTTTTTGTCCTTATGCCCTAAATTTCCTGGGGTTTCCACGCGACCCTGTATACAGGATAAAGCGGTATAGATGATGAACTGTTTTATGCCTATAAATAGGACAACCCCCAATGGTTGGGTTTTGTTTTATAGTCATGCTTCGTACTACAATTTTTCACAAGGTGTAACAAAGACCTACATATACTGTATCGGGGAATTAACAATATCAGGTGTGGCTTCATTAGTGGATGTTCATGGACGTCTGCTTCTCTTTCAGTAAGCAACATTTACAGACTTTGAATTTGTTAAAAAGTTTGGCAACTGTGTTGTATTTGATGTGTTTACCATGTTTCACTTCAACAGCCTTTAGAAAGAATAATAATTTCAATACTTTTGTCTTTTGTTGGCACCCTTCTCAAAAGCTGTCTGGAAAAAATATACACTGCCTGAACCAAAAAAAAAAAAAAGTCACCATTTCAATAGAGAATGCAAGTTGCAAAAAAAATTATAATGGAAGAAATAATACCAACGTTTAACATTAAAAATGAGATCATTTACAGACGCACATACAGTACAGCATGATGAGACCTCAAAGGATTGGGACTAATCAACGTATGACCATAACCACACCACTTCTTCAGTTTGCTAGGGAGCATAAAGATTGGACATTGGAGCAATGGAAAAGGGGTCATGTGGTCCAGATGTCCCTTATTTCAGAGTGAAGGGAAGTGCATGAATTGCTACATCCATCATGCATATGAATGTACTGAATGACCAGGTTATCACATCTATGGAGCTTTTATTCCCTGATGGAATGGGATGGTATATGGACGTATTCCCAGACTTGAATTGCAACATGGGTGGTGGTTCTGGGATGAAGCATGAGGAATCATGTTACACATTCCATCAATGTTAAAATGGTGTAAAGAAATGTTAGCATGTAAAACGGTAATTTTTTTTTACTTTCGACCAAATTTTGGAAGACGTTTCCTTTTGTACAGAGATCGCTTACAGATTTTGAATTTGATGTGGACAGAAAAAACACATACAGTATATTTATGTTCGTTATTTTTTCATCATAAATTTTTTTTGTTTTTGTTAATCAGACCAGACCGGATCAAATGAAAAACAAGAGTCAGTGAAATCTTTCCACCTTTCTGAACTAATGTCTTTAGGCCTGAAGCTAGGCTCTGGACCAGTGTGCTGTCTTCAGCTTCATACTTCATGTACATTTATACCTCGATGGAGGATCTGCTTTAGATACCAACCATCAAAATGTGGTAAGTGTTACAAACCTTTGAGCATGTTTAATATACTATGTGTATTCCCTTTATAGAAGTAAATAGCAGAGCAATCAAAGAGGAAAATTTAAGGGTAAAAGGGCAAATGGATCTTTGCGGAGCCTTTCAAAAAATAAATATGAAGCTTTTTTTAGCCACACTCAAAAAGGCATACTGCAATGTCAAAAGATACTGCAGAACAATAGTCCCTGTGAAGCATACTGAACCTGACAGCAAACCTGTGCCCCTAGGAGTCATTTTATTATTTATTATTCATTATGTATATCTGAATATTCAGTATGAACACAAGTTGTACTAAAATGTAACTCTAAACTGCTTGTCATATACAAGTATCAACCCCTAATAAGTACAGTATCTTTATCCAAAGAAACTGAATAGAGTCTGTGATCTTTTATTATCTTTGATTTTTTTTTTTATTACAGATTAAATGTAATAAAACATGAACATGTACATGTATAAATCCTCTTTAGCACCATTGGCAAAGTCCCTAAAGCTGTTTTGAAAAGCGGGTTGACTTGCCAATTAAATTAAATTAGTTTAATCAAAATATATATAAATTACAAGATATTTGTAAATAAAGTTAATTTTGACTATTTTCATCTTTCAGTTGAACCTTCTGGAATAAACGACTCTAAGATTTTAATCAAGAATCCGAATATCATTGTAAAAAATTTAAGGATGGTTATTATTTAAATAGTTAATTCGATTAATCTGTACAGAGTTGGTCCATGGATTTCCTTCGTTTATTCAATAATTTATTTATTTATTTATTACAGTGAGAAGGGTTTTTGTTAGCACCCTGATCTAGGGTATATGTCCTACTATGTCAGACAGACAGACACTTTAATGATTCCGAAGGTAATTCCAGATCCATTACAGTTGCATGATGAGAAAGTGATGGGGTTGAGAGAGACTGACTTGTAAAGTCTGACCTGACTTATATTTTAAATATAACACAGCATGGCTCATTACCATGTGCAATGACATTTGACAATAAAACAAAATATGCCTCTTATTATAATATTAGGCCCATTATATTTGTAGTGGTGTGCAAATGTCCCATCAATTCTTCTCATTAAATTAAATGAATGTATGTAGATAAAATTAAAGAAATGGGAACAAATGACGTTTCTACATGATGCTGTGCTGCCTACCAGTGTATGAAAAATTTAGAGCACGCCATCTGTAGGGTCATGCCGGAACTGCAACATATTACTACCTCAAATGCATATATAATAAACATACAGTATATGAATAAAACAAAATATTTAAAAAAATATTCTGGAGTCAGTGTGAATACATGAATTGTAACGATGATTTGTAATGGAATAATTCCCCTCCCCCCTCCCCCCATCACTAAACACCAGTATACAGTACTAGTCACCAGCCTGATCATCTGTCATCTGCTCCTGTTTCTCACTGCTTCATGCCTCAAGTTAGATGTTTTTATGCTTGAATGATTCATAGGTCACTTTGTGGCTTAACAAACAAAAAGCATTCCTCTGAGACTGGTCAGGTACGGGGACTGGACTGATAATGAGAGTAAAAAAAAAGGAAGCCTTGAGAACTATTACTCAAGACTATATTTAATCAGATGAGAAAGTCTGGCTCATTGGAAACATAATTAAAAAAAAAATAAGGCATGGCTCAAGACTTTTGCACAGCATTGTACAAGAGGAAATACATGTATAAACCTAAATGCACATAAAACATAACAGACATTAAGTGACTGAATCACAAATTTCCATATACTGTAAATACGCTGGAAGTCAACAGAGGGTTTTCGAATGTTTTTGCAAACCAGAAGCTTGGACGATTCAAACACATGCTAAATTCAAAGTTTCCAAACTGCTGTACCCAGTCCGAGTGCTCCGCCAGCGCTAAAGCGCATCAGCATTACCGACACTGTTCACTGTGGAGAGAACCACTGCAGGACGGCGGCACCCAGAAGCAGAGAGAAATCTGATCGGCGCATTTCAATTTTTCTCCTATTGTGTTTGCTTGAGCTTTCGTTCAGACTTGAATTGGGACGCTCCTGTTGCAACCGACTGATGATGGCAAGAGGAAATGAAAGTTTCTCAAAGAAGGAATGATGGGAGGCAGGACAGGCAGGTGAAGGGAGGATGGGATTGAAATGATTTAGAGTGCGAAGGAGGCAGAGAAATCTCTGGAAAATGTGACGGGGAAAAAGGGGAAAGGAACGGATGTGATGAAGCAATAACTAGAAGCATGAATGCACTGAGAGAGAAATGGAGAGAGATGATGAAAACTGACACCGTACAGAGACAAGGAAAGGTAAAGGTGAGGGGACTAAGAGGAAAAAAAAGATAAAAGATGATAGGAAGACAGAAAGGAAGGAGATAGAAGAGAAAAAATAAAAAGAGAAAGATGTGTGTGTGTGTGTGTGTGTGTGTATATATATATATATATATATATATCTATATATATTTTCACTGTGTATATATA
>JAQMYJ010000023.1:23842512-23866940 GCA_030014305.1 Clarias laeviceps
GAGACAAACGAACGCCGGTGTAGAAATCAATCAAGCGCCACTACAAAACACAACATAAACGTCTAGGACGTTCAGAGTACGTTCGTTTATCCAAAAACTTAACGCCCGTGTGAACAAGGCCTAACGCACATGCACTTCGATAACATAACATAAAATTGCGTTTCTGTTGCGCCATTTGGAATCTTCTGCGCTAGGTATAGAATCAGTTATACTGTATCTGGGGCTGATCGGCCGATCATCAGTCATGGCCAATCAAACTGAAAACCAGTCAATTCTGGTCACCGTCCGGTCAACCGGTTTCAATCTCTATAATAATATAATAATAATTATGAATTTTAGAGTTAGTGTGGCGGTATGTGGCGACACGCAAAAGAATCATGATTCATAACTAAATAGTTTTTTCCCCTCACATCTCTAATTAAATAAAATATTTCCTTTTTTGTTTTCCATTATTTAATCTTTTACGCTTTTGAACGTCGAGCAGTGCTGTGCTAACTAACACACGTGACGTTAAGTAGCTTAGCTTAGCTGGCTAGGTAGCCAAAGTAGGGTAACATTAGTCAAGGACTTTTTCTCACTCCCTGTCCATCCAAACTCTGTCTTCTCCACATCAGATGCCATGGATACTGAGAATGAATTGACCGGTTAAAGTTATCAGGTACAATCATCCCAGTACTCAGTCATTATGGGATAATGCTAGCAAAGAACAAATTACTATGTTGCTTTCACCCACAGCTCCAGCTTGCCTGCACACGAGTTTGGCTAGTAATGTTTAGAAAAGGATTAAATTTTTTCAAATTTTAATGCATTTGAAATATATACTGTAACCACATAATGCATAAAAATTTTTGCTCTCTGTGGATTTTCTATTCTTTATTCAGTACATGATGCACTAACATGACGGCTTCAACAGACAAAGATTAGGTTTAAAAGATTATTTCTTTAAACCACTGCTGTTCTGTACTGTAGGAATTAGATCTCAGCCACCAGACTCCCAAACAACCAAGCCAGCCTCATATAAAGAGATGTTCGACAGTCGTAACTCCCGATGTCCTTGGAAAACAGCTTCCTTCTACGTAACTACCTCCCTTAGTCTTCCACACACATCCACATTTGATCACACTGAACAACTCGCACATTATGTATGATAAAGTATGGTGGATTCCCTGCTTTCTAAATTCTTTAATATGAACCTGAAAAAAACAGTATGGAGCGCAGAGAAACTCTTAATGGACAAGGATATTCTACACATATCAAAAAATGCTTTTGCAGAAAAAATGTCAAGGCCACGGAATACATCTCGCACTCTCTCTCATACACAAACATACTGTACATGTACAAATGGCTTCCATTGAATTGGAAGTCACTAAGCAGAAACCAGGCTGGATTCAGAGTCATTGTTAAACAGATAGAATCTCAGCTTTCATGCCGTGTTTTCAGTGTAACTACTGTGGTGGCAAAAGTGAAATTAAATGGGTTTTTTTGTTTGTTTTTTTTAGAGTGAAAAAGATGTCTGCGGTGCACTCGCACAATCCATGCCGGCTTGATCACTTCTTGAAGATCGTGTACAAAAGATGGTTCCTTGACTGCTCCTGCCTTCTTCTACATTGTCCAACAGTTTTCATTGGGTTTAAGTCTGAAGATGATCAAGGCCATGACTCCAGAAGCTGGATATCATTGTTACATAGTCAGTTTTCCTAGAGTTAATTAGCACAACTCATCTTTCATCCCTCTTCTTTCATTAAGGCATAGGCAAAAACCTTGAATACACAGTTGTTAGTCACATCTACTTTAACTTCAGTCTGTGTTTCAAATAAATGAAACATTTAAATGAAAACATTTAAATGAAACATTTATTTGGATGCAAGTGTAAATTTAATGTTTTTCAACACTAAAACACAAGTGGCGTGATGCAAGTGATGTCAGCGTATGCCAACTGTGTGAATGTGTGTGTGTGTGTGTGTGTTTGGGATGCATTAAATGCATTAAATTAAACTAAAGTTATAATTGGAAATTAACCGAAACCTACATTCAGAACCTCTAATCTTGCCCATGTTAATTATTTAATTATTATTATTGGTCCCATTGGCCTCCATGGTCCCTAGTTGGACTACAGAGGTTCCTAGATAGATGTATTATTATTATTATTATTATTATTATGTTAAAAGTTATTTAACCCTAGTTGTGTATGTAGAGTCTGTACCTTTGCTCCATTAGTGACTGTGATGTCATACTCTGATCGTGTCACAGTTGTTCCTTGTTGAATGACTTCAGCTCCATCATTTCACTTATTTTAGCTTTACAGTGTATTAGAATGTGTACTATATATGTTTGTTCATGCTTCTCTGACATAGACCAGGATAAACTGGTTACTGATAGGGAGTGAGGAAGTGCAGTAGCTAATATTGTTAGTACATATCTAGTATTATTATCTTCCTGTACTATTATCTGTTGGACAAGGCATGCTCACAAGATAAACAACTTTACTTCATCCAAAAACATATACAACTCAAAATCTTAAGAAAGTGATGCTGAGACAGATAGACCACGTAAACAGTGCTATACTGACAAACTCTCACATATTCCCATGTGAGTATTTCTTCAATGTTCACTGTCGGACACAATAGTAACAGATTTATTAGCCACTAGGATTGGGCACATCTCCAACCATAAAAATGAATCTCCTAATGCCACAATAACAGTCATTTAAATTGCAGGAACCTTGGATGGACTCCCTCTGCTCTCCCTTGGCTTGGCACAGCCGCCGAATTCTGCTGGCATCAGCACTGGAGCGGACTTGATTTGCAGCAGTAATATCAGCAGACTTACTCCCAAAACAGGCCTGAAGACCTTCTGGTCACTGCACTATACCGCCACATGCACAAGAGAAAGGCTGGTATACTGTAATAAGGAGGATATTAAATTGGTTTGTTTACTACAGTATATGTGGGTGCATGGATCTAGATTTTTAAGAAGCATACAGTATGTCCATGATGTTACCTGTAATGCACAGGGAGGAGAGACACATGCACAAGTTTTTAACTGCCAGCAGTGGAGTTGCTGCACAGTTTAATTGGCATATGTGTCAAGTTTTCCCCTGTGCCTTAGCTAGACAACTTCATCTGTGAGTGAGAGTTTTTTTCCACCACACATTCTGAACAGGGTTGTAGTGGCCAAAAAAAAAAAAGAGGTGGGTAAAATAGAAATTATGTGATCAAGGTAAGTCAGACCACAGCATACAAACACACATATATATATATATATATATATATATATATATATAATAATGTGTTTGTATGTGACTTAAACATGCACCGTGTTGCTGCCAAGTTTATCCCCAGGCTGCTGACCCAGGAGCAGAAGGAACATTGCATTGAAGACTGCAAAGAACCCTGTCAGCATGCTGTGGATGACATGCTTGCCCGTCCTCCATGTCGAGGGTCATTACCGGTGAGGGTCATTACCAGCTTGGCTGTAGGGGTACGACCCTGAGACGAAGCAACAGTGAAAGAGCCCATCATCCGCACGTCCGAAGAAGTCTTTTCTGACATTCACGGCATTGTGCATCAACAATTGCAGGGGCCAGGTCGTCAATAGCAAATTCTAAATTTTAAGGCGTCTGATGGAGGACCAAGACGTGTCACACACAGGAGTCACCAATACCTGAGTAATTAGTTCCTTTTCTACAGACAAAGCATTTGATGCAATATAAACCCACCTAACTGTTTAACCCAACCTTAAAAGTACAACATTTATTATATATAATAAAATTTGCATGGTGCATGAATATGCATGTACAGTAGGGCAAGAAACAGATGCATGCCCCAATACACTTCTGCTTATTTAATAAAGACCATCACTTTAAACTCAAGATAAAGCACAGAATACTGGCACACCAACCAATTCATTATCACAGAATCCTTCCTTTCTTTTCTTTTTTTTTTTTCATGTCAGTCCAGCACTGATTGTCATTTTTTCTTTTTGAACACCAAGCCAAACAAGCCAAGGCGATAGAGCATATGTTTTTAAAAAACAGATAGCTCTATTTTAATTAGGCTGAAAAATAACATGTCAATACGCTGGAAATGGAGCGACAGTAATCTAGCAATCTCAAGAGATGTAATGAATGATAGTGTATTGACAACTGAATCCTTTAATGAGCATGCTACTTTTTTCCTAGACTCTTCTTATCCTGTCATTTCACCCCAGTCCCCCCCCCCCCTATACGTCTTCTTTGGGTAAGAGGACATTTATAAGATAAGAATGACATGCATAACTCTACCGCAGCTCACAAACACAGCACTAAACAGGCTGCACTGTCATCTCCGAGCATCTATCTTATCGCTGGAAACCAGCTTCAAATCTTATCGCTGCGGACCAGCCAAAACCCACATGGTTTCAGCGGGAGGGAAAATGAAAGAGAGAGAAAGAAAGGGAGGGGGATGAACAGAGACTATTCTTATTCTTCAAATAAGCCAAATATAACAAACAAAAACATATATACAATACATTCCATAACACAAAAATATTTCTGCAGCATTTTCACTAGTCTGTATGAAACCTCATAGGAAAAAAAAAAGACTAACATTTAAATCTCTCTCTCACACTTTTATACCGCTTAGGCTGTACAGTGTCAAGGAGGACCTTTCTCAGACTTCCCAGGGGACTCGGGGTACAAGACAGAATAAAACCTGGATGGGGTGCCATTCCATCACATGGTACAACTACGGGCAATTTGGAAATCCCAGTTAGCCTAATCTGCATGTTTGCATGGGAGAGCATGCAAACTCCAAGCACAAGGACCCAAAGGCAGGACTCAAACCCTCGACCCTGGAGGAGTGAGGCCACAGCGCTAACCACTATGTCAGGCACCACATTTTAATTTCAATTTACACCGCTAATCCAGAAAGCATGGATTGAAAATGATGGATAGAAAACTTTAATCTAGTCCCCCGAGTGGTGCAGTGGTAAAGTTCTCGTCCTGTCAGTTCTGGCCACCAGGTGCCTGGAGAGAGCTGATTGGCCGAGCCCTCTCAGAGGAAAGGGATATGAGGCACTTAGCACTCTCACAATAATCACAGCTCTACAGCCAGTCATGGGCGCCTGTGAGCTCATGCAAGCGGAAGGAGCGGATAGCGCTGTCCTCCGAGTGTGTTACGTCGCCCCCAACGGTGCATGTGTGGGCAGATCGAAAAGATGCAATTGGCTGGCGTCACATGTTCGGAGGAAACACGTGATAGTCTTTGGCCCTCCCTGACTGGTAGTAGCAGCAGCCATGATGGGGGAGTCCCTTAACCATGGAAGGAAATTGGATATGATTAAATTAGGGGAGAAATCAGGAAAAATCCCTCATCCACCCCAACCCCACCCCCAAAAAAGAAACCTTCAACCTAAATTGCTCTAATTTAGATTACCAAAAGAAGGTAAATAGCTCAATACTTGAATTTAGTTGGTTATTTAGTAATTAAATTTGACATTAGAATAACACTAGCAGGCATATAAAACATCACCTTATGTTTCAAAGTATGATTATGGTTTTCTATAAATAAATTCACTATACAATAATGTGATCATATTACTGTGTGACGCAAACGTCCAGGATTGCATAAAAACCCGCTCACGCTGTGTTAAATTGTCGTCCAAATGCTTGAGTTGGATCATAAAGGAGAAAATGTTATTACACCCTGAGAAACACACCATGAATAGAGCTAAAGTGATATTTTTAGAAAGCGTTTAGATAGATTTCTGCCTAGAGCTAGTATATAAAGGACTTCAAACTTAATATACTTTCAAAGAACGGTGGGAACAAAACTGGTACATTAAGAAAAAAAAAAAAAAGGGTTTATGTCCCCAGTGTCCCAAGCATCATATGCTAGTAGACACCCTCAGTCGGATGAGACAGCTGTGGTTGGAATAAATTTTTAGTGTCACGGTCTGCAAGATTTATGCTGTAATCTAATCATCCAATCATGTACTGTAGCAGATGCACAGTGCATAAAATCATGCGGATACAGGTCGCAAGCTTCAGCTCATGTCCACATCAAACATCAGCATGGGTAAAAGGGGTGATCTCTCTGACTTTAACCGTGGCATGGTTGTTGGTGCCAGATGGGTTGTTTGAGTATTTCAGGAACTGCTGATCTCCTGGGATTTTCACCACACACACACACACACACAGCATGTCTCTAGCGTACAGTATATGTAGGATAGCAGGAAACAAAAGAATTTTTTTTAAATCCCTGAGTGCAGAGGGTCTGCTGGCTGAAATACCCTGCGGAAGTGAGAGGTCAGAGAAGAATGACCACATAGGAAAGATAGAGCTGACAGTGAGTGAATAGTAACTCAAATAAGCATTCATAAGGAACATATCCAGTTTGTTCAGTAGGGATGGGAATCACCAAAGATCGCCCGATACAATATTATCATGATACCTAGGTCCCGATTCGATCTGTATTGAGATTCTACAAGTATCACAATTCATGAATTTTAACTCACTCATCAATTATCCGGCTAATCCCAAGACACTTAGGGCACGAGGCGGGGTACACCCTGCACAAGATGCCAATCCATCACAGGGCACACAAACATATGCACACTCATTCACACACTATGGGCTATTTAGGAACCCCAATTAGCCTAATCTGCATGTCTTTGGACTGTGTGAGGAAACCGGAGTACCCGGAGGAAATCCACCAAGCACAGGTAACTCCATGCACACAGAGGCGGGAATCGAACCTGGCTGAGAATCGAACATGACACTGGGGATGAAAGGCGACCGTGCTAACCACTACACCACCGTGCCGCCCTGATTTTATAATTATCTATATTCAAATTTATTAATTTTTGTTTGTTTGTTTAGATTTTGTTACAATTTTAAACCAACTTAGGATGCAACACAGGATGCACAGCACACCACCTAGAGGATTATAGAAGAATGACAACATTTTAATGCAAATGCCCCTCAAATGCAAACATCTACACATTAAAATAAAAATTATTTAAAAAATCGATTTCGGAGTCAATGTGCCGATACATGAATTGCCACTAAAAAAAGAATCACGATAAATCACTGAATCAATTTTTTCTCTCATGTCTGTTGTCCAGTTTGTCCAGATTCAGTGAGCCTGTGCCCAGCAGTACGCTCCTGTTCTTGGCTGACAGGAGTGGAATCCAATGTTGTCTTCTGCTGTTGTAGCCCATCCACCACAATGCTCGATGTTTTCTGCATATCGAGATGCTTTTCTGCTCACCACAGCTGAAGAAAATGGTTATATGAAGGTTACTATATCCTTTCCACCAGCTTGAAACAATCTGTCTATTTTCCTTCGACATGTCTCATCAACACCGCATTTCCACCCACAGAAATGTCACTCACTCAATCTTTTTTTTTTTTTTTTTCCCTCACACCATTCTGTGTAACCTTTAGAGACTGTGTGGTGTGTGAAATTCCCAGTAGATTAGCAGTTTCTGAAACACTCCAACCAGCCCATCTGGCACCAACAACCATGCCATGGTTAAAGCCACAGCAATCTTTTTTTTTATATTTTTCCCACATCCTGGTGTTTAATGTGAACATTAATTAAAACCCTTGACCTGTATCTGCATGATTTAATAGATTTTCCATCTGCAACATGATTGGTTGATTGGATAACCAATCTATGACCAGATCTATGGCCAGATTTCTGGTGCATTCCTGTGATGCAGCATGAGTAGCAGTTGGTTACATGTTTAGAAGAGAAAGCATGTGTTAGCCTTCACCCTCCCAGTTTGGTAGTGTTATGAAATTACTACAAACTGTAAATGTTAAAATTAATAAATCAAATCTATATTTGGTGTTACCCACCTGTGCTTTAGAATTGCATCATAATCTCGAAGGTACGGTATGGATGGATGGAGGGAAGGAAGGAAAATTATATAGCGGATCAGTGCAACGCACACTGAAGAGCCTGCCACTGATTTTTTTCCTATAGACTGAGGTCAATAAGGCAGACTGCATCTTGTTTTTGTCTGAACAGTGCTCTTTTGCTTATTTAAGGAAATACAATTTGCATCACATTGCTGCTGTAATTCAATTCGACTTTTAAAATGGGCAACTATTAAAGTGTGTCAACATTTTTTGGGCCTCTCTGTATATGGCCAAAAGTTGGTGGACATCTGATCGTCAAAATCAAATCATGTTTGTAGCATGCATCACATGCGTTAATCTGCTTGTAGCTCAGAGCATTTCGGCCAGTTATTGTTTTGCTGTTTTTTCAGCACAAAATAGGCAATATGATGAACTGAATTTTAGTTCATTTTAAATACACTTACAGTAAATACACAGTTTGAAGTCTGAAGCCTCCATATTAAGGCTCCCATTTTTTTATCATCATTGCCCTATGCTCAAAGGTGGGTAGTAACGAGAGCCATTTACTCCATTACATTTACTTTAAGTAACTTTAAGTACTGTAAGTAAATTTACTTCTATGAGTAGTTTTACTGCACCATACCTTTTACTTTTATTTGAGTAGATTTGTGAAGAAGAAACGCTACTCTTACTCCGATACATTCGGCTTCACTCGACTCGTTACTTTTCTAATTATTTATTTTACACGTTAGATTTTCTTTGTTTTTGCCAGAGAAATGCAACCGGTGGATCTTCCACATGACTGTGTTTCACCAATCAGACGTAGTAACAATAATCACATGACTCCGTTTGACCAATCAGCCGCAATAACAATAACCACATGTAGTCACATGACCACGCACAAACTGGCTGCATAGCGGGGGAAAAAAAGAAAATAGTTTAACCTGAGGAAACATGTCACGGTTAGTTTAGCTGTTTTATTTTATGTTGCTGTGTAAACATACAGTATATAATTATCAAAAAAGCTAAAGGCTAAAAAATAAAAGTTTCTTAAATTTGTTCTACTGGACACAGTTAAAGTGAGACCTCTTGTACACATGTTCGAATGATATTTTCCATCTGCTGAGTCATTTGCAGGGCAACTGAATATACAGTATATCTTACACTGGAAATAGTTTACATTGTTCAAACATACATAGCTTACCTACAGTAGGTATTTATTTTAAAAGCTTTATGAAAAAAAGTGAGATTAGAAAATTTGTGTTTCTTGTTCCTTAATTTGCTATTTTGTAAAGCTATTTATTTTTATTAATTTATTTTATTTTATTTATTTTATTATTTTGAAATGTCAAAATTTGTACATTATTTCAACATTTTCTCTGACTGCTTACATAATTTCTAAAAAAAAAAAAAAACTCTTTTTTTTACTCTTACTTGAGTAGTATTTTGGATGAGTACTTTTTACTTCTACTTGAGTAATATTATTTTTAAGTATAGCTACTCTTACCCGAGTACAATTTTTGGCTGCTCCACCCACCTCTGCCTATGCTGTGCTGTCGGCATGAATCTGTGCTACTTGAGGTTTAAGGTTAATAACTGTAATATACCAAAATAAATAATATACTCTGCAAAATTTCCATGAAAGACATGTTTCGCCCGCCCACTGAATGTGCTACAGTACTTCTACAAATTAAAATTCAATTACACATATACATAATCTTGATAATAAAGGTTCTGTGAAGGTTTGGACAAATTCCCATGAACAGAGGAGCTGCAGATGGAAAAAAAAAGTGTAACGACAGCCGATGTGAGCGGACGGATAACGATCCCATAGCGGTACCTGGGCAGGCGACACAAAAACTACTGGTTTATCCACCACCTGTATCTTATTTCTCTTCCCACAGAAAAACCCTGTGTAACCCAGTGATTAAAGAAAAGGTACAACCTTTTGGCTCCTGCTGTCTCCCTGCTTTTTTTTTCTCCTTTCCTTTATATTTCCCATTGTTCTTATTCTAAAACTCTCAGATACAGACAGTAAATGAGCTGTGTGCTGGCACTCTCTGGAGTTTGAAAGCAATGTGAAGCTGATAAACCGGCAGTCGTTTGACTTTTGTTAGCCACATGCCTTTCAATTACCCAGTCTGGCTGGCTCTGAGATTAATGAAGGCTCTGCATGAATCTCAAACCCTGGTGAAAATGTACAACCAGTGAAAGGATAAAACAAAGAGGAAAAAAGTGTGAGATGAAAGAGAATGGAGGGACAGTTACAACTCCAGACAGTAAGCTGAGGAAGACAAAGTGGAAGAAAAACTACAAGCTAAAGAAGAACAAAGTGCCAAGGGCCAGGACAAGCACTGAAGCGAAGAAGAGAACAAAAATATGATAGGGAAGAAGACAGAACAGCATGTGACATGGATGAAAAAAAAAAATTATGGCCTGCTGGGGAAAAAGCTGGAGGAAGTCCAACCTCCCAGTCATAAGGTGTAAGGCTGTGATGCTCTGCTACACTACACTACACTGAAAAGTGCATCATTTCCCAATAACTAACTGAACTGATCAGAACTGCAGACTACAAGAGAGGAGGTTTATTTATAATATACAGTACTGTACATGTACACACACAAGCGAGTACATACTATAGTGCTAGATCACACATTAAATATTCCAACAAATCATTGACTAATTACAGTATATCAACTTAACCTTGGGGGTCACATCCTGAAAATCGATTAGCTCTTGTATTGCTTATTCCTAATGACTCTTAAAAGACCAACCCACATCACAAAAGTACCAACAGTAAACAATATTCTTTCAAATTTTTATGGTAATGAAATTAGGACTCAGCACCTCAAGGGTTCGGGTTTGATTCCCGCCTGTGTGCATGTTCTCTGTGTACACAGGATAAAGCGTTATCCTGTAGATGACGGGCGAGTTACTCAGTCCATCGCAAATACTGTATAGACCACAGCTTGAGAACGGATTCTCTGTCGTCAATAATCCCAGGTCCGGCCTGTAACCTGCCGGTCTTATTCTCTGTCTTAGCGTTGAAGTGTGGTTCTGCCTTCAAGGAAAAACAACTGAAGATTTCCTGCCTCCAAAGTGTATATACTTATTTGCTATAGACCCTCATTGCTCTGTTCGTTTTCCTATGGGAACATCTCTTTGCTCAAAAAAAGAAAAACAAAACTATATATCACAAAGTGATTCACCAAAGGTAACTCAAATCTTTTTCCAAGTTTGATGTCATACTACCTCATTTTTAATCCTGTTGTATTGACAATAGTGGTTCGATTGCATTTTTTTTCACAATGCTATATTGAAGTGAGCTGTTGGACTCAGTGGAATGGAGAAAAACGAGGGTCAAGCACTGTGGAGAGCTAAAGCGGGAAAAAAATCAATTTCCTCCTAAAGCTTGTATAAAAGGTTCTTCACTTTATGGTGCAAGACTGTCCCAAGGGAAGCCTCCTTTTCCATTCACAATGATGTGAAGAAAGACCAAGATCCAGGACTGATCAAAGAGACAATGTTTCACTGGCAACATGCCAGTAATGGAAGCCGTGCCGTGCCATCCAAAGAAACAATGGGAGGTTGTCTGAAAACAGGTCACCCTTCAGATCGGTCTTTGTAAATATTGGGACTGGGAGAATAAAAGTTTGTTTTGATTTTTACACACATGCAGATTCACTTAGACATTTAGATAGTTAGCAACTCAAAAACATTACATCATATGGATAAAACCTAGTTCTAGCATATTCATCCTCATCTACAGTATAGTTGGTGGCCAAAAATATTAAGATAACATATACTGTAGTTCTTTCTGTGCACAAAACATGTGATTTCACCAATTAGTTCGAGTCTGTCTGACTGAAGAGTTGTTCTGCTTAACTGAAAAACAAGTGAAAACTGTCTCTGCGACATCGATATTCAGTTTGTGGAGTCATGACCCGGGTCATCTCCAGACCTAAACCCAGTAAAAAAAAACTGTTAGACAATATGTGAAAAGGGCAGTAAAAGAAACTGTCAAGAAACCCTTATCTGTGCATGAGCTTCAAGAAGCAATCAAGCCGGCATGGATTGAGCAAGTGAACCCAAAGTACTGCAGACGTCTTTTTTTGAATCTATGCCCAGCCGGATCCAGCAGGTTTTGAAGAAGAAAGGACTTCAGACTAAATATTGATTGTTGTATGGCAATTTGATTGCATCAAATAAATTATGATTAGCTCACTCTCACTTACTCACTATACAGTGTTACGGAGGCCTAGAGCCTATCTCCGGGTACACCCTGGATGGGGTGCTAATCCATCGCATGACACACAAATGCACACACTCACTCACACACTACAGGCAATTTTACGAACACAAATTTGCGTAATCTGCATACCTTTGGACTGTGTTGTCGCTCTTGTTTGCACGTGCACTTTATGCTGTCTTTTTCTGTATAGGACTCTAGTTTCTCTTAATTTATAGTGTTAATCTGTTTTGTCTCAGCTAGTCAGCTAATTAGGTTCTTAGTTAGTTTAACTGTATATGGTTGAAATGACAATAAAAGCCTACTTGACTTGACTCGACTTATGGGAGGAAACCGGAAAACCAGGAGGAAACCCACCAAACACGGGGAGAAGATGCAAACGTTATGCGCACAGACCTTGGAGTTACAAAATTGAACAGAAACAGCAAACCCACCAGACTTTTTAACATCCAGTAGAAACCCACTCTGATTTATGCCCTTCTACTTAGGTTTTGTGTCTCACCAATTTGGAGATACACTCAAGGTTTGGAGATATTCCAGCCTGTCATAACACCTGAACTTTTTATTTTGTGTAAATCTTGTTTAAACCTGTGTTTCCCAAGAGGCAAAGTAATAGGAGGAAATTGTCTGTATCTTTCCATCCATTATAAACCCAGAATGCAATTTATTCTCAAGAGACAAAGCAGATTTAAAACGCACATGATCTCTGTGGCCCACTGAGACAGATCCGCATCTGGTAGTCTATATTATATGATTTCTGTCTTATTCACTGCACCCACTTATCCCCACATGTCCCAACTTTACTTCTGCTCCCTTATGGCCCTTCTCCATTCTCATTCCTGTAGAAG
This sequence comes from Clarias laeviceps, assembly GCA_030014305.1. Taxonomy (NCBI): domain Eukaryota; kingdom Metazoa; phylum Chordata; class Actinopteri; order Siluriformes; family Clariidae; genus Clarias; species Clarias laeviceps. The sequence continues at coordinate 23,855,456 of JAQMYJ010000023.1, forward strand.
AAAACTGCTAATTGCCTTCTCTGGACACATATTAAAAAACAGTTATCCTGTGCTATTTTTTTTTTTTATACGATAATGAGATTAGAGCAATTAGTCATGGATGCCCAGAGATATGTGAATTCATGATTGTATCAATTGTGATGATGCACATAAACTATCCTTTTTTTTTTTTTTTTTTGGTTCCCTAAAACAGACACACAGACAGTTTCAGCTCTGCGTTAATTTCATGCCTGGGTATGCACCATCGAGAACACACACAACTACTCATCAAATGCAGCATGACTCCACAGCATGCATGTTCAGATGCTTTAATGTCATTATTCATGTTTGGCATGAACCCCAGGCGATAAACACCCTCTGCAAAGCTCTGCAGTCTTGCAGTCGCATGGATACATCACCAGGTAATATGTGAAGTCACAATTAATTAATAATATCCAGAGTGAAAAACAAAACCCAATTAAAAACAAACCTAAAGGGGAATGGTGAACTGACTATTGTCAGTGATGGAACGATGGTGTCAAGAGATGCAGGAACCAGGCTTAGATATGTTCATGCCTCAGTGAAAGCAATGACACTGAGGTGTAAATAAGTATCCTGTACATCAAATGCTTTAAAGAGCCTTTTGAATAAATTCCTTCAAAAGCTATAAGAAGTCCATAAACCAATACAGAATTTTGGACTATATAACCCAGCCCCTACCGAAAGAGAACTGATCTAATTGGTGAATTATTGAAGTGAAAATTCCACGCTCATATCAGACCATACCAATTATTTCTGGTTTTTATTATTATTATAGTCCTCATTATCATTCTCTTGAGCCTTATGATAACCTTGTTACATTGTGTCTGAATCCGTGTGAAGATTTTTTTTGGTGAAGAAATTACCAACTGATATCATTTATTAAACTATATAATTACTTTTAACTCAACCTCTGGTACTTTCATTCACAATTGATGGAGCTGTCATGAGTGTCAAGGCCTAAAAGCCAGAGCAAATAAGTCGGGGCTGCTGGAGAACAAGGAATGCTAAATAATAAATACTGGTAATCAATAACACTAGGATATAGTGTTATAAATGAGGAATTAATCATCGGGGGGGAACTAATCTATTACGAAATCAAAGCTAAGCAATAATAATAATAATAATAATAATAATAATAATAACAATAATAATAACAACAACAACAACAACAAGATAAGATAAATTTAACCCACAGTGGGAACATTTTCTAAAATACTACTACTACTAATAATAATAATAATAATAATAATAATGAGGAAGAGCTAATATGTAGCCAAGGATTTTTTTTTTACACACTAGCTACGTTTTCATGGACAATATTTTGTTCAATCCACTTGAAATCATTCTGATTAAAAATTCCAAGTTAACTGTTTAATGGACACTGAGCATGTAGACGCACATCTTTTTGGATCAAAGAATTTATTAAAAATGTAACTATATTTTAACACGCGCAATGTGGTTTGGCCTGCCGTGAGACATTAAATATAAGAAAATAATTAAAGAAATAAGTATTTTTTTTAACAATAAGGTTAGGTTAGGCTTCCCATCTTTTCTGATAAATCCCCCAATCTGCACTGTGATTGGTTACCCAAAATTCAGTCTCATCTCTGATGGGTTAGATGCTTTACTGCGTATGAAATGGCAAGCCAGCCAGTGCTCCTTCCTCAGCATGTAGGAGAGAGTTTAGCATTCAGGAATAAAATCTAGACCTCTGTCCTGGAAAAGTTATCACATCATCTAATGTTACCTCCATGTGAGACAAACATGGACAAAAAGAATAAATGTATTACTGTACAATGAAAGAAAAGCAATCAGACCAAGTGTTTACAGGGCTAATATTTACCTATGGAGCAGATTGTCTAAGGTTTCCCCCCTCGTTCTTTTAAATGTTCATTTATTCAGATCTCATGATTAATAGAGTCCATGCACACACACCTACTTACAGTACATGGAATTCCATAGTTAATTGCTGGTTCAGAAGCATATTTGGAACAGTGGTATAAATCAGATCAGTGTTTCTCAAACTTGGTCCTGGAGGACCACCTGCCCTGCACATTTTACTGTTTTCCCTGCTCTATCATACCCGTTTCAATTCAGAAAAGGCTGTTAATTAGCCAATTAGTTAAATCAGATGTTCTGGGAGCTGAGAAAACATGACGATGTGCAGGGCAGGTGGTCCTCCAGGAGACCAGGGTTGAGAACCACTGCTGGAAATCACAACACACCATTATGAAAGCTATTATATTTACTCATCTACAATTTTTACTAAATCAGTTGAAATGAGTTTAAACTAGTGCTGTCAATCGATTCATTTGATAAATTTAATTTGGTTGATTTTGTAATTTAATCAGTCATAGTCTGTGATTAATTGCGTATTATAATTGTGCAATGTTGGAATAATGTAATGATGACAAACTGTTTAGAGAAAACAGATTGCGTCAAACATTTAACAAATGTTAAATTAAAACCTCTTAAATAGGATCAGCACTGATTGCCGTGGCTGGGTAGGATGGGATGTGTCTCAAACCCAGATCTTTCGATCCAAAAACTTACAGCCTACCACCTTAGCCACCACTACCACGCCTTACAGCTCATGTATTCTTGTAAAAATAGTTCCCTTTGAAGGTAGCTCGAGAACACAACTTTGGTTTCATCCAAACGTTCATCTAGAAGCTTTTTATAATGAGACTGGCTGTTCAGCACACCTGGTGATGTTTCCTCAGTCATCTTATTATCCGTGCTAAACATGCCGTTATCACACACAGCCAGGTAACCGCACCGCAATTATGGGAAGCCATTGGGGTCAAAATTGGTCATATGATGAATTTGCGTAAAAAAACAAAAAAAACAATGTGTTAAAATTTCAAGATTAATCTAGTTACTTAGTTTTGTCTCCAAATACCAATAACTCCAAACCACATAGGGTTTGGTTACTCAACCATTGTTGTGTCCTGTTTGTGGAATTTCCAACCATAAAAAAACTCTTAGGTGCTAACAAATAGTGAAAACAGTATTATGCACATTTAAGTGATGGTAACGTTTAATAAATCTGTACTGAGGAGGTCCATTTACCGTTAAAGGGGTCCCTAGCTACAAAAACTTTAAGAACCCCTGCCCTGGAGAAGGATTCTTGGGGGAAAAAAGCTGTTTGCTGCAGTTTTGCAGTGTGGACAGGAACTAATGAAAGCAAGGTCATTGTGTGTGTATGTGTGTGCGTATGTGAGTGTGTGTGTGTGTGTGGAGGTGATTTGGGTGAGTGGGCCTCTTGGGGCAGGCAGGACTTTACAGTAATAAAGCTAAGGTAACACAGAAGCCATGCTGCTCGCTCGTGTTCTCCTTCCCTCAGCTAACTCAGTAATACCTCCAGTTTAATTGGACAGCAGAAGCTCTGAGCCTGATGCGAGGCCTGGCAGGCATACATGCAAAATGAACAGAAGCAGACGTATACATCTAACAAACGGCACTCATTTGTCTCAAGCCTGGAGACAGCAAGCAGACAGGAAACAAATATTCAGGCATGCGGATGGAGATGAAGAATACATAAAAAAAAAAGAAGTATACTGTACACACTTTACACAAGTCAGTGCTATCAACATTTCACAAACGTCTTCTGCTTTCTTTTTTTTTTTTTTTTTTTGGAAAACACTCAACACTCCTTTCTCCTTCACTTGTCTCTCTCTCTCTTGATCCTTCCGTCTCTCTTTCGCATGCCTGGTAAAATAGGCCACATTAATTTTTTACACACTGTCTTCTCTGCTTTCATAATGGAGCTGAGTCTGAGTTATGGCTGTGTCAGATCTGCATTGTAAATCATTTAAAATCTCATTCAACCCCCTTGTGGATGACAGCCTTTAGTCAGATGCAACCTGGGAGTTCACTGCGCGTAATCACATGAATAAGTGTTGGAGCGGTTGGTAGGTGCCGGGCTCGTAGGTCACGGCCTTGAGTGTAGACTGTTTCAGAGGTGAAGGTGAAACAGAAGCTCCGGCTCTGTGTGGGTTAATTGCAGACTTGACCCTCACCATGCCCATTGACACGCAGCTCGCCACAGCCCGCATTGTAATGATATGGATATTATAGAGCATACTGCGTTCTCCACACACAAACAGACCATGCATGCCTCGTCCTGGGTATTAACAATGCAGCGCTACCAGCGACACGCATGACACTGTTTAGTAACAAAATAAACGAAACACTCCGCGGGTCACCGAACTACAATATAGTTGCAAAGTGATACGTTTTGTGTGTGTGTGATCTTTCTTATTGTTTTCATTTTAGGAAAATGTATAATTATAAGCCCCTCCTACACATGTAAGAGAAGCTCTGGGGTAGTACTCAAGGGCAGACACATAAAAAGGGCAACTCCTACCCCTGTAGGGCATTAACATTTTATTATTATTTTTTTTTACATGCACCCTAAAGAGCACAGAGTACCGAGTGAGCACATCATCTCTTCTTCTTGCATCATGCAAGCAGAATAATGCACTGTATCTCATTTTCTGTATTATTAATCTGCCCATAAGGACACTTCATCCTGTTTCCCCTGAATGTAGAGGAACCCTACAGGCCACTCCGCCACATGGTCTTCACCGGAAGGGCACCCGATAGGGGACATCATCACATTGTCTTATATGTAGTGGCACCCTAGAGGGTATTTCATCACGTTTCAGTTTTATGTTGGAAGACAAGCCATTAGGGTAGCAGCATCATGGGACACATTACAGCACTTTATCATATTTTATGTACCATCGGAAAACCTAAAAGGACACTTTTTTGGGGGCCTTTTTCCTCCAAGTGACCACAAATCTCCAATATGTATCTCTTCATTTGAAATGAGAACAGTTTAAGGTATATACCTTATATAGTAATATAGCAACACAAACCAACAAACCAAATAATTGAAATTATATCTACCTATCTATGTATAGATAAATAATACATATATAGCTTTGGAAAAAATAAGAGTCCACTGCAAATTACTCCAGAAAACCTCTGGAATTTCATCAAGAAGAAAATCAAGTCTATATCTGGAAATGTAGAAAATACATGGATCAGCCATAACATTATGCCCAGTGTTGGTACATGTAAGACCTCTGGGAGTGTCGTTTGGTCTCTGGCACTGATTGGGTGCATAGGTCAGGGGTAGCTCAGTGGTTAAGGCATTGGACTATAGTTAAGAAGGCCTCAGGTTCAAATCCCATGACCCTGTTGGGCCCTTGAGCGAAGCCCTTAACCCTCAACTGCTCAGATCTATAATGTAAAATGTAAGTCGTCTGGATAAGGATGTCTGCCAAATGCCGTAATGGATGTGGGATGTGGCTTCCATGGATTGGACTTGCTTGTCCTAAGACAGATTGGGAACTAGGGAGTTTGGGGGCTAGATCAGCACCTTTGGGCTCTTTGCCCACTGGACCCTGTGTGGGGCACTGGATGTCCTGGTATCTTTCTATCATGGCCTGCGCTGGCTTTTCTGTGGGATTAGCCTGGACGGGCTGGGTTTTGATCACCACAGGCATGGGTGAGTCTTTTTATGCCCATTAACCTTTCGTCAGTTTGCTGGTATATAATTCATAATCAATCAGAGTTAATGTGTTAATGTTATGTGGTGTTAATGGTATTGAATGGTATACTGATTGGTGTGTCATCAATATGGACAGGAATTTACCTGTAAATCGAAAATAACAGAGTCAGTTTTCCGATTAAATGTCTGACACCATCTTTCAAAGCTGGTCATATATATATATATTTTTTATTAAGCACTAATATTGTGAATTCAAAGCCACTGTTAAATTATTCAGTTTTAACAATACTCATGAGACAGTCATAAGAGAAGGCCTTTCTAAATCTTATCTAATTATATTCTGGATTGGAGCAGTAGAATGAAAATATTTCGATTTGGGGATATCCATTATTTAGTAGGCAGAAACTTTTCAATGAACAACAAATCCCTGTGATTATATCCTAAACATTATTCAAAACTGACAGCAATGTCATGCATTAAGGTGATGTATCTATGTGCGTGATTTCTAGCTGAAAAATGGAGCACTGATGACTTGAATACACAAACAAACCCTAAAGTTCAGCAGTAAAAATGAAGCTTGTGATTCAATGTGACAGAGCAATGCAGAGCAAAGCTTCTAGACATGCTTCTGGAAAATAAACCATAAAAATGCTGCATGTTCTGTAAAAAGTTATTTTTTTTTTATTTTAACAGTACATTGGGAATTTATAAAAATAAATACATAATGTATGTTCTCCACATGCTTGGTGGGTTTTACAGAGGTGGAAAGTAACAAATTACATTTACTCGCATTACTGTAATTGAGGAGATTTTTTGTGTACTTTTAACTTTTTAAAGTCTAAAATCTGTAATTTTAGTTTTACTTAAGGATGTTTTGTTTGAAGTTTTGTACTTTGATACATTTTAAATCATATTCGCTACTGAGTAAAAAAAAACAAATGAATGAAAATGCTAAATAATAAAACTAATTCAATGGGGAAGGAAAGAAATTGCACCCCGGACACAACTGCACTGATTGATTGATTGATGGACGGGAAGAACAAACATGCTAAATTCACAAGAATGATGGAGATGGACAAAACAGATGGCAATGATGCAGACCCAGCTGAAAGCGAAATTCTTATGAAGCAAACCCCCTGGCCATATTTAAGTGACCACTTTGATTTGATTTCAAAGGCAACAGCTTTATTATGCAAAGGTGTTCCTTCAATTAAAAACAAATAGTTTGTCTTTTTTGAACTACGTCCACTAGAATCCCCCATCCCACCCCCGCTTTTAAAATAGGAACTCGGTAACTTTTACTTTGAGTAAATTTTTAATGAGCTACTTTTTACTTTTACTTCAGTAGATTTTTATAATGGTAACTTTACTTGTACTTCAGTAAACTTTCACCGAAGTAACAGTACTTGTACTTGAGTACAAAATGTTATTACTTTTTCCACCTCTGCCAGTTTCCTCCCACTGTCCAAAGAAATTCAGATCAGGCTAAATGGCGTTCCCAAATTGCCCGTAGTGTGGTGAGAGTGTATGTGTATGTGTATGTGCCCTGCGATGGATTGGCACCCTGTCCAGGGTATATCTCGCCTCATGCACAAAGTCTCTTGGGATAGATTCCACACACACACACTCACACACTCACACACGCTTTACTATCAGTCTAAGGATCTTATGTTAAAATAATTGTTAGTGCAGCTACTGTAATTTGTTCTCGTTACTCCTAAATCTAACCATAACCTTGTTAACCAGCAGGCTTGTTTATTAAAACAAAAAGGTAACTGAAAGAGATAAACAGCGGTGGTGCAGTGGCATTGTGGTTAGCACTGTGGCCTTGTGCCTCCAGGGACGAGTGGGACGAGGGTCTGTATGTGTGGAGTTTGCATGTTTTCCCCATGTTTCGTAGGTTTTCTCTGGGTGCTCTGGTTTCCTCCCATTTACATTTATGGCAAATGCCTTTAGCCAGAGTGACTTACATTTGTGTCATTACACATCTAACCAATTGAGGTTTGAGGGCCTACTTCTGCCCCACTACTCCCCCTACCTCCCACAGTCCAAATCCTTGCAGATTAGGCTAAATGCCTGTAGTGTGAGTGTTTGGTTGCTTGTGCCATACAATGGATTGACACCCAGTATGGTGTATCCTCCCTTGTACCTCGAATCTCCTCTTGTACCTTGTACCTCCTATGACCCTGTACAGGATATGGGGTGTAGAGAATTACTGAGTGAGTGAGTTTTTGTCCAAACAGTCAGATAACCCTATCCTTGAGGACACACGCACATGCACGCACATCATCATTACGATGACTAATTTGTTCTGGTAGAGAGCTGGAATGCCACAAACTTATCATTAGTGTCATTCTAATGCTGCCATAATGACAACAGTTAGCTTAACAGGAGCTGTGGGATATAGCGAGCAGCAAACAATGCTCCTGACACTGGGGGGTGGTTTGCTTGTAGCCTACAGTAGATATGAAAATGGAGCAAAAATCAAAAGGACTCAATACAGAGCCATCAGACCTAGATTTGTTCCATGTCTCCTCATTCGGTTTAACCAGTATGTTCTGGATTATTTTTACTGTATAACATAAAAATAATGTCTTCAAGCCTAATTAATAAACCAATGCATACATAGTAAAATTAAAAAGTTTTGAATTAATACATTATTTTTTTAATTAAATAGAAATACTATTACAACAAAGTGAGATGAATGACACAAATGACAAACGGCCAAAACACAGTATTGGTGCTGATTTTTTTTTTTTTATGTTATAATTATAATACAGAAAATGTGTGTGACAAAGAAGCTACTTCTGAAGTTTCTGCAACATGGAAGTGACTGATCTTGCTTCCCTAAAAAATGCAAGTTGCTAACTTCAGCCGTCGTCTTTGCAGAGATTTTTTAATGTGCCCTAAAAATGGCCATTTTTTTAGCGTTATACTGGCTCTCTTCAAACGATAATCATTTAAAATGCAAATTATTCATATGAGTATTGATATTAAAATTTGTGCAAGCTTCTAGAAGCATATGACCTATAAAAATTGCTGCTTAAATCTTTTTTTAGTAAAAACTTAAAAAACAAAAAATATGTAGTGTCTGTAACCATGTCAAATTCATTCATACATTTTAGAATAATGCACTTTTTCACGTTTATGTCTTCTCATGTAAATTCTAAATTGGCAAAGTTCCATCCGAATGACAATTAAGATTTGAATTATTATGTTATATTATATCATTTGAATTCAAAAAAGTTACAGACACTAATAAAAGGGCATAAAATTGTATTTAGCAAATGTGTTTCGGATGAAAATATAAATGTGTATGCATATTTACAAAAAAATAAGGAGATAAGAAGCATTAAATATTATGAAAAATTGAATGACACAGATGTGTCATGATCCCATCTGAAAATTCACTTTTATCACCACTTTTTATCACCAATACCATGTTTTGGACGAAACTAAAACTATATTTATGAGATGATGTACTGCATTTACGTTTCCTTGAACTATAAGCTGATTCAAACATTTAATCTAAAAAAAATTGTGCATGTAAGCACCTTTAAGTGACATCCATTGATTTCTTTTTCTCAGAGTGCAATTATTGCAAAACAGCTCAAATCAAACACCCAGCTTCATTTCCATAAAAGAAGGCTATTTCTCAGTCACTGGTCACTTCGGGCTTTAAAGCGGGAGACGGAACACAGCCAGCAGGCGTATTGATTCATCTGATGTCTTCACTTACACACTTCTAGGATTTCATCTGCTGTTTTTTTTTTTTTTTACAGCTAATGAGGTGTTCCTGAAGCCCTGACAAATATGTAATTAATTGCTATGTCTGAGAGCCAACTAGGGGGTCAAACAATGCTCTATGGCAGGAGCGCCATCATCATTCAACACCAGCAGTTATTCAAGAACAGTTAAAAAAAAAAAGGATTCAGATTAGACCAAGTTTATAACAAGAGTTATTACATTTTTCAACACAATGAATAGGATTGGCACCATTTTTAATCACTAAGGGAAGAAGAATCATCTGTTTACGAACATCCCTTGAACTAATGCAATAAATCCGACATTAAATTACATGTAATGGCTGCACATGAGATGAAAAGCAGAAGGAGAGAGAGAGATTGAGATGGAGTAAGAGTGCGCGAGAGAGAGAGAGCTGAAAGTTGGAATCAGATCAGGATTTGATGAGATAAGGATCTCTCTAGATTAAGTTACACAGAATCTGTGGAATAGGCTCAAAGCTAAGAAAGTTCTCCTGGATTTGCAGCACCTCTGAACAGCATATAAGGGAGGATGATTGGAAATGATGAAGCAGTAACAACAATATGAATATGTCAATATAGGACATTCAAGCTGAAGCAGAAAGCATGGGAGTCTGTATTCTATCCGTGGATGATTATTGCAGGATGCATGGTAAGGTAATGGTTAAACTAATGATATCACTAGAAATGTTAGGGCACTAATGATACTCTCCTTGCCCTTTGTTTTAAAGGCCAGCAACTAAACTGAGGGTAGAAATAAGCCGCAGCATGCACCACTCACCAGCACAGGTTGGATCCCCTCCCTCTAGATCCCTCCTTCCCTCTGAAATGGCAGCGAAAGCAGAAGCCCACTGCTACATCAACCCATATACAAAAGATGGCTCTCTGCTGTGCTCTAATTGCAATTCTAATTGCTCCTTGGCCTCGCCTTCATCCCTCGGCACTGTTCCAAATCAAATGGCCCGCTTTTTAATATTGATCCCCGCTGCTGTTCTGTGTTGCGCTACACTGGAGTGGGAGTCTGAGTATTGCTTATGTGGACTGTTTGCGCTTCTCCGCCATTTCCCATTAGATTCCCGCCGCCCTCGTGTCCAATCCACGCTTATTTCAACTCATACCCGCCCCCGCCCCCCCCTCTACCTACCTGACATCCTGTCTCGGAGCAGTTATTAAATACGCGAGTTAGGCCTCCTTTTTGTTTTGCTTTATGTCTTTGTTTTATGTCGCTCCTTGCTCTCATTATTTTTCAACCTGGACCATTAAAGTACAGACCCAAAGCGCTTCTAATTGCATCTGGGACTGGTCTTTATGGGGTTGCCATGGTGATGGCCTGAGCCATCCCAGCTACACTGAAGCTTTGAGCTTCTAGTACTAACCTCTGCTTCCATGCATCCAATTCTCTCTCTCTCTCTCTCTCTCTCTCTCAGGTAGTAATACGTCTCGCAAACCTGCTAATCTGTGCTGACAGCAGCTATAAGACTAAACCACAATAACAACAAGTTGGGCACAGGAAATGAGGTCCTCATATATTGGACCACAGCTGGAGCAGCTTTTAAAGAAACTTCCTTGAATCAAGGCTGCAGAGGTTGTGAACAAAGCTGAACAATTTTCCAGCCAGACTAGCAGAAATTGTGGTCTTTTAAGAACACTGTTATTCAACAATGACTCACACTTAAAGCAAGAAGAACAAATGCTGGACTTGCTTAGATAAGGTCAGACTTGTCATTTTAGCACTTTCAATGATCTTCATTACTGGCTCATTGATAGTTTTAAATCCACATATGCTAAACATACTGGACCAGCTGTTGCTAGTGTTATGAAATACTCGTTTTTCCTCAGGCAACCCTGAAGCACATCTGCCATATAATGACAATCTATACTGTACATCCACAATAGTTATATTAATTATAGAATATTAATAGAATAACCAGAAAAATCCTGATGACATTGATGAGTGAGTTTGTTGTGCTGGTTCGGTGAGCTCAAGGAAACCCATCAGGGTATAAACATACACTAAATCAATATAACACCTTATAAGGGCAAGTAGTTCCAAACCATACCAGCAAACCGTACCCACAAAACAGCCACCACTTTTTCCTTTCATTTATCAACCGTACCAAAATATATATATATATATATATATATATATATATATATATATATATTTATGTTATACAAA